>JAPJBO010000022.1:0-332500 GCA_030068145.1 Diplonema papillatum
GTAACATGCAGGGTCAAAACCTTGTGTCTTTTTAAAACGCTCCCGCGGGGCCGATGGAGCCCTAAAAAAAAAGTTGGACAAAAAAAAATTTGCTCAACTTCATCAAAAATTATCTCAGGCTCCCTGCGGGAATAAATAGCGACCGAGAGCAGAGATGATTGATCCTTGTTTTAGTGTACATACTAAACACCGAAAGGTTTCCTCGTCCCTCGACTCTTTCGTTTTTTCGCAGACTGCACGGGCCCGGTCGGTCTCTCCATCGGCAACAGCAGGGCAAGGAATGCCAGCCCCTATGAGCATGTCGGAACGCATGTTGCGCGACCAGGTGGAAGCCTTGGTGGGGAAGCTGATCGTGTACCGGTGTAGAAGGAAGGGCACCGTGGACTACGGCATGTACGCTGGGGTCTTGGGACGTAGTGAGGGAGGTGCGGCAGTTCCTCCGTATGTTGTGCGGCGGAGTGAGGCTTTCAACTACCTTGACACGGTAGAGCCCCACGACGGACCCGAGGAAACGGTCCAGATGCCGCACCCCGAGTGGGAGTACAGCCGCGTGGTGGAGGCGTCGGTCCACCAGACGGAGGCGGCAGAGGCGTTCGTGCGGAAATCGCAGGAGCGACAGCAACACGAGGTTGCTAGTCTGCGGCAGCGACTTGCGGCGATGGAGGCCCTGGTTCAGCAGCAAGCTGTAGACGGACCCCGGGATGCGATGATGGGAGAGGTTCCTCGGAGACACCCTGCAGACGTTGCAGGTGTGAAGGAGTGGGTGAACGAAGTTGAAGATGATCCCCACCGTCTGGTCTTGCAGCTAGAGGGCCGATGGGTCGTGCCGTATCTCAGCTCGACGGGGGGTAAAATCCTCCAAGACGCGTTCACTGCTCTTCGCCATTGGATCTTCGCCGCCTCGGAGATGGAGGATTGGTGGAAAACCCACCATTTGACTCTGGGCAACTTCCTTTTGCGGCAAGTGTTGCTGCAGTTCTGTTTCGTGCGGGACAGGGTTCCACGGGCAGTGCTGCAACAGCGCTTGGAGAAGGAGGACACCTCGATTCACGAGGTGCTGCGTGCAGCTGCGTCGTGTTCCCCCGCCAAGAACGTGCCAGCTTTCCCTTCTCGTCAGAAGACGGCCAAACCGCGAACACGGACGGGAAACGCAGAGGCGGGGGGGAGGCATTGACTAGCTTCTTCCCCGCTTCACCCGGCACGCGCAAGGGCGTTTCCTCGGCTACGCTCGACGTCCCGCAGAAGAAGGAGCACCCCGCCCTTCGGCGCATTCGACGAAGGCTCACCGCCAAACGTTTCTCTCTTCGGACGAGCAGTCCTTCGTCTTGTTCAAAGTCGAATAGGAAAAGAAGAAAAAGGAAAAGAAAACAGAATCACCCCTACTCGTGCCTCCAGAGTGAACAACGAAGCAGTGGTTCCAGCAAAGGAAGCCTGGGGAGAGTTGGAATCGCTGGTGAGTCGAATGTGGGCCAGGTCCACTTCGACCCAGCGCCAGTATTTGTGGGCCCGGTTAGTCCGATGGACAGCCGCAAACAAATTGCAGTTGACCGCGGATTCGGCGGCTCTGTTTGTATTGGCTACAAAGGTCAGCCGGCAAGGACAGCTCGCCTATCATGCAGGGTCAAAACCTTGTGTCTTTTTAAAACGCTCCCGCGGGGCTGATGGAGCCTAAAAAAAAATTTTGGAAAAAAAAAAATTTGCTCAACTTCCTCAAAAATTACTGCAGAGTTTGTTCCAAACTTTTAAAATTCAAAAAACCCAATTTTTTTCCGGAATTTTTTTTTTTGCCATTTTCAAAAAGACACAAGGTTTTGACCCTGCATGCTATGCAAAAGCATTAGCGGGGACATTCCGGCATATCGGCATGCCTGCCCAGTCCCTGCACAGTCTTGCGGGGGCACTAAGAGCGGTCGGGGGAGCCATTCCTGTGCACCAGGCCAGGCCGGTAACCAAATTAAAGTTGGTGGCTTGGGCACGCCGTCAAGTACCCGAGCTGCAGCTGGCGGCCCTTCTTGCGTGGAAAACCGCAAGTCGTTGGGGGGAAGTGACCCAGTTAGGATCACACCAGTTCTTGAAAGTGACAAACTCAAAAGTGGTCTTAGACTGGGCCTCAGTTCCGAAGTCGCGAAGATCCAACCCGTTCACTCGTTCAAGGTGGGCTGTGGTGGTTGGGGATTTGACATCCGAGATCGCCTCCCTATTCCAAACACTGCAGCCGTTCCATCAACTCTGTCCCGTAACAACCGCAGAATTAGCACTTTTGTGGCAGAAAGACCCCCAGATGCGCGGCTTTACAGGTCACAGCATCAAGCGGGGAGCCACAACACACCTTTTCAAGGCGGTAGAGCAAGGGGCCAGGTTGCCTCTAGAGTTGATTGGACGGCTCGCGAAACACAAAGAAGGCCAAGGGAGTGGGATTCCCGACATGACGCTCCGTTACGGAAGCGATTCGGTAGCAATGGCCGAAGCGTTGGGAACAGCCCACGCGACGGCCCTCTTGTGATTCCTCCTCCTGCCTCTCCCTCTCCTCTCAAAACTCGCCATACAATCACACGGCGCTCTCATGCGACCCGCCTGCCTCGAACGGCAGAGGAACGGGAATCACCGCTACACGTTGCTAGCATTACACCCATGCGTGTTGATTTCTTGAAGAACCGGATGCGGAAAAGCGTCCGCGATCGTTTTGAGTCCGTGTGGAACACCACCTTCCAACCAAAAACCTGCTTGAAAAAAGAAGAAAACGTGCGTCAAAAAGAGACACCCCGATGCTCTATGTTCCAAGGGTCGCACGCGCGAACCCTCGTCGAGAACGGTATTGCTTCAGTAGCGCAAGCCCCAGGAACCTTGGAAACTGTCCCGTTCACTGTCGTGGAAGAAAAGCCGACAGGAATGCGACAGCGTTTTATTTTGTGGACCCAGGAAGCTAATTCCGCTCTAAAGAGCGAGGGCTATGAAGCCTATGTCCCACTGGGGCACGTGTCAGAATACCTCGACGCGGTACTCGGCGAGTGTGCGACAACCCGCGACCTGCGGACAGGTTTCTATCAGGTAGAGATCCCACCCGAGTCAAGAAAGCATTTTCGTTTCGTAGACGACTCGGGGACCTGGTACGAAATGAATCGGTTGCCAATGGGCCACAGCTGTGCACCAGAGATCATGCACACGCTGACATCGGTATTGGCCGCGGATCCGGCCTTTGTTGCTCCAGAGCACGCGGCAAAGAACGTGGGTGTACATGCCTGGATTGACAACATCCGGTTGTACGGTTCCGCCCGTGAGATCGCCGCCCACACAATGAAAATGGATTGTTTGGCGAAGGAGGCAAATGCCTCATGGAAAGAAGCAGACAGCAACGACGGGGTATGTCGATACGACTTCATCGGAGTCGACTTCGATCACGGCGCCAACACGGTCGCCCCGTCAGAGAAGCTGCTCGGGAAGCTTGACAAGGCCGACTTGTCTTGCATCACGGCTGGAGAACTGGAGTCTCTAGGGGGACGGCTGCTTCACGCAAGCTCAATCTCTGGAGTGTTTCCCGGTTCCTTTTGGTGGGCGTTGAAGTTTCTGCGGCGGGTCACGAACTCGCTGAATCGATGTTCGCGGACACCGGCTGACAAAGTTCAAGTGCCCCGCTGTGCAGCCTCTGAATTGAAAGATTGGATTCGTTCGGTTCACAAGGCACGTGTTCTTTCTCCCTCCCTGCCTCCCTCTGAGTCCGATGGACCTTCGTTTCTTATTTTTGTGGATGCCTCGTTGAAGGGCTGGGGTGCCGTGATTGTTTCGCGCGAGACTGGTGAGATGCACGTCTTCGGTGGGTCCTGGACTAAATCCGAAGGTGCCCTGCACATAAACGAGCTCGAGGCCTTGGCTTTTGAGCGAGCCATAGCCGTGTTGCCGCAAAGCGGGGTCGGAAGCGTCGATGTCCGCGTGGACAACACAACGGTGGCCGCAGTTGCACGGAAGAAGATGTGCATGCCAGCCAGCGTGAACGACGCACGTGTGCAATGACACGCTTACCAGCGTTTGAACGACGCAGATCGTGTCGGCAATGACACAGCTTACCATGCAGGGTCAAAACCTTGTGTCTTTTTGAAAATGGCAAAAAAAAAAAATTCTGGAAAAAAATTGGGTTTTTTGAATTTTAAAAGTTTGGAACAAACTCTGCAGTAATTTTTGAGGAAGTTGAGCAAAATTTTTTTTTTCCAACTTTTTTTTTTGGAGGCCATCGGCTCCGCAGGAGCGTTTTAAAAAGACACAAGGTTCTGACCCTGCATGTTACACGAGTTGAACTGTCCGTTCTCGGTGTCGTGGGTCCGCTCAAAGGAGAACCCGGCGGACGTCCCTTCGAGAGTCTCGCCGGAAGTTTTTGCCTCCCGAGAGGGAAGGCATTCTGTTGAACGAGCGTTACGGGGTTTCTTTACGCGCGGTGAGGATGAGGCGGCGGTCCCGATAACGTCGCATGAGACCTTATCGGTACCTCTTTTGCCCATTTCTGGGTTGCGACCTTATCGGTACCTTTTTGGGGTTGCGACCTTATCGGTACCTTTTTGAGGTGCGACCTTATCGGTACCTTTTTGGGGTTGCGACCTTATCGGTACCTCTTTTGGAGGTTGCGACCTTATCGGTACCTCTTTTGGAGGTTGCGACCTTATCGGTACCTTTTTGGGGTTGCGACCTTATCGGTACCTTTTTTGGAGGTTGCGACCTTATCGGTACCTTTTTGGGGTTGCGACCTTATCGGTGGACCAGGTGGCTTGCAGAACGAAACGTTATAAAAAAGAAGGAGCGGGAGGGAGAGAGAGATAACTTGCGGAAGCAAATCAGGCTTTGTTTTTGCTACGAACTGGACTATAGAGGGGTTGGCAGAGGGCGGTGGACATCCATGCTTGAGAGAGAGAGGGAGAGAGGAGAAATCTTTTTGAAGAAGAAAAAACGGAATTTTTTTTTTCGAGAAAAAAGCAGTCTGAAAAAAAGACGAGGTGCGACCTTATCGGTACCTTTTGAGAGTGCGACGGTATCGATACCTCTTTTGGAGGTTGCGACCTTATCGGTACCTCTTTTTGAGGTTGCGACCTTATCGGTACCTTTTTCGGAGAAAGTTCCGGAAAAATCATTGGGGGGGAAAAGGTGAAAAAATGTCGAGAAAAAACGTCGGAAAAAAAGAACTCTGAAAACGACAACTCTAAAAAAAAGACCAGGTGCTTGTGATGATACTGCACAAAGCCGCTATCGACTAACTCTTTTGCATGTGTCGTGTCATGCAGTCGTCTTGCTTTGTGTCTGGTGTGCGCTTCACGGCCGTAATAGTAGTAGTTTGCACTTGAGCACTTGCACGGCATACCACTGATTAGCCAACAAGAACTAAGGCCGGCACGTTTCCGAGGCCGTTTCAATGTCCTGTATGGTTTTTGCATATTGTATCAGCGAAAGGTGCACCTCAAAAAGTACCTGTACCTTCCACAGATCGGCAATGACTCCCATACCGCTTCTGGGGGTGGCTTCTCTGCTTCCAACATTCCTGTGTGGTGATGTAGGGGACCGCTTGTAGCCCACGAATCAGGGTTGTGCTGCCCCGACACTCAAACGACCTTCAAGGGCTTCAAGGCCAGACGACTGTTTAGTGTTGCGAACGAGTCGCAAACACGCTGAGATTGGGACCCCACACACTGAAATCGACTGAGAACAACCTGAGCGATCTCTCTTAATAAAATATTTAAGCGCCGAAGGCGCTACCACCCAATCCAACTTTGTACACACGAAACAGAGATCTTATGAATGAACGAAAAGTGAGCAAAAAGTAGCTTGTAAAACCGGAACAAGTCGGAAACCCCGTCGGGGGAAAGCACGAGATGCAGGTGCTCCAAGGCCAGACGATTGTATAGTGTTGCAAACGAATCGCAAACACGCTGAAGTTGGGACTCCCACACACTGAAATCAAGTGCTCCTAGGCAGACGAACTGTTAGTGTTGCGAACGAATCGCAAACACGCTGAGATTGGGACCCCACACACTGAAATCGACTGAGAACAACCTGAGCGATCTCTCTTGATAAAATATTTAAGCGCCGAAGGCGCAACCACCCAATCCAACTTTGTACACACGAAACAGAGATCTTATGAATCAACGAAAAGCGAGCAAAAAGAGCTTTAAAACCGGAACAAGTCGGAACCCCGTCGGCGGGAAAGTACGACTTCAAGTGCTCCAAGGCCAGACGACTGTATAGTTGCAAACGAATCGCAACGCGCTGAAGTTGGGACTCCCACACACTGAAATCAAGTGCTCCTAGGCAGACCGAATGTTAAAGCCCCACCCCCCCCCCCCCTCGTACTATTTAGGCTGTTAAAATCAGCAGATATTTCCTGAAAAAACTAAAAGTACACCCCCCAAGCTTTCAGGGTGACTCGTACTATTTAGCCACTATTTAACCACTATTTAACCACTGTTAAACCACCATTGAACCACCATAAAGAACCGAGAGAATCGGGGCTCGGCAGCGTCATTTAGAGTGAGGTCTCACTCTAAGTGATGCTGAATGCTCTACTCTTTAATGACACTGAAGTCACTAAAGGTTAGCTTACTGGGTTTCCGCCGAAACCTTCCGTTTTTCTAATTCTTCTGAGTGACACTGAAGCTGCATTTTTCAGTCACAGTGGGCAAAAATGCATGAGTGTCACTTAGAGTGAGCCTCACTCTACGTGCCCCAACTGTCTATGGGCTCAGAAGGACTAAACACACACTGTTCACAGCAGCTCTCGTATTGCTGATGCAGTAGAGGTGGTGAAACTTGACGAATCAGGATGGACCTGGACGCGCTCCTCTCTGTGCTGGATCTGCATGCCGGCAGACGAACTGTTAGTGTTGCAAACGAATCGCAAACACGCTGAAGTTGGGACTCCCACACACTGAAATCAAGTGCTCCTAGGCAGACGAACTGTTAGTGTTGCGAACGAATCGCAAACTCACTGAAATTGAGACCCCACACACTGAAATCGACTGGGAACAACCTGAGCGATCTCTCTTAATAAAAGATTGAAGCGCCGAAGGCGCAACCACCGAAACCGACTTTGTACACACGAAACAGAGATCTTATGAATCAACGAAAAGCGAGCGAAAAAGAGCGTGAAAAACCGGAAGAAGTCAAAATAGTACCTGTAGCTGCCACCAATTCCACCTATATGTGTGGCTGTCATCAGAGAGAGAATCATTACGTTGTTGGTGCCGTGCGCCTACAACGACGCGGCCTTGTCGTAAACGATGATGATTGCGTTGATGATGGCGAAGCCGGGGGCGTTCTGGCTGTCGGGTGCGACCGCCTGCGAGTGTTAACAGGTTGTGTCGCTGGTTCTTTTTGATCGCTTGGCCCACGGCGGCGGCTAGCACCTTGGCAGAGACTCTCAACTCCCGCTGAACAATACGTCTTGCGGATACTCGGGCACCGCATCAGTGCTTGCCCAACATCCATTCGGTCTCCAACAGCAAAGCACTTGTGAGATCGCTGTTCAGTGTGGAGGTCGGATTGGGTGGTTGCGCCTTCGGCGCTTGAATCTTTTATCAAGAGAGATCGCTCAGGTTCTTCTCAGTCGATTTCAGTGTGTGGGGTCCCGATCTCAGCGTGTTTGCGATTCGTTCGCAACACTAACAGTTCGTCTGCCTAGGAGCACTTGATTTCAGTGTGTGGGAGTCCCAACTTCAGCGTGTTTGCGATTCGTTTGCAACACTATACAGTCGTCTGGCCTTGGAGCACTTGAAGGTCGTATTTCCCGTCTTTTTCCTAGTTTTTCGCCGACTGTCTTCCGTCTTTTACCGGGTTTTACACGCTCTTTTTCGCTCGCTTTTCGTTGATTCATAAGATCTCTGTTTCGTGTGTACAAAGTTGGATTGGGTGGTTGCGCCTTCGGCGCTTGAATCTTTTATCAAGAGAGATCGCTCAGGTTGTTCTCAGTCGATTTCAGTGTGTGGGGTCCCGATCTCAGCGTGTTTGCGATTCGTTCGCAACACTAACAGTTCGTCTGCCTAGGAGCACTTGATTTCAGTGTGTGGGAGTCCCAACTTCAGCGTGTTTGCGATTCGTTTGCAACACTAAACAGTCGTCTGGCCTTGAAGCCCTTGAAGGTCGTTTGAGTGTCGGGGCAGCACAACCCTGATTCGTGGGCTACAAGCGGTCCCCTACATCACCACACAGGAATGTTGGAAGCAGAGAAGCCACCCCCAGAAGCGGTATGGGAGTCATTGCCGATCTGTGGAAGGTACAGGTACTTTTTGAAGTGCACCTTTCGCTGATACAATATGCAAAAACCATACAGGACATTGAAACGGCCTCGGAAACGTGCCGGCCTTAGTTCTTGTTGGCTAAACAGTGGTATGCCGTAGCATCTTTTCGTGCACTTTCCCGCTGATTCGTTCGCAACACGAGCAGTTTAGGAGCACTTGAATGCAGGGTATACTTGAGCTCAGCGTGTTTGTGATCTGTTTGCAAGTGCTCAAGTGCAAACTGCTACTATTACGGCCGTGAAGCGCACACCGGACACAAAGCAAGACGACCGCATGACACGACACGTGCAAAGAGTTCTAAGGTCGATAGCGGCTTTGTGCAGTATCATCACAAGCACCTGGTCTTTTTTTAGAGTTGTCGTTTTCGGAGTTCTTTTTTTCCGACGTTTTTTCTCGACATTTTTTCACCTTTCCCCCCCCAATTATTTTTCCGGAACTTTCTCCGAAAAAGGTACCGATAAGGTCGCAACCTCCAAAAAGGTACCGATAAGGTCGCACCTCAAGAAGGTACCGATAAGGTCGCAACCCAGAAATGGGCAAAAGAGGTACCGATAGGGTCTCATGTGACGTTATCGGGACCGCCGCCTCCACAAGGCTTTCTTGTTTCTTCCGCAACGTTTGTCTAAGATCCTGAGCTTGTTTCTCATTTGCCTTCTGGATGGGTGGGCGGGCTTAAAACTTTCGGTTTTCACCCCTTCACCGCCCTCCTGGATCACGGTTCGTTGAAAAGCGACACCGGAGTGGCCATCTTCGGGTCGTTGATTCCCCAGATGAATCTGCAGAATCGTCTTCCCTGCGCTTTCAGCCACGTAGAAATAAGACCCTGTGACCTTGTTCTCCACAAGGCTTTCTTGTTTCTTCCACAACGTTCCAGGTATTGTGGCACTCCTTTGCGGTGGCATCAAGTCTTTCGGACCGAGACTCGACGCGGAGGACATCCTTTTGTCTCCCCCCTTCAGCATCCCAGTACCCCTTCCCGTGCGACGACTCCCAGAAGTTGACGGTCCAGTTGAAGGAGTTCCTCCACAGGTGGAGGGCCGTCAACATGAAGCGGTTCTTAAAGTGACTGCCTCCATCACTAAAGGAGAACAGTCCCCCTGCCCACATGTTCCTCACAACCCCGTACTCAAGAAAAAAGGTGTGGAGGGTTTGGACCGCCTGGTACGAGTCCTCTTTTGTGTCGTCACTCAGGTAGAAGACGGAATGAGGACTTTGTATGTCACTGTTTCCTCGTCGGCAGGTGCAAAAGCCCCGTTTCCCTTCCCGATGAGCACTGGGGTTGTATCATTTTTTTCGTGTTCTTCTGGAGAGGTCGGTGGTGAGAGGGAGCGGGGGGTGATGGTCTCTTCTTGCTCTTCTTCTTGCTTGTCTTCTCCTTCATTGTCGTCGTCTCCGAACGCCAGCACCCGACTCACATCTGGCACATTGTCGAGACAGAGGAGGGGAAGAAATGCCCCGTCATCCAGTTGGTGCACGTCCCTGGCCGCGTTTGCGCATGAGTCACAGACGGCGGTGTGCTCTGAGAACTTGTCCCAGCGCGCGAACCCGTCGAGACAGAGTTGGGCTTTGTGGTGCCTGGGGCACCGAATCCGGGGATCCTTCGGTGTCTGGCAGACCCAGTGGGGACGAAGCCGCAAGAAGGTGGTCCTGCTGGCGAGTCTCAGATTACACCAGCCCTTGGCAGCTGCCTCCGCTTCCCACCAGTTGACGACGTCTCTGTACAGGGTGCCAAACGGAACGGGGCAGAAGTGCTTGCGGACCCAACCCTTCTGGGGATCATCTCGTCATGATTAGGCGCTGGCCAGGCGCCAGACGAATATCCACGGCTTGCACGACAAGTACTGGACAGGACGTTCGCAATTCAATCCGTGCTCCTGCCGGGGCTTAAACACCTATTTTTTTCCGGAATTGGGTCTAAACCCCTGTTTACCAAAAAGACACAAGGTTTTGACCCTGCATGATATCGATATATCGACATAAGGAGTTTCAGCCAGAATGTAAATTATACGCGGTATGCAAATTATATATGGCACCCACAGTGCGAGAATAGGGGGTTGCTGCACCCTACTGATGGCCGGTACGGACCCGGACCAGGTTGTCACCATGGGCGACTGGCAGGGATGGTTCGAAGGTACGGCGAGAAAGTTCTCCGCGACCCGCCTGTGTCCAACTGGTCAGGTTCTACTGCCCGGTCACGTTGGCGCACGTGTACACGTCAAGGGGCGCGGCGATCTGGCCGTGTGCCGGCTATGCCGATGTTGTGTGTTCCCTGGATTGCTAGAGCTGCCCGACGAGGGGACAATCCCGTGGACCGCGTGAATAGCGCGATCGGGCCCACGGCAGCGCAAGCCCGTGCCCACACGCCGGTCGTAGCTAACGGTGGTCGCGCATGCAGCCTGTCTGCTCGCAACCAGCCGCCAAGGCGGCCACATTCGCCCGTGCCCACACGCCGGCCAGCTCTTACCACCAAGCCAGCAATCCAGCTAAGGAGCACAACCGAGGATCCCGTAGTGTCAGCGGTCCGGCCAAGGGACGGAGCCGAGTTCCGTTTGGTAGAACAGCGCCTTAAACATGAGTTTAGTTCGCACACCGGGTCGGCGCCTGCGGCTCCGAAGGCAACCGCAACGAAGGAGAATTAAACTATGGGGGAACTACGGGGAACTGGCCCACCGACCACACCACCAAAACAGGGTTTTGAATTCCTCATCAAAGTTAGTGGGAGCACTGGCCCGATACAGTAAAAGCTTTCCCCCCCAATCTCCTCCTCCCGCTGTCGCACCACACACAAAGCTGAACCTCACAAGCACGAAACGTCGAAAGACACCAATCTGTACGCCCATACGGCATCGTCGGAAACACAAAAAGACGCTGGGGAAGCTTAGGTCCGCTACGCCGGCAAGTGCCGCCAAAGTTTAAATGACACGTTCCCTTCCCAAAATAAATCGACCCCCTTGGTATGGGGAGTGTACGGGAACTGGACAACTGAAAACACCATAGCCATACTGGTTCATTTGTATGCCACGTGATGACCTGTCGGAGCAAGAAACCGCACAGAGACTTCACAGGTTCCTGTCGTCTGAAACTAAAGAAATGGACACCAATGTGATGTTTTCGGCGAATCAGATCAATATTCCACCGGAGCTTGCGCCCGTACTGAAACAATATACGAAGGCGGTCCTAGGAAACGAGGAGAGCATCACGAGGATGGGTCTTTATAAGTGGACAGCAAATTATTTTGCTGATCTCGGAGGCATGGCGCCCCTCTTTGAGGATACTGGTCATCTTGTGGGTGCGAACGTGCAGATGGTAAGTGATGTAGTCTCGGGGGCCGAGAAGTTTGAGGATGTTCCGTGGCGAGACGACAAAGAGGACAAAGACAGCATGCTTTCCGCTGTCTTCGGCCGGCTTGCGAACGCAGAGTATGCATCGATTCCAGATCTACCTCTTTGTTTTCGGTTTGGAAACGAAACGTATGTACCGAAGGACGAAAAAAAATTAAACGATACGAGCAAAACCGCCCCCTGAGGCACTGACCAATACCTTCACCTCATACAGTGGGCTTGTCGCGACCTCGGACCTCCCGCTTCTCATTGACGATGTTCAGAAGGCTACAGGCGTCCACCTGAGTCATGAGGTATGTTCGTCTTCGATCGGTGTATAAAGTCTTTGCAGTGTTGTCCTGCCAGGGCAGCCAGGTAGGGTAGCTGAGGTTCAGGTAGGACAGCCCGACCCTGCCCTACCTGGTTGTTTTTTCTGCCTGGCGCGCCTGACCCAGCGAGCTACGAGCAGTGTTCGCGCTAAGGAAAAAGGAAAAGAAAGTCGTGAAAAACTGACCACTGATAATCAGCCGGCTGATTTTCGGAAAGTCTGCCGATCCGAAGCACAATAAACGCTAATAAAGAAGCGAAGGGGCAAAACGTCTCGGCCGGGACCTAACTCTCAGAGCGAGCACGACCTTTCGAGCTTTCTCATGTGCTGTAGTCCTGCCACCCACACCTCCGAGAGCGAAGAGGACGTGCTGCTTCAAAGAACAAAGATACAAAGCAGTGATGATGGACCTGGACGCGCCCTCCGTGCTGGATCTGAATGCTGACGCCTTCGCCTGCATCAGAGAGAAATCGGCAAGGGAAGGGACCGTGTCCAGCGAGCGTGAGTTTTCGGACATGGACATGACTGTCATTGATATTGAGGGCGTTGACGACGTCTCTTGACCCCGATAGCGACTCGTGCGTATCTGTGGAATGCAAGATGCGGCCGATCGACCTCGACGCCATAGAAGACGATGCAGACGACCGCAGAACCGACTCAAGTGCCGCAGGCCAGCCTCCACAGCCGCCGGAACTAAAATTCAGGGTCAACGACAAAACGGATTCTATATAAAACTGCATTACGACACAAAGTGGATTATAATCCACTTTGTCGCGACAAAGTGGATTTCTAGTGGATTATAATCCAGTAATAATCCACTTTGTCGCTTTTGATAATCCACTTTGTCGCTTCTGGCAACAAAGTGGCATGAATTGTACAGGGGGACCCTTTCACAAAAAGTTCCCACAGGGACAGTGACTATTTCGAGCTGTTTGAGTTCATTGAAACCATCAAAAAAAGTGAGTTTAGGTTCGTCTTTTAACAGCGAAACGACATCACAATTTTTGCGCCTCTCGTCCAACTTCGTCGCGGCTCAACACAAGTTGTGTTGGGGGGACCCTTTCAAAATTTTTCCCCATTTCTTTGAGACTCTCAAACGTGAAAAATGGGGCCTTTCGTCTCACAATTCATGCTGTCGCGCACGGGTCACGGGTACTTGGGGGCCTACAAGGGGACAAAGGGGGCAAGACCACAGAGATATATGCAAGGTTCTGAATCCACATTTTCCTTCGTGAAGGGAGCCGTAGTAAGAAGGGTGCCTTCGATTCTTAGTCCAGCACATTTGAACAAGAGATTGTGAGCCTAACTACTTCAAAGTACCACCAGCTAAATCAAACGAGGAACAAAGATGCGGGAGACAGAGCAGTTGGTCGCTCGTTGATGGGTCGCTCCTGCCGCTGACGTGCACACATGGACAACATGGGCGTTGTTCTGGCGGTCTTGAAAGGGCATTGTATGCCTTTCCTCGGTGATCACCTCCTGACGAGGTTATTCGCCACTTTGGACCGCTTTGACATTGCACTGACGCTTCTTTGGGTTCCCACGAACCTGCAGTGTGCCGATCCTTACACCCGGGGGATGCCCTCGACGCATCCTTTTTCCGTGACTCAGAGCACTCAAGATGCTCTCGAGTCTCTGATGGGGCCCAGGGGGTCCCTCGAGAGGGTTATACCCTGTACACGCGAAGAACAAGAAACTTCTGCCTTATCATTTTCATCACCTTGGGTCAGTTGATGCTGATCGTCCGTTGCTTCGTTTATCAGTGCAAGCCCCAACTCCGGAAATGTTCTTAATAGTCCATCTGTACTGACGGGAACATTTCCGGAACAACGGTTGCACACGAAAGAGAAAACGAAGCCAACGAAAAAGTGCTATTACAGGAAAACCCCCAGAGAGGTTTATACCCTGTACACGCGAAGAACAAGAAACTGTTGCCTTATCATTTTCATCACCTTTGGTCAGTTGATGCTGATCGTCCGTTGCTTCGTTTATTAGTGCAAGCCCCATATCCGTAAATGTTCCTTCGCGCCTTCGGCGCGATGTTGGTAAAATAATGCTGAACATGTGGTTGAAAGCACGCCAGTGCAGGTGCAGGCACACCAAAACCGTGGACCATTATCACGGGAATCATAGGATAATAGGTCCCCCTGGATAGCAGGTCCGCCCCCTTTAGCTGCCAGACGAGACTGTCTGTTAAGCTTTTAGCTGTTTTTGGAGCGCATCCCCGTATGGTACGAGCCACGGGATTTCTGGACAAAGTTATCTGTCCCAACCACCCGAAAACGGCACCGACACGACACGTAAACGACCAGAACACACCCCCAAACCACCCAAACCACCCCCTATAACCGGTCTAAATCTGCAAAACCCAGACATCTGCAAACTAATGCCCTGGTTCTCACCAGTGCTCCCGCTAACGAAAAAGTGCGAGGAATTCCTCAAAAAAAAGAGGCACGAAAAAAGAGGGTGGGGAATTCCTCATGAGGAATTCCTCACCTTTTTCCGATTGGTGGTATCGTGTAGCCAAAGCACTGCATCACGGTCTACTCTCTGGGCATGGTGGGCTGACGGGTAGAAGTTGGGGGCTGAAGCTGAGAAAGAGAGTCGAGGCTCAGAAGCAGCCCCGGATTTCTTGACAGATTCTCTCCGAGTCGACACAAGTGCCTTGTTCCATGTGATCTCTGGTCTGCATCTACTCGTGGCAATGATTTACCAGCACACGTGGTGTTTGAATTTGAATTTGAAATGGGCTGTTGCCTTCAGGAATGTGCAGTGTTTATTGTGACAAACAGACTGAGAAGTGTAAACTTTCTCCACCTGTACCGTACCGTTCGCCGGGGGGCAGACCCCCCGGACCCCCCTTGAAAGATTCTGGTGCTCCCCTGGAGAAAAGCTTCTCGGTCTCAGAAAGTTGGTCGAGAAACCGAGACAGAAACGAAGCTAATAACCTGCGCAGCACAGCAGTGCTCGCGCTAAGAAAAAAGCCGGTCATTTATGACTAAAAAAATCCATCGCTGAAAACTGATCGGTCATTTATGACCGGTCATTTTTGGGGCAAAAAAGACCGGCTGACCAGTCATATTTGGGTCAAAAGTGACCAGCAGTGTTGTCGTGCCAGAGCAGCCGGGCAGGCCCTGCCTGCCTCCCACCTGGCTGTGTTTTCTTCCTGGTGTCACAGGGGTGTACCCAACAACTGCACATGTGCCCTAATTACCGTCCGGAGCCGAAACCCAGCGACGACACTGAGCCGGCTAACATGCTGCAGATCCAGCTGGCACAACGGCCAGTACTAACGTGTGATGAAGTGGACAACGACCAGCCGCACCTTTTTCCTGGGTCACTTTGATGCTTTGATTCATAGAAAGGGCTGTGCCAGCTGGTGCTTGACCAATAAATCCAGTGAAAACCTGAACAAAAACTCAACATGGGGAGTGAACCGCCCTGACCAGGGGAAGGAAAACCGCCGAAAACACTGAAGCAGGCCACTTGGTTGGCATGGACCACGCCCAGTAGCCTCCACAAGTTGCGTGGACGGTGCGAGCCTTCAGCTCAGCCGAGCTCGATGAACTCAATGCCAACGTTCACGCACGACATACAGTTGGAGTGTCGACCTCGCACGAGGGCGCTGCACAGCGGCGGGTGAAATTGTCCAGAAATGTCGCGATGTCCAGAAGGAAAGCCAGCAGCTATCATATAATGATAGCTAACGACTGGAGCAAATCTTTTTGTTCGGGGAAGGATCCTGCAGTCAGAAGCAACCCAGCCACCACAGATAGAGCACAAATGCCTCAGCCAGCCGAAGGATAACCGAATAGCTATCGACGGCATTTTGCACGAACCTTGGTCCAGTTAACCCAGATGGGTCATGCCTAGAACTCTTTCCTTACGCCATTCTGACGAAGCTGACTCAGCGACTGGGGAGGGGGCTCGCGACTCGGCCGTATCCAGGCTGCAGGTAAGCTCCATTGTGTACGTGGCTGCCTGCACTGAAACCCCTGGAAGACGAACACTAGTAAAAAAAGCCACACGCCTGAGATGCTTCGAAATAAAAAACTGCCCAGAGGCAGTTTTGAAAAATGACTGGGCCACCGGTCTTAAAGCGAACACTGCAGCACAGGGGAAAAAAAATTGGGGGCAGGGGGTTATGCACTGCAGCGGTTGGGTGAGGTAACTCAGTGGCTTAAATATGGGTCTGGTGCTCGGACCAAGTCCGAGCACAGTGGCTTATATATGGGTCTGGTGCTCGGACCAAGTCCGAGCAACGAAAAAAAAAAAAAAGCACAGAATGCCCCGGCTGAGGGGCCCAGTAGTAGTGCTACGTACAGCAGTCACACTAGCAGTACACAGCACCGGTTACTGCACCTTTGGATAAGCAACGTACAGCCTCAATTTTGGAACCTGCGACTGGCCCAATAGCTTGAAAAATTTTCCGCGCCTGCGGCGCTGGTATTTCTGGCTGTTTCATGACGTGTTGCCAAGAAAGCGAAGACCGCGGCTGTCCGCCGAGATTACCCCCACTTTTTTAGCCATACTTCAACATTCTTGAATGATCCCGGCACACTGCTACAGTACCCCAACACTTGCCTTCGGCTCTTTTGCTTCCCGAAGGACAGTCTCTGTGGTGGACAGTAGTGACAACCACAAAAGAGGTGCACCCTGTCGGGTACATAAACGTGCAGTTGTGCCGCAACTGGGATTTTTAGTAACTCCGAGCAATTTATGGACAGTTACGTGGGAGGAGTTTTTATATATAAGGCCCTGAACTCACCCAAAAAAAAAATAATCGAAAATCGGGTGGGAGGTTGGGTTGATTTACACTACCTCGGATTGGGTTGGGCAGGAGTTTGGTGTCTGTAATCTTGGGTTGGCAGAGGTTTTGGGTGTCTGTAGTGAAGTATTTCTCCTATTCTGAAGGGTGAGACCTATCATCAGTAGGCTAGGTGTCTTCTGGAGGAGAACACTGGCTGCAGAAGGTCCTGCCTTAGCCAGGACAGGACATCAGATTCTGAGGCACCATGTACCATACCGTCTCCCAGGGGGCGGTGCCCCCTGGACCCCCATAAACTATCTACAAGATTTCGAATTTTCGCCAGAGGCCTGTTACCAGGCATCAGTTTCTGTTACAGGTTCCGAACAAGACAGAATCTGAAGTGCCATGTACCGTACCGTCTCTCGGGGGGCGGTGCCCCCCGGACCCCCCCTGCATTAAGACTCACCAGAGAAAATGGGCTTGGTGTCTAGTCTGAAGGATAAAATGGGCTGCATAAGGTCCTGATTGGGGGGCACGAAAAAAAAAAAAGTCCAAAAGCAGGCTTTGGAATTCCTCACCAAAAGTGAGGTTAGCGGGAGCACTGGTTCTCACAGAGAAAGGAAAAAAAACGCTGAAAAAATACAACAGGATGTCGTCCAAGCTGTCGGCAACCGAGAGGCACTCATGTGCGAAGACTTCAAGGCGCTCTTTCTCAACATGTCCGAGTAGTCTTGAGCTAACAGCTGTTTCGAACATGGATGCGTGATACATGCGTTGACAAGGTTGATGTATAAGCACATGCAACCGGACTTCTTAGTCTACTCATGCTGCAGGCGTTTTAAAGAAGCGCTGGTGTTCGACACTGGTGATCGCTGTTTGGCACCGGTTTGACGCACTGCAATCGTCCGTACCGGCAGTTCGGGCAGGACTGTCAATCAATGATGCGTGATACGTGCGTTGCAGTTGTTTGGCGCACGGAATTTTTGACGCCGTGTTGAGCCTGAAGAAGAAACGCCTCAGTTCTTGACGGCTTTGGCTTTTCATCTCCTAACTATTGCTAGCAATAGCAGTAGCAGGCGCCGGCTGAGCTCTAACAAGTTAGCACTTGGGAAGGTACTGCTCTCGCGCCACGCTTTCCCAGGTCTCCGTAGAGATCCGGGTGACAACCCCTGCGCTGACTAGCAACTGCCTTGTACTTTAAAAGTTTCGTCTAGCTCTAAATCCCCACGCCTTCTCTAAAGACCTTGTGTGTACATTTTGGCACCTCTCGCTTTGACACACCACGCACTCTCGTAGCGCTTCACAATCGACGACCGGACCAGCACACCAAACACAATGCGCAGTACAATGCAAGCCAGTCCTGTTTCAACCCCTTTGGGGTCCTTACACCCGGACCTGGAACGTGTGGATCACCACACGTCATTTTTTTACATAAGCGCCAACTTGAAAGGAAATGCTCGACGATGCTGCCCCCTCCCAAGTGCTGTAACTACCGAACCACGTGTTGAACGGACGTGAGGTCATGCGGGTCTACCCCTACACGACAAATCACACAAACACAACAGGTCAAAGTCCTGAGCGAGAAAGCAACACACAGTGGTGTAAGCGAAGAAACCAGATTGTGTTTGTATTGTATTAGCCCCTACCTCTATATTTCCTCCCTTCCATTCGGAGTCGAAGCAGCTACGTCGAGTATTTTTTTCTTTTGAGAGTACATCTGTACAGGGCCTTATGTAAACCCCCCCTCGCTTAAGGCCCCCCCCCTCGTACTAGTTAGGTGAAAAACATCAGATATCTCCTGAAAAAGCTAAAAGTACACCCCCCAAAGTTTCAGAGTGACTCGTACTATTTAGCCACTATTTAACCACTATTTAACCACTATTCAACTACCATTCAACCAGTGGCATGTAGAGTGAGCCTCATGAGGTCTCACTCTAAGTGATGCAACCGCATTTTTCTTGGTTGTTGCTAAAACTGAACTGGGGGGTTTCCGCCGAAATCTTCCGTTTTTCTAAGTCTAAGTGACACTGAAACCGCATTTTTCAGTCACAGTGGACAAAAGTGCATGAGTGTCACTTATAGTGAGCCTCACTCTACGTGCCCCAACTGTCTATGACTAAACACACACTGTTCGCAGCAGCTCTCGTATTGCTGATGCAGTAGAGGTGGTGAACCTTGACGAATCAGTGATGATGGACCTGGACGCGCTCTCTGTGCCGGATCTGCAGGCTGATACCTGTCCATCAAAGAGAAAACGGGGAAGGGACGAGCGTGAGCTCTTAGCCGGAATTAAAACTTAAAAGTCGTTGCAGCTGGGGGCACCACTTAAAACTTTTAAAAAACAACACTCGTACTATTTACCTAAATAGTACGACTGCCTAAATAGTACGAGGGGGGGGGGGCTTTAATATTTACATTTTTTTTTTTTTTTTTTTTTTTTTTTGTAAATATCATGAGCAAAGTAAATATTATGAGGTTTTGTAAATATTTCTTCTTTTTTGCTGTGGGAAGGGCACAACAGGGGACTCCAGATATCGGCTGCGGAAACACCAAACCTCGCTCGTGGGGCCAACAACGACACGTCAGCGGAACGCCGGATTAGAAGCTCGCTGTGAATCTCTAATTTGTTTTGACCCCCTGACCTATCTGTTGCTGCAGCACCACGAAAGCTGTGGCGCCGGCAAAAAGCACACCCGACACCGACCGAGAACAAACCGGAGAACCCGCCCCGCCTGCCGAGCCTTCCCGGGTGAGAGATTGGTGCAGTGATCGACACGAGATCAACGACCTGTCGTTGTCCTTCATGGAGATGTTTCAGCAGATCACCAAAGACCTTCACCAGACGCCTGCCGAGTATGATGATGATGTGGTGTCGGCTAGGGCTGATAGCAGGAGTTTGTGGAGAGATGTTTCTCTTGGGATGTCTGTGCAAGCCATGGACTCCATGCAGTACCGGGAGGTTCGGTACGTTGTGAAGAAAAAGTTCCCGTAGCTCGAACACCTGTCAACGCCTTCGACCTGCCGATGAAAAAGAGCAAAGCCCGCGTGAAGCCGCTGCAAGTGGGTGAAACGAAGTCGTGGATAGTGTTGTTCAACAGGCTAGTCCAGGACTACCCCATATAATTCGACAGGGCCCTCCTGGTCGATGAAAAAGGGCATCCGTTCTATCAGGAAGTGGCCAAGACCCTTCTCAAACTTGATGGGCTCCAGCTGTTGCAGTAGTGTGAGGGCACCAACAAGGTGAATGCCCAGCGCCGTACCGTCGACATCCCCGGCGCACCCTTCAGAACCTGCAAATATTTGCATTCTCTTAATATTTTAAAATGCTCTCAATATTTACAAAATCTCTTATTAGGGCAGACTATTTTTATTAAACAAGCTGTCTTATATGTCCGAGAAAGTTTCGTTATTGCGGAAAGTTTAATTCAACCTGTTATATGTCCGACATAGTTTCAAAATTGTCTTATATGTCCGACATAGTTTCAGAGTTGTCTAACCGTGTCCGACACAGTTTCCGAGCATGTCCAACATAGTTTCAGAAGTTGTCTTATATGTCCGACATAGTTTCAGAAGTGTCTAACCGTGTCCGACACAGTTTCTGAGCATGTCCGATATAGTTTCAGAGTTGTCTTATATGTCCGAAATAGTTTGAAAGTTGTCTTACATGTCCGACATTGTTTCAGAACTGTCGTGCATGTCCGACATAGTTTCAAAGGTTGTCTTATACGTCCGAGATACTTTCAAAAAGTTGTCTTACATGTCCGACATTGTTTAAAGAGTTGTCTTATTCATGGGCTTACCCGCCAGGATTGCCACAAGAGGCGCCGACGACGACTTCCGACGACGACGACAGAGACGAAGCCGAAGAAGTCGACCTGCTGTCCGAGGAATGCAATTCGTGTCTGCAGGCCAGAACGTCTCAGAAGTTGTCGTATATACTTGTAGGTTACTCACCATCTGTCCTTCTGGCAGAACAAACGAACAGTCATGACCCTCACCACCTTCTGTAGACTTCTCCAGCTATCCTATCACTTTGCTTACGCACGCCCTGAACCACGTACCTTCTGAACCTGCTTTTGAACCACATTACGACGAAAGTTGAGTTCGACTGCTTTTGGAACCAAATTATGTACCACAAAAGTTGAGTTCGAGTATCGAATCGAGAACGAGTTTTTACGTTGACACGTGGGCGACTGGACCGCAAAATAGCCATGCGCAAACAAACCCCCAAACACCCCACGGCCGACCTGGCTACCCTTGTCACTGGTCACAGGCAGGGGTGGCCTCTGTATCTGTTCTGCAGTGAGAAATGGAACTACTCGTTACAGTGGACGAGGTTCCATTTGAGAACGAGGAAGACGCCGCCAGGATTATGGCCTACACCGCCCAGCACAAAGAGGAAGTGAATGGACTGGTTGTCGCAATGAAGCACAGGCCAGAACGCAAGCTCTGGTGCGGCCAGCGGGACAGGTTGTGGTGGGTGAAACTTATTCCCGTCAGCTGCGCGAAGCCATAGTAAGAGCGGGGGTGAAACTTTCACCAACCGCGCCTTCAAGGTTCAACTCGCCGTCTTCACATGCAAGATTGGTACAAGGGGGAACGTTCAGTGGGAAGCTGACGAACACAGTGCCACCAGAAAGCACGGTCACATCCATCCCTCTCCTTGATGACCAGGGGCAGTACTGGTTGGTGACGACGCACTCGCCTGCTGCAGGGCATCAAGCAGAATCATCGTCAAGTGAGGCGTCACCCCCAGAGCCTGCGCGAAAAGGCCTGGTAATCACCCCCATTCTTCAACCTCATTGATGTCCTGAAGAACCTTCAACGATGCCCGTTCTTCTCGAACAGCTCGGGCGGAGCAAGGCGGCTGCAAATGAAATAGTGGCGGACGAGAAGGTGCTTGCTACGCTGTTCTCCGAGAACTATGCCGTGGACGTGTAAGACAACTTCTGAAACTATTTCGGACTTATAAGACAACTAATGAAACTATGTCGAACATGCTCAGAAACTATGTCGGACATGTAAGACAACTTCTGAAACTTTGTCAAACATGCAAGACAACTTTGAAATTATGTCGGACACCTACGACACCTTTTGAAACTGTGTTGGACGTATAAGACAACTTTTGAAACTATGTCGGACATACAAGACAACTAGTGAAACTATGTTGGACATGTAGTCGCAAAACTATGTCGGACATATAAGACAACTTTTGAAACTTTGTCGGACATCCAAAACTATGTCGGACATATAAGACAACTGTGAAACCTTGTCGGACATATAAGACAACTTTGAAACTATGTCGGACATATAAGACAACCTTTGAAACTGTGTCGGACATATAAGACAACTTTTGAAACTATGTCGGACATGTACGACAACCTTTGAAACTATGTCGGACATGTACGACATTTCACTCATTTTTATTTTTTGATCCGCGTCCCCCGACCCCTGAAAACTTTCCGCGCGCGCGCGCAAAAAAAAATAGTTTTTTTAAAAAAATAGTTTGGCAAGTCACCTGGCCTGTGAGTTCCTGTGTGGAGGGGGGTGGTCTTGGTGGCAAGCGGTCGGGGGGTGGGGCCCGGAGGGGTACGCGCCCCTCACTTTGATTATTCGGCGACTTTTTGCACTGGGAAATATCCGTCGTCTGCATGTGCTCAGGCTTTTTGTTGTAAGGAGGGACCAGGTGAGCCTTCAGCGTAGAGCTGCTGCACCGCCAGTAGTGGGCGTCTAGTCGTGGGCCTTGCGACTGCCTGGGAGCAACCGTGCTGTTCGGCGTACTCGGCCAGAACTGGTACCATACCCACGTTTCGGACGGGATGTGGGCATCGGCCGGAAGCCGCTTCTGCACTTCTTCCATGAGAAGCCGGATGCTTGCGGGGGCCTCAAACGTGAGACGTGATACTTCTCCATGACGCCTCTCGTCCACGACAGTACCGCACTTCTCAAGAACGCGGCCCATGGCGTCCCAGTAGCCGTCGTATTTGGATTATTTTGACGAGCTTCGGAATGCAACCTCACTGGGGTGAAATCAGTTGTGAGGAGTTCAGCCAGGTGGCTTTCGTTTGGTGTGCGCAGGGGATTCGCATCCCCAGTCGCGAACATGTACATCGTCTTGAGGATGGTACGCGGAACCCCAGATGACTTCCAGACCTCGACGAACTTCATCCTCATGGCCCGGTGTGGAACCTTTTCCCCGTCCCGATGTGAACCGAGCACGGCGATCGTCAGAGAGGCCGGGCACGGTGTCCAGTGAAAACGGATCGAATAGCCTCGGCGAATTGCCCTTCCAGCTCTCCCCAAGAAGAAGACCCCTCCGCTTTCACGATGGACTGCTCCCAGTCGCAAACAGGGTTTCTGGATGGAACTCCCGCACTGCGTTGCTCAGTGCGCTGTTGGTTATGCGCTTGCTGCGTGACGATACGGGTACACACCACATCTCTCACTTCCTGCAGTTTCGTGCAGTGGATGCTGAGAATACCTAAGCTCTGCAACCCACGGCAAGGCCACAACACAGTTTTCAGGCTACTTTCTTGTTCTAGAAAAATGTAAATATTTAGCGAGGGGGGGGTTTATAAAAGTCCTCCCACGTAACTTTGATCAAACTCACACTAAGCTGAAACTACTACTATGGCGACCCTGAGCAGCTCGTGGCTGCCCGAGGCGGCTCGCTGATGCAGGCGGAAAAGAAAGTACGGGTGGACACGCTGAGGACGGTTGGTGGCTCCGTACATCACAGGGTACACGCGGAGACCAATATTCCGAGGGGGGAAGAAACGCGAGGCATATACTGGAGACGCAGCTACTACGTACACGCCATGGCTTTAACGGCGAGTCGTAGGGCTTCCCGGAGTACAAAGGAGTGATCGTGCTGCCCAGTGGGATCCCGAGGAGTGATCGTACTGCCCAGTGGGGTCCCGAGGAGTGATCGTGCTGCCCAGTGGGTGTCCGATGCATGGCAAGCCGAGGTGTGTGGGCTGCACCCGCCGAAAATTGAAGCTGGAAGGGTGCTGCACCAACCACCACGAGAAAGGGGACGGGCTGGCGGTGAAGATGTGCACGAATTCTTTAACGAGGTTCCGACACTGCCAGCTGATTTTTTGCCGCATGTTTTTGCAACAGCTCGTTGACATGGAATACAATGAGAAGGCGATCATGCCACGTTGTGCGATTCAAGAATTCGGATGCAGTTGCAGAGAATTCTTCAGGAGCCTGCTGACAGCCGCAAAACCTCGGCCGTACAAGGAATACAACGCATTATCGAATCTTGGTGGTGGGATGCTAGTGCGCCGGGGTGGGCAAAAGGCCCTAACCAATCCAGAAGCTCAGGACAGGCTCGACGCTCGACAGTCATCCTGGATTTCGACGATTAAGGGGTTAAATGGATGAACGAGGGAAGGAACAAATCTGCACATAACAATGTCATTTACGTTCAGGATGATCGTGAACAAAGCTATGCTTAAACAAGGAAAGATGGCAGCGGAAGCCGCACCAGTTCTCTCCCAGATAGCACTGGGCGCAGTGCATGGCGGGATTGCCGCCGCTGTTTTGAAATACGGTGACCACGTCGGCAACAAGTCACCTGGCCTGTGAGTTCCTGTGTGGAGGGGGGTGGTCTTGGTGGCAAGCGGTCGGGGGGTGGGGCCCGGAGGGGTACGCGCCCCTCACTTTGATTATTCGGCGACTTTTTGCACTGGGAAATATCCGTCGTCTGCATGTGCTCAGGCTTTTTGTTGTAAGGAGGGACCAGGTGAGAGAGCAAGACGAGAGAAAATCAAGAAATAAACTTGATAAAATTGATAAAAAAAGCTCACAGTCGTGCATTTACCATAGGGGCTGAGCGGGCGGAGGCTCGAAGGTGAAATGGTCAAAATGCCCTGGGAAAAATGTGGGACTAAAACTTTCCGAAATGCGGGTTTTTAGGGATTCCGGCCCAAAAAAAAAGTTTTTTTTTTCAACGCCCACCTTGCCACCTGTGACCTTGGGTGGCTGAGCCGTGGTACCCTTTAGGCAGCCAGCTAGACCAGAACCGGAAAACCTCCTTCAGGTTTTGTGGCTGTGTCGAAAAATACATTCCGAGGACGTTTTTGAACGCTTTTGAGTCCGTTGAGCTCAAGGACAGTCTGGGGCCCTGGAATGGAATTGTAAACGAATTGCATCTCGTACCAGAGAGTTTTTCCTTTGGTAATCGTTCAGGGCCAAAAACCCTGGATAATTTTCCAGGGCCCGGGCCCCGGATTACAGGTACCCCTGCCCCCCCGGCAAGTAGCGCCTGAACACGAAACTAAGATTTTTCCCCCCCAGGGTTGAGAAGCCTTGTATTTTATGGTATTTTTTGGACTTGTATTTTTTGTATTTTTTGTATTTTTGAGAATTTTGGAGTTTTGGATTTTTTGGAGTTTTGGTCCCGGTGTTCTCTGCTGGGACGGGTTTCGTGTGGGTTGAAGTGTTTCCCAGCTGATGAGGAAGAGCTGGGCGGTGTGAATATTTTGGGGCAAAACACCACCCGAAGGATGTCAGTCCGACGTAGCAAGTGGTGAAAAGTGGTGCTCATGGCAATTCTGTTCGAGCAGACACGCCTCGGTATATGACTGAAGTTGAAGGGACAGCATGCAGCAATGCATCAGATATGTTTTTGCAAGCCTTTTCTTCACTGTGGAGGATCCTCTGTTCCGCACAGTGCTTCGAAATGTGCGCCCGAATGTCACAAGGCATGCACTTTCTCCCGGCAGCACCAGCAAAGTGGTTCTCAGAATCGGCCTTGTCCTTCGATTTAAGCTACCAGCTATGAAAAGGGGAAAGCAAGAATCGGCATGTTTGTACTTTACGCTGTGTGTTCGGACCCAACTCCCAACTCCTGGATCGCAGTATTGATCACAATACTGGTTAAGCATCTTCGGATGGGCTAATTCCCTGAATAAATTAGAAGAGTTTACGCCGGGAATCATGGATCGGGTGGCAGAGACCGCAACAATCCACGGGGTATCTCCCGCTACACACATTACACCCTTTTTGTCCCTTTTGTTCCCACCCCTTCCCACCCTCGGTCCTGTCTGCAGACACTCAGGTTCCGTGCTGATGATGGTCCGCCTTATGTGTCCGTGGCTTAAAGGACCGAACCACGGCGCAGACGGGACCAGTGCGGTGTTGAGCACATATCCATTTCAAGCATGTTCTTGCAATCCCCCCCCCTCCCCAATTTTTAAAATCCACGGACGTGTCACGGCACATCCAACGGGAAAAAATAAGGCTCGAGACCCCCACCCCCCCCTGGAGTTCCAACGGATGCCCTCCCCCTGCTCCATACAACTTCTATCAAACTTCTATATTCAGCAGTAGTTACACAGGGGATTAGCTTCTATATCCACATTTGGACTGTCAGTCCATATTTGGAAAGGCCGCCGAGAAAAAAAGAAATAAGAAAATGGAACAACAACACCACCAAGCCCCGGCAGAGTGGCCAATGTGCAATCTGAGGCCTCTCAGGGCCCAGCCTTGTCGTGAAGATACGTCGCGTCGCGCTGTATTGAGCCTATTTCCTGGGCTGCGGGTTTTTCGAAGAATTCGGCGGGTGTGAGGCAACTTCTGTTCGCGCTGCCCTTGCGACAGGGTGGTGGAGGAGGGTGCAAGCTAGCTTGGATGTGGTGTGCATGATGGACAATACCGTTTCTTCGGGCCTGGCAATTTGGTGTAGGCTCGCCGCGAGCCGAAAAAATTGATTATTAGTATTTGAAGAACACTGAGTGAAGATGACCACTACACTATATTCGAGGGCCACACATGTTACGACCATTAGTTAGAGTGCGTAGTGTGTAGCTCCATTCTTCTACTGTACTCAGAGACAAGATGTTGTCGTACCGGGGGTTCCAGTCGACAAATCCTGGCTGTTGCTACACCGCGACACTAGAGGTTGAGGCCGGAGAGGTGGCAGAGACCCGTGCAACACTGGCAGGTGACCCCCTAAGTGCAGAACCTGCTGAAAAACAGTGAAAACGCAAAAAGCCGTTAGCGGTCCAAATTTTGAAAATGGGCTGGAGACCAAGCTAATGCCCTGCGGTAACAGTTAGTAACACCAAAATAATAACACAAACCGACGGAGACCCCCAAAACCTTTTTCAACCGTTCCAATTCCCTTCAAGCTAAACCAGTATACAACGACCCCCCTACCCCCCATTTCATGATTAGTGGAGTATGGGTAAAACGCGGAACTCAAACTATATAATGTTATCCTATACGGGCACCATGGAGCACGGCCACCAGTGAAGCGGGGGCCTGTGGGCCAACAGGCAAGCGCGTGCGCCTCGAGGGTAGTGTCTGCAGCCGAAGCCGTTTTTGACTACTACTAGTGAGGCACGCACCGGAGACAAACAGTACGCGGGGCAAAGAGCGACCGAAGCATGACACGACGCGTGCGAAGAGGTAGTCTGTTTCGGCTTGTGCAGTCTATCGTCACAACTGCTACGAAATACCGAGTAACGTTTTAACTAGGCACATGTGGCTTTGAGGGGTCGAGGAAATGCGTCGGGAACGAAGCGCCCTCGCTGCGAAGAGAACGCCTCTCAACCGACGTAAGCAACTGCTCAGCGTCGAAGTCGAGTCGGCAAGAGACGGGGACGGTACCGAAGATGTACGAACACCTCCAGGCAGTACCACACCCGAGAACTTGGATCTGGCAGTGCTGCCTCCTATTGCCCCATCCGGGCCAGCTGCGGGGTGCCAGCTTTGTCGGTGCTGCAGTGCGTGGGCAGCGTTCCGTGAAGACTACGAGCTGTTCTGCCGCCAGCCGTCAGTCGCCCCTGCATTTTCGAGAAGTGAGCAGAGCCATGCGGAGCGGGAACCCGACGGCGCATGTCTATCGCCAGCAGCTTCACCTGCTTCTTTTCCTGGACATCTTGCCGCACGTGCGGCGCGTCGACGGGCCAATGTGAGAGAACGCATTTTCTCAAACTTGTGTGTAGAAACCACTGCCATATTCTGTGAGCTCGGCATAGCCGGTCCGTCGTCCGACCCGCAAGTTCTGAAGCATTTACTAACGAAACTTACGACCGTGTATTACAAGGAACTGGCGGCGCACCAAAAGCAGTGGCGAGACCAAGCTATTGAAGAGAAGAAATTGCGGAAGGCTGTCTTGGTTGCGAGGGCACGAGCAGCTGCACTGAAGAAGTCTCCACACCCATTGGAAGGTATGGAACTTGACTACGATGAAGAACAGGTTCCGGATCTTGTGTTTGACACCTCAGATCTACAAGGTCTCGCCTCCGATAGTGAGTCAGACGACGGAGGTATCCAGTTCGAAGACGACGACGACGATGCCCGAGCGCTGATGGCCATGGAACAAGAAGCGGAAAAGTTGGACAGAATCCCGGGCGCACGGGAATATTGGACTGAACCGCCCGAGTTCCCAGATATCGACCGTGGAGTGCTGCTGTCAAAACTTGATTCCATGTTCCACAGCCTGCAAAGCGGGGTACGGGAAGTCGCAGCATTCTTCGATACACTGAAGCTGTCGAAAGAAGTGCCCCTTCGCCGGTTTCTTCGCGGGTGTGCGTTTGTCCTGAAGGAATGTAAAAAACGGCTGGACACAGGCGTCAACGCCATGCGTGTCATGCAGCTTCTCTCGGCCGAAGCAACCGCTTGTGCCGCCAAGGAAGCATTCTTGAAGGGGAAGCTTATCCATCGTGATGACGACAACCGGAAGCTGACCCTTGAAGTCAGACGGGTAACCACAGAATTGCTCAGAACTCACATCTTGCTCCGATCGCAACAGCTGGGAGGAGGACCTCTTGGCGGAGAGAAATTGAGCCGCGATGACGAGCGAGCGGTCACATTTAGTTTTACAGAAGTGCCGTTCGAAGGGAAGCTTTCAAGAGACTTGCCTGACGTTGCGAAAAATGTCGTACAGAGGTTGTTTTCTTCCGCTTGCAGCCAGGCGCTCGCAGCTTGTTCCGGTACTGAGTTGAATGCGCCGTCGGAACACTACAAACACGTCGCCTACTTCTCTACTCCAGAGCAGGCTCTTTTGTTCACTCTTCTTCTCCAGCGATTCCTCAACGACGAAACGCAGTGGCCGGCCGAGTTCTTAGAACACCCGTTAACCACGGAGGTCGTCATTAGTGGGATCAAATGCTTTCCAACTAGTCTCCGCGTCCGCAGTGCTGTTGTTCATGGTTTTGTCGGCGTCTCTCCCTTCGACGGTAGTGGGATAGCGCAAGGGGAAGCCATTGACCAAGTGCCCTACCTGCTTACCCTGGCGTTCCCTGGTCAGGTGGTTGTCAATCAGTCGATGGCTGAGTCCTTACGCGAGTTTTCCTCCACGACATCAGGTGTGTCTCTTTTCGCGAGGACCGTCAAGGTCAGAACTGAGTCAATGTCGGCCATCAACGGGCAACACGCAATTCAGCACACTGCCACAATTCTCACGGCGCTAAGCCTACACCAATCTGTCAGAGATGCTGCCATACAAAGAACCGAATGGATTTCAAGTGCTGTAACTACCGAACCACGTGTTGAACGGACGTGAGGTCATGCGGGTCTACCCCTACACGACCAATCACACAAACACAACAGGTCAAAGTCCTGAGTGAGAAAACTACACACGGCGGTGTAAGCGAAGAACAAATCAGATTCTGTTCGTGTTGTATTTGCCCCTCTACCTCTATATTTCCTCCCTTCCATTCGTCAAAGCAGCTACGTCGAGTATTTTCAGCGACGATTGAGGCGCATACACAGTACCGTTTAGAAATTCAGCGCAAGGGCGATTCGGGGAATAAGCACCGACCGTATCTTCAATTCATTCAGAGTGTAGTGAATAAAATGACCGACGAACAACAACATACAGACCCGATGTGCACAGATTGGACCGGGAAGATTGGGGTCGGTCTGGCCGTCGGCGAAGTGGAGTTCATGGCGAGGCACCTTGGGAGGCTCCGGCAGCAGAACATTCACGGAAACACGCGGCGCGCATCTCATGCCATGCAGAACAGCGTTTTCTCCATCGTCAGCAAGGCTTTGGCCCGCCGAGAAGCCTGTTATACAGGCGTCGACACACTGCGGAACCAGGGCTTCGTCGTTCCACGGCTGCGTTCGCTCATGCAAAAACCTATCGTCATCCCGTCGTCTGTCCTAATCAAAGAACAAGACAAGAGCCTGCACAATACGTGGACTCTCGGTTGGAAGGCTGACGACACGCGCGAAGACAAGCTTCCGGCAAAAGCAACCGAGCAACACAACCGGCTCTCGGACTTAGCAGTCGCCGACGTTCCCCCAAGCTCGCCGGCCAGTCCGATAGTCAGCGGAAACCCAGCAGAAACCGCAGCGAACCCCAGGGAGCCGGTCGACGAGGGCGAACGAACGAAAAAGCTCCTTGACAGGCCGGGAGTGGCGTTCGACTCCGCATTTGCCGAGACTACACTCCCGCCAGACGACGGCGGGTGGGCGGCTTCGATGGAAGCGAATCGCGAGCTCAAGGCAGCTCGGCGCAAGGTTGCATCGCTGGAGGCAGCCCTTGAGCTTGCTGTGAAGGGTTTGGCGCAGAAGGCCAGCGGGGGACCTGCGGGGCCTGAGTCGCTCGACTCGACCCTGGACTCGTTCTCGGCCCTCCACGACATCCTCTCGGAGCTGCGGGCGGGTTCCTCCGTCGACGGCTACCAGACCGGGGAAACGACGCCGTCTCCGTCTCCCCGCGACGAACCGTCGGGCTCGCTCCCGACACGGTGCGCGAAGAAGCTCGCATCGTCCCCTCGGCACGCCACTCGGAGCGGCCGTGCCCCGGGCCGTCAGGCTTCAACGGAGCTTCTCGCTGCCCACAGGAGGGTCCGCATTTTCAGCAGCCTCCTCCAGAACTATTTGTTCGACCCGTCGTTCCCCTTCGTCGACGAGTGGGTCGTCCTGTCCCCTAGAACGGCCGCCACAACCAGGGAGAGGATGGCGAACATCCTGCGGAGCACGTCGAAGTCCCCGGTTCTCCGGAAGAGGCTCTTGAACGACGCCAAAAGCGACGTCACCCGGAAAAAGCTGGAGTCGTTCATCCGCTGCACCCGAGATGACCCCGTTGAGGTGGATGAAGTGGCGCTGTCCCTTGGCGAGACGCCCGAGGCCGGCGTCGAGCGGATCACGGCTTCGATTAACGGGATTTTGGGGAAGCTGTGGATCTGCGTGCAGAGCTGCGTTTCGGTCGGCGCCGTCGACAAGCTGCCGGTGAAGCCGCCGGGCACCCGCCCGCATGCCAATCGGTACCAAACGGTGTACGAGTACACGCCTTCTCCGAAGGCACAGCCGGTCGGTGGTTTCGTGCTGGGGCCCTTGAAGAATGGCGCGAACGAGTTGGCCAGCCCTGCGCCGCACGGCCCGGACGACGCCGACCAGCAACTGGGCCAGCGCAACCAAGGACCGCCCCTCCATATGTTCCAACGGGCCGCCCGCGGGCTGTTCGCAGCGAAGTTTCTGTCCTTCGCGCAGCAAGGCAAGCAGATGCGGACAACGTCCGACTCCGCTTCCGTCCCCTTCGGCAGGGCGAACAGCAGCGCTGCCGGTGCCATGACCGCGAAGGAGTCGTTCAGTGTATTCCTGGAAGGCCAGCGCGAGCAGCTGAGAGCAACCGACAGGAAGAAGCGCGCGCAGCCGCCGCAGCCGGCCGAAGGCAAGACCCGGCGAAGGAAAAGCGCCGGAAGCCACAGCGGGCGCAGCACCGCGAGCAGCAGCGGCGACGAGGGAACGGAAGCGCGGGGGAAAAAGGGCGCTTCGAGCCCCAGCGGCGGCTCGTCCACGTCGGGGGGGTCGCAGGAGAGCCACAACGCGCAAGCGTCCGGGCGTTTTTCCCACAGGGGCGCGTCGAAAAAGGCGCGGCGGCCGTTCTCCGGCCAGCTCGTCACCGTCACGAAGGACACCCGCCTCGCGGAGCAGGCGTTCACCGCCCGCGTCAAGCAAACGCGGCTCGCGTTCAACGAAATGGCGCAGACCGAATGGAAGACGTTTTCGTTCCCCTCCCGCGCCTGCTCCCCATACTTCGTGCACCAGCCCGGGTTCGCATCGACCGTCGAGCAACTGAAGCCTGCCATGCCGCCGCCTTTGCCCCGGGGAACCTCCCCAGACCTACTAACACACGACGAAGCCAAGCCCCCGCTGCAACAGACTCTCGAGCACCTCATGCAGGTCTACAGACACGAGCACACGGGCGGCGCCCTCAGCAAGGAACTTTCGAAAGAAAACAGCTTGCCGGCATCCGAACGTACATCGAACAATGCTTGCCTCAAAACCGACGACCGCATGCTTCGCGCGGGTGGAAAACTAGCCAAACATGGTTTGCTCGACCTCGTTGGGTCGAGCGACTCAGGCTGTGTAACCACGAAGGGTGCAGACGCGCAACGCGTGCCTTTGGGCTCGGTACGTACGAACAACCCGGGGGAGTCTGTTAACGTGGGTTCGACAACAGTTATTCCTCAGTGTACCCCAGGGGACCGACCGCATGCAAAGCGTGTGCACCCCGCTCAGAAACCGGGTGTTCCGAAGAATGCGGTGAAGCATCCTCGCGACCGCTGCTTGATTAAGTTTTCCGAAATCAGACCCGTGAGTGTGAGCGACACTCAGCCCGCTTCTGGGAGCGTTTGGCTTGAGAACGATCGCATTGGTCTCCAGAGCATTGCTGAAGAAGGGATGCTTTCGGCCAACGAGTGCCGGACAGCCTGTGAGTTCCCTGTCAACAGTTGTGCCTCGACGCAAACCAGTTTTTCAGGGACGAAAAACATGGCGTTGCTCCATCGCCCGAACACCGATGAAAACGGACACTTTCTTTGCGGTGTGCCCACCGGATCTGGGATAGGGTCGCAGCTTCAGCAGCTGGCGCACAGCTATTCCGGGGGACCTCAACCGGATTGCAAGTACAGACTTCTTCTGGACAGCAAAACGAATCCCCCGCTGGTGGCCGACGTCTGCACTGCGGTTAAGTCCCCTCGTAACCCAGCTGCCTCTGCACTGCCCGTTCGACGGCCGCTCCAACGACCTCACACCGCTAGTCTAGACACGTGCCGCTTACCCAACGCGGGTCATACGCCGCCAGATTCAAGCTCTTCACTCCAGGTGGTGGCTCCGCGCGCCTCCGCTACGTTCCCTCAGCGCACGACAGCACCGCGAGTTGCCTCAGCAAGGAGGAGGACCAATCGGACCGGAGAGGGGTAGTCTGGGCTTGAAGTCCTCCAGCAGTCACCTGCCCCAGGGGCCTAGTGAACACCTTGCTGCAGTAATGACAACGAACCCGTTACTTGCTGTACTAATGACAACGAACCCGTTACTTGCTGCAGTAATGACAACTAACCCGTTACTTGCTGTAGTAATGACAACGAACCCGTTACTTGCTGCAGTAATGACAACGAACCCGTTACTTGCTGCAGTAATGACAACGAACCCGTTACTTGCTGTAGTAATGACAACGAGCCCGTTACTTGCTGCAGTAGTGACAACGAACCCGTTACTTGCTGTAGTATTGACAGCGAACCCGTTACTTGCTGTAGTAGTGACAACGAACCCGTTACTTGCTGCAGTAATGACAACGAACCAGTTACTTGCTGGTAATGACAACGAACCCGTTACAAACCTGGGAACCGTCTGCATGGTCCACGTGACCGCGTCAGCCTTTCGAAGGAGTTGAGCCAGCATGGCCAGAGCAGATGATGCGCATCCTTCTAGCTTCCGCACTTTTCTCGACACATTGCACTCTTGCAGTTCTCACCCACACATTTACACGTAGAAACCGGTCCGTCTCTCTTACATTTCTCGCGCTCGTATTGTCTTTTTTCAGATGTCAGGCAGGTCGGAAAACGCTGAGGGCGTGTCGTGAAGACGGAATAGCGGTCTTTCAGGTTCATAGTTGAGCCACAGGGGCCAACGGTAGAAACCCTGCAGCGTGGTGCGCCAAGTCACGAGATGGTGCTGGTCTGGTCTAAGGTGTGCGTACTAAGAGACAGCCCTCAGTCGACACCCGCTTTGCGCCCTGGTGTGCAAAGGCGGTCAAACAAGGTGGCCGCAGGTGTCCCGCTTCTCCCAGCCGCACCAGCTCGTCGAGTCTCCTGCGGGAGCCGAGGCTTGCCCTCGTGTCCCGGCCATCCGCATCCGCCTCTCCGTCAACTTGCCTCGCCGCAGGGCTGTGCACGCACTCCCACTTGCTGCCCCCTTCCGACGTATTGGCGCGGCTTCTCCAGCAGCCCGCTGCTTACCGTTCTGCAGCGTCGCACACTGTCTTCCCATTTCGTCGACCCCCGAGGTGAAAGCCATCAACGACCAATCCACATTCTCGAGTGACAGTGGTCGAAACGACACAAAGTGGGCTTAAGCTACGAGCGTTTTTCACCGCGTCTGCATAATATTATGATGCTCGGACCAAGAGACACTGAGGGTTACGAACCGTCGATCTATCTGGATCCGGCGATGAGAGCGGGCAGAATTCTGTCGGTGCTTCGACCTTGAGCGTTATTGCCGGTATATGCGAGTGTCTCTCTCTGAACGCGTTGTTGTATCTCAGAAAAGGAGACTCACCCCCCCCCTTGTCACCCAGAAACACAGTACAGTAGTAAGAAGAGGAGAAGAACGAGTGTATAAGAAGCTGGCGGTAGCACAAACTACCGGACCAGCGGAGACCACCGCAAAAAGATTCTTACTTTTCCTTAACCACTTTTTCCAAAACCAGCACCAATAACAACGACCCCCATTGTCACCCAGGAAGAAAAGGGATAGCCGACCATCAACGGACGAAAAAAATCTGCGGAGTTCTACAACTTTTTGTCGGCAGCCCGAAACCGCGCAGCAGGTTGTAAGGCGTACAGGCGGACCGCTGCCGTGTTTTGTACCGAGCCGAAAAATGGCCGACGTCGCAACAAACCCCCACGTGGACCCTGCAAGAACGGGTGTCGCGTCCCCGAAGAACTCGAACATGAAGGTCGCCCTGATCACGGGCATCACCGGGCAGGTGCGCCACCTCACCAATCATCACCTTTTCAGCTACCGTAATCGGAATACCTTTTCAGTAACCGTAATCGGAATCATGTTGAACGGGACAAAAAATGACAGCACGGGTAAAACCGGGGGGGCGTCCCAGGTAGCCACTGCGTGACTGCACCAGTGGTGGTCCTGCAGCCTCCTATGACAGCGGCTCCCAGGGGGTCGAGCTGAGTAATGAGTACCCGCGGGCAAGCACCAGTCGGGTCGTGATATTCTGCAAAGTACGTAAAGTTCGCAAACCCCGAAAAACAAAGAATGCCGGACCGGGTAAAACCGGGGCCACCCGGCCCATTTTAGGGGTGTCCCAGGTTTTCCCGGTTCAACATTAATTCAATTGCGGTATTCTGCGCTTGCCCCGCGACTCCTTAGAAAGCGAACCCATCTGTGGGAGTTGACAGTCTTCGTTCATCGGACGTACGACAGTTTGCCAGCATGGCGATTCATTTAACGTGCACTGTTCCTCCATCGGGCGCTGGCAGCTCAGTGGACAGCTGACTCGACACAACCCCCCAACAATGGCAAATTCACGCAGGATGGCTCGTATCTGGCCGAGCTTCTCCTCGAAAAAAGGTACATCGTGCACGGCATCATTAGAAGAAGCTCCGGGTTCAACACCGCGCGCATTGACCACATCTTTGGGAACAAAGGTTTGCTGTTAAATTCATTATCGCGTCCCCATGTTATCTTGCGACATGAAGCTGGCGAAGCCGCAGCCCTAGTTTTTGCCGTGGAAGTCCAGGTGACGCAGGCTTCACCTGGCTGCTTCACCTGAGACTTTTGGCGCGAAAGAAGCTGCACGTTATCAAAAAGTTCGACAGCTACTGACACATTGTGACCTTTCTTTTTAGCCACATGCAGTGTGGCTAAAGTGTGTGAGGAAACTGATCATGATCATTTGCCAAGTTTCCACCTGCAACCACGTCCAGTTCAGGGTAGCGCGGTCAACGAAAGCTCTAGGGTCCCTTTCTACTTTCTCCTTCTCTCGCGATGTACGGTTTCTGAATAGACAGTGCGCCACCTGTGTTTGACATAATACGTTCAGGCTCAAGGCTCTCAATGCTACGCTTGCCCAACAAAGGCTCTCATCGCCTGTGTCATGATGACACTCGCTGTCGTTTGCGCCACATACACGCTCCACGCCCACCCCATTGCTAGAACGACGAGCTGGAATACTCCCACCACCGTCCTGATGACAAAGTAGTCTTGAAGCTGAGGCGCTGCAATCTGGAAAAACCAACTGCGGCCGTCCAACTGCGCAACGTACGCGTTCTTGGCAACCGCCTCTTTCACGTCCTTGACCGCCGGCAGCTTCACCTGCGGCGGCTCCTGCATCGCTTCGCCATACACCGACGCATCAACGATCTTGCCGTTTGGCTTCGGCACTGTAAATGCCTTGCATACGTGCCTAACCGCGTTCTCCGTTCGCCGCCTCTCAAAGAGAGATTGTTTGACTTCTTCATCGACCCGGCAACAGGCAAAACGGCCCGGAAAGTCCGCACCGAGCGGGAACACAACCTGACCTTGAAATGTCCCGTTTGACCTCATCCTCATCATCGTTGACTCTCCCAACGGACGAAGTCATAAAGTAACACTTGCCCGTGAGCAAAGCGCTCGCTTGCCTTCATGACACTTGCACTTTACTCTACTAGATCTCAGTGCTCGGAGAGGGACAAGAAGGATACCGCTTTCTGGCTCGGGTCTTCGCCTTGTGGGAGGGAGTTCTGTCTTGTTTTTGCATTCTGCAGCCATTGTTTCAGTCTAAACGAGCACCCGACCAGTTATTTTGGATCTCCCGAGCATTTTAGGACCACCCGAGTGGTAGGTTTCTAGTTTTGGGCTGCTGGGGGCCCCCCTTTTTTTGGGAAAAGACAGGAAAACAGGCGGGGATCTGTTGCCAAACGATGCGCGACCGCTGCCGAGAAGCCGCCCCACCCATGCAAGAGGGACAGTAGTGAGAAGAGGTAGTGAGTAGAGAAGAGAACGAGTGTAAAAGAATGAAGGTAGCACGGACTGCCAGACCAGCGGAGGCCACCGCAAAAAGATTGCTTACCTCTTATCCCTCAAAACCAGCACCAACAACAACGACCCCACCCACGCACAGATCTCCACCTGCACTACGGTGACATGACCGACTCCACCTGCCTCCACTCGCTCATCGCGAAATACGAGCCCGACGAAGTGTACAACCTTGGTATGCTCGTTTCCTTTGCACGCGAACGCTTTTGCAGTTTACTGAGGGAATTGGCACAGCGGATTGTTCAACTTGCTTGATAACAAATCAGCAGCAGGCCGCAGTTAGTGATAAAGGAGAAAAACAATTTCCCACCCTGGTGATCGTCTTGGTGGGCGTTGACACACCCAAACCATTCCTTTCATCCCGTTCGCAAGTTTGTTAGTTGTTAGGCTGAATTGGCTTCACACGTTCCCTTTGATGTCATGCGTGTTGTGCCTCAGCATTTGGTGAATCTGACCAACCAAGCAAAGGACAAAGGAGAGTTCGTGACAATTCCTCCACGAGTTTGTTGTGCGACCTTTAAGATTTCTCTGCTCTGTGGCACCATAAAGTCCAGAAAATCCATGGTAAAGAAAGAAAACCCAAAATACCGTCACTAAAAGGCATGAAAAGACGCCGAAAGTAAATAATGTTGTCGACAACGAAAAGCAAAAGAATAAGCCTCTACGGTCAACCGGAGACTTTAAAATACCGACCTTCTAATCCACAAATAACGCTAATAAACCAAAACTACGCATTTCTTTCTGGTACGGCCTCGTACATTGTAGTCGTAAGGCGTCGTGGAGGCCTGGTCAACCACCTGGGCACAAACCTTTCGCGACCGTGATGGGACAGTCGGGATTGCCTGGCCTCCATGAAGAAGAGAAAAGTAAAGCAAGACCTGCTCCCTGCGCCTGCTGTCTCCGGCTGCTTCGGCAGACGACACATACTACTACTACAGCGGACGTGACGCGCGCACGACAAACAGTACGCAGGGCAAGAAGCGACCGAAGCATGGCGCGTGCAAAGAGGTAATCTGCAGTCTATCGTCTCAGATTGTTGCTGCGTATCAAGTTCAAACTACTACTACTGCATTTCCATCGCTCTCCCACAGCCGCCGAACAACACGAAACCACGCAGAAGAAAAGCGCGCACAAAATATACAACCCGTAACCATATAGCCCTGTCTTGCTCTTAGAGAACCCATTCATGAACGGTCACACGGAGACCCTAAACCCCCGGAATTTCAAGCGAACTTTAACTCTAAAAGCCAGGCACCGGGATCTTCCTGACGAGCACGCAACCCGGTGAACATAACCAAGAGTCGAAGATTAGCGTCGAAACTTCCTGGCTTTTCACGCCGTAGCAGAACGACCACACCCTACCCAATCCCAAACACCCCCTGAACGCGTTAGGGGACTTCACAAGGTTTCACAACGGAGTAGACACATCACCCGAAACGAGCAGCACCCTCTCACTCTTCCCAACCCTCTCAACCCACCCTCCTTACCCAAGCCTCCACGGTCAACCGGAGACTTTAAAACAACGACCTTCCAATCCACAAACACCGCTAGAAAATGCATTACTTGGGCCAAAATCCCAAATGCGATAACATGCGATAATACCTATCGTTTGACCACTGCTTAGGGGGACCCGAGGTTCCTCGGTGACGTGGAAGGCAACTGTCTCTATTAAGCTAACATATAGTTCGTTGCTCAGGGTAGTCGAAGGCCTGGCAATCACACTTCTGCAACAAATTGGTGACCCCTCCGAACAGCCTCCCTGGCCCTGGCCCACGCTGATGCCGCAACCCCTTTACCCGGGCGGCGGCGCTTTGGCATGCTCCAGGAACCTCAAGGGGAGCAGCGCGAGAGGCATCATCCACGCTTCAAAGGCCCACACACACTAATGCAACACATTGGTGGTGACCCCTCCGAACAGCCTCCCTGGCCCTGGCCCACGCTGATGCCGCAACCCCTTAACCCGGGCGGCGGCGCTTTGGCATGAGCCAGGAACCTCAAGGGGAGCAGCGAGAGGCATCATCCACGCGTCAAAGGCCCACACACACGAATGCAACAAATTTACAACTAACAACAGGGGATCTAAATCGGAGTTGCCAACCTCCTCGCGGTGGTCCCCGTCCAGCGCAAGCTCGGCTAATGGCAACACGTGCACAGTGCGCTGCTCAGGGTAGTTGAAGGCCTGTCAGTAGTCCGAGGGGGGGAACGTGAGCTGGGTTTAGACCGTCGTGAGACAGGTTGGTTTTACCCTACTGATGGAGAGAGAGCCCATCGTGCCAGCGCATTCCGACAGCAATACGGGGTAGTACGAGAGGAACTCCCGTTTCTAGTCCCTGGTATCGACGGTTGTTCGATCGGACAGTGCCGTGATGCGACCACTGGATGGATTATGGCTGAACGCCTCTAAGCCAGGACCCAGTCTAGAGGAATGCGTGAGTTACTCAAGGCACATCGGATTTATCGGGCCACGACTAGCTTCGGCGAACGGCAACTTCCAAATTCACATCCAGATCCCGTGTCTCCAACCGGGTCTATACGAGTCCGAATGACGGTCCTAATGCATTCCCTTACAAAACTAGAACGTGGGGGGCCCAATACTACACTCCACGAAGGAATGTACTTGGTCTCGGTCACAAACAGTCCCGGACACGGCTAGCCATAGCCCATAACGAAAGCGTGCACGAAATATACAACCCGTAACCATACAGCCCTTTCTTGCTCTAAGAGAACCCATTCGTGAACTGTCACACGGCGACCCTAAACCCCCGGAATTTCAAGCGAACTTTAACTCTAAAACTAACAGCTGCCCAGAGCCACGTGAAAGTGTCGTTCGAGATGCCGGAGTACACCGCGCAAGCTGACGGTGTGGGTGTGTTGAAGTTGTTGGAAGCCATCCGGAGTTGCGGGCTCGAGAAGAAGACGCGGTTCTACCAAGCGTCGACGTCGGAGCTGTACGGGAAGGTTGTCGAGGTGCCGCAGACGGAAACGACGCCGTTTTACCCGCGCTCGCCGTACGCGGTCTCGAAGCTGTACGGGTACTGGATCACGGTGAACTACAGGGAGAGCTACGACATGTTCGCAACGAACGGGATCCTGTTCAACCACGAGAGCCCGCGGAGGGGAGCGACGTTCGTGACGCAGAAGATTGTGCGAGCCGCGTGCCACATCAAGATGGACAAGCAGAAAGAGCTGCTGCTGGGGAACATCGACGCGAAGCGCGACTGGGGGCACGCGAAGGACTACGTGCGCGGCATGTGGATGATCCTGCAGCACCCAGTCGCCATGGACTTTGTGCTCGCAACCGGCGAGCAGCACTCCGTCCGCTCCTTCGTCGAAAAATGCTTCGAGCACCCCCTCATCGCGATGCCCATCGAGTGGCGCGGCCACGGGGTCGCCGAAGTCGGCGTCCTCAAGTCGGACCCAACCCGCGAAATCGTCCGCATCGACGAGCGCTACTTCCGCCCGTCCGAAGTCGAAACGCTCCTCGGCTCCCCCGCGAAGGCGAACAACGAGCTCGGCTGGCGCCCGGAGATCTCCTACGACGTGTGCCCCTCCCTCTTTTTTGTTTCTTCTTCTTTTTCCCATAGGGGCAGCAGTCAGTTGTGAGACTGGCAGGTGAGCAGCGTCACCTCCCCTAGCGAGCTCTCGGATCAAGCTGCGTCTGATGCAGCTGTTGTGTGGATCGCCTACATACACTCAGCCGCGCGTGCCTTCATTGCGAAGGTTACTGCTGCGGCCTTCTGGGTGGCAGCTGTGTCAGGTCAAGTAGCGAGATCTGAGGCCCTGTGATGGCTGAGTGCACACCTAAGCAGGACTGCATCCTCGTGTTGTAGCCGTGTTGTGTATAAGGCTTCGTGGGGGCCTGGTCAACCACCTCATCACTATAGGGCACAAACCTTTCTTGACAGTGATTGGACAGTCGGGATTGCCGGGGGCGGGTCTCCATGAAGAAGAGAAAAGTAAAGCAAGACCTGCCCCCTGCGCCTGCTGTCTCCGGCTGCTTCGGCAGACGACACATACTACTACTACTACTACTACTACTACTACTACTACTACTACTACTACTACTACTACTACTACTACTACTACTACTACTACTACTACTACTACTACTACTACTACTACTACTACTACTACTACTACTACTACTACTACTACTACTACTACTACTACTACTACTACTACTACTACTACTACTACTACTACTACTACTACTACTACTACTACTACTACTACTACTACTACTACTACTACTACTACTACTACTACTACTACTACTACTACTACTACTACTACTACTACTACTACTACTACTACTACTACTACTACTACTACTACTACTACTACTACTACTACTACTACTACTACTACTACTACTACTACTACTACTACTACTACTACTACTACTACTACTACTACTACTACTACTACTACTACTACTACTACTTCTTTTTCCTGTTGACAACTTTGTGTCAGACTAGCCCACCCGGGGGTAGTTGGTCTACCCCTACACGACAAGACACACAAACACAACAGGTCACAGTCCTGAGTGAGAAAACAACACACGGTGGTGTAAGCGAAGAACAAAATTGCTGTGGCGGAAAAAGGGGGTTTTAGGCGAAAAATATTTTTTTTAGCCACACAGGAGAAACCTGCACTCTAACTCGTCTCTCTCTCTCTCTCTCTTTTTTTAGCCACACAGGAGAAACACTGCCCTTCTAGAAACAAAAGGGCCGTTCGGTAGACTAGAGTCAGCCACAGCCTTGAGGGCAGAGTCTCAACACCGCACTGGGCCCTTAGGTTGACGCACATCTAGGCCTCTTTAAAGGCCAGTCCCTTCAGAAAAGCTGACTGGCATCAGCATTCAAAACCTTAAACAACACCTTCAGGACCTCGTCGACGATATGATCAAGAGTGAGATGGATGCCGTGCGAACAGGCAAAGAGAGGTTCCTGCAGTAGGCGCGGGTGGAGAGAATCGGCCAGAAAACAGGTCACCTTCCTGCCCAGGCAGCTCGGCTCGCTTTCTTCCTCTTTTTTATTCATTTATTTATAGTTTTCACCCCAGCGGGAATCACCTGCCCTTCGCATTACACTACACACGGCGCTGACTTGCCCAAGGGATTTGACAGCAGAGGTCGTTACACTACGCGTGGACGCTTTTTTTTTAATTCGAAGGCGCGCAAGACTCCTTCAGTTCCTGCCCACCCAGGGGATGCCTTGTGCCTGATGCGCCTCCCGAATGGAGCACCCACTCAGTCCTGACCGACCAAAAGGTGGGAAGTCAGTTCGTGGAAACGACCAGTAAAAAACCGGTCGCTTCCTCAGAGACCGGCTAGGAGCTGACCCGACAGATACCCGGTAACCGGGACCACGCTGAAAGCGTGCGGAAACACCCACTCAGTCCCGACCGACCAAAAGGTGGCAAGTCAATTCGAGGAAACGACCAGTCAATAACCGTTCAAACTGGCTAGGAGCTGGCCGGACAGGTATCCTACAGTGAAAACGTACTGAAAACGTGCGGAAACACGCACTCAGCCCTGACCGACCAAAAGGTGGCAAGTCAGTTTGTGGAAACGACCAGTAAACAACCGGTCGCTTGCGATTCATCGAGGGAATTCCTCTGGGCATTCCGAACGATCATCAGGTTCCTTTGGGCTGGCTGGCGGGGAAAGTACATTTGCGCCGGTAAAGACCGGCGCCCAGCGAGACTAGAGGCAGCAGTTAAAATTCGGGAAACAGTAAGTTTCGGACGAAGCTAAGTCCAGGAGAAGCAAAGCAAAGTTCGGGTGAAGCTAAGCTCTGGCGAAGCAAAGTGGCTATGCAAAGTTCTGGTGAAGCAAAGTTCAGGCGAAGCTAAGTTCGGGCGAAGCAAAGTTCGGGTGATCGGCTCGACAGAGCTCTTAGCGTACCCCTAGTCTCGGGAAAAGCTACAAAAGGCTACAAAAAGCTACATGTGGGAGCTACAGTAGCTAAAACTGTAGCAGCTATAGCTGCTACAAAAGCTAAACCTCACACTGCCATTGGGCCAAGGTGACCCAAAAACCTGAGAAACCTTGCAAAAAAACGCAAATTTCGGGCACATTAGACCCCGAAACCCGAACTGCTGCCTCGAAGCCCGGCCGCACTTTGTTATACCATTTCGTCAAGGGTCAGGAAGTTTTCACCCCTGGAAATGCCACCGTGATGGCAGAGTGAACAGCGCAAGGCTTCAGAGCTGGAGGTCCCTAGTTCGAACCCGGGCGAGGCGCTTTCCGGTCGAAAATGATTTTCGGGGTTTGTAAAGTTCGGATAACAGTAAAGTTCGGATAACAGTGAAGTTCGGATAACAGTAAAGTTCGGATAACAGTAAAGTTCGGATAACAGTAAAGTTCGGATAGCAGTAAAGTTCGGAAAGCGAAGCTAAGCAAAGTTCGGGCGAAGCTAAGTTCTGGTGAAGTCAAGTTCGGGAGAAGCTGAGCTGAAGGTCGGGCGTGCTAAGTTCTGCCTGCACTTCTGGTGAAGGCAAAGTTTTGGTGAAAGCAAAGTTCGGGCGATGCTTGGTTCTGGTAGACTGACTCAAATTCGCTGAGGTGACCAATAACCGCGAGAAAAACTGTAAATAACGCAAATTTCGGGCACATAAGACCCCGAAAACCAACAAATTCCAAAAACCGTTTTCGACCAGAAAAGTGTTCGGCCGGGTTCGAACCCGGACCTCCAGACCTGAAATCTTGATGCAAATAGCCCATTTCAAATCACGGGGCGAAAAAACCCGGAACCGTGGGAATCGACTCCCAAATTTTACTACAATCTCACTACAAAAAAGTGCCCCCGGGCTTCGCCCCCGACCCCCTAAAAAGTGGGGTTGGCTCGACAGAGCTATTAGCATACCTCTAGTCTCGGAATATCTTTCTGGCTAGAAGCCGACCGGACAGATACCCGGTACCGTAAGCACGCACTCAGTCCTGACCGACCAAAAGGTGTCAGGCCAGTGCGAGGAAATGACCAGTAGATACAGACAACTTGTAGAACGTGGGGTGCCCAAGACTACACTCCACGGAGGAATGTACTTTGTGTCGGTCACAAACAGCCCCCGGACATGGCCAGCCATAACCCATACCGAAGGCGTGCACCAAATACAACCCGTAACCAGCCCTTTCTTGCTCTAAGAGAACCCATTCATGAACGGTCACACGGAGACCCTAAACCCCCGGAATTTCAAGCGAACTTTAACTCTAGATAGCCGGTCGTTTCCTCGAACTGGCTAGAAATCGACCGCGCAGATTTCCTGCCACCAAGCCCCATTGAAAACGACCGTGCGGGAGCCGCACCGTCGATGTGAAGACTGGGCACGTGGACAGCGCGGGGACCAACGGCGTATCATGCAGGGTCAAAACCTTGTGTCTTTTTAAAACGCTCCCGCGGGGCCGATGGACCCCAACAAAAAAAGTTGGAATTTTTTTTTTTTTTTGCTCATCTTCATCAAAAATTACTGCAGAGTTTGTTCCAAAATTTTAAGATTCAAAAAACCCAATTTTTTTCCAGAATTTTTTTTTTTTTGCCATTTCCAAAAAGACACAAGGTTTTGACCCTGCATGGTATCTCCATCGTCCTGTACGGCTCAGGGACCGGCGGCTACGCCGCAGGTGATGCGCTTCTGGACTCGCCCGACAGAGGCGACGTCAACGGTCGTCCTGTCGATGGCGGCGCTTCAAACCGTCCCAAACGCGAGCGGGTGGGGGGTGGCATTCCCAGGGTGCATCGAGCACGACGTTCGCGGGCGGCCCTGAGATCACCTCGTTTCAGGTGTCGCCACTGATTTACTATTAACCATCCTTCAACCACCTTGCCATCCTGTCGAGAGCCGAGGGGATTGTCACTCTCCGGCGCCCTTCGCAACCCCATCCATTTGACCCTCCGCCGTGCGATGGAGAGGGAGAGAGAAAGAGAGAACAAGAGCGGGGGGGGGGGGTATTACACAGAAGCAACAAGAAGCCTTAACCACTACGAACGAACGCTGCCACCGCCCTTGCGAAAAACCTGCATGCGCCTCCCGGATCACCTCAGCCGCCGGTGCCGGCCTGCCAGCCACGGCAGTTGAGATGACAACTGGAGGTCCCGCAGTTCTCTAGCACCCAGCCTCTTCCAACAGTCTACTCCCGGTAGGATTCTACCGACTGGAAAATAACGAAACAATAACCCGGAAACAAGAAAGGGAAGAGCGAACCGCGTTTGATCGGCGTAGGCAGGCGCTGTAGATTTGTGCGTGCTGAGTGTTACGATTGTTAGGCCAATCTTCTCCCAAACGCGCTGCCAGCGTTCTCTTTCGTAGTACTACCAATCTTGTGGGCCGCCTTTGTGCAAGTTAAAAAGACGTAGACAGCTTGTTTTGTGGTTGATCAGAATTCCTCACCTGAAATTGAAACAGGGTAAGCACAAGTGGGAAAACGATCAACCAGCACGCACAAACAAAGGAACCGTTTTCTCCGTCCAGAATGGGCAGCACAGAAATGCCCCAAGACGGCACCCCTGCACCCAGCGATGCCTAGCCGCACTTTAGGGAATTCCAAGGCATTCTTAAGCAAATGAACGCAAGTCAGCGCATCTCTGTGCACTTCTGCGTTCAGTGTGCGTTCGCTCGTCGACCTCGCATCCATTGTAGATTGCACTTCAACGAACGTGTGGGACAAGTGACCCCTTTCGATCACCGGAAGGTTCTGAGAGGAGGGGGATGCAACCTTGCACTTTCTCTAGTATTGAAGAAGGAAGCAACTACCGACGCGCAACCGATGCACCTGGACGAGCAATCGAAGGAGAAGCGAGACACCAAATGCGCGCCTGAGCGCGACGATCAAGACGAGCTTAAGAGGCGAAAGCAGGATACATCACGTGCGAAGAGATAACCGCGACGCCGGCGATGCAGATTATGTCCAGTGAAACCCCCTCGCCATGCCCCCCCGGCATTGTGCAACGAATGCCGACACGCATCGTCAATGTCGGCATTCGTTGCACAATGCAATCCGCCGGCAAGAGCAAGCATCCTCAGTACTATCTGAAATGTGCATCGGCTCACTGCAGCAAAGGGCAATACCTTTCGTGCGACAAATGCCTGGACACTGCGGGCCTACTACGGAAAAGGGTGTACAAAGGGGGGGCCCCACTTGCCCGTCACCACGGTCAAGATCCGCAGCTCGGAGCCCCCCCTTTTGGAAGGTTCGGGTGACCCAAACAAAGGCTTCTCGGGCTCAGAGCGGGAAAAGCAAATTTGCCGTTGAGACGGAATTTGGAAAACTGAGGCAAAATGAAGCTAATAGCCTGGTGCAAGCGTTCAGCAAAAAACTGGGAGGGAGAGAGGGAGGCCCCGTCCCCCGAAGCCCGCCCAGGGCCCGCAGCACTGCATGCGCGCATTTCGCGCTTCCCTTGATGCTAACATCAAACATACTGAGAGGCAGGATTCTGCCCAACTACTAACTAGATTCCCCCCACCCCCAAGCGTGGTAGCAGCTCCAGTAGCACGGGTGGTCCTGGCTGTGACGAGCTACGAACAGCCGCCTGACAAACCAGACTCACACCGCTATCCTGTCTGCAGACACTCAGGTTCCATGCTGATGATGGTCCGCCTTATGTGTCCGTGTCCGTGGCTTAAAGGACCGAAACACGGCGCAGACGGGGCCAGTGCGGTGCTGAGCACATACCACTTTCTTGCAAACCACCCCCAAGCGTGATAGAAGCCGTTTCCTTCCTTGAAACTGGCTAGTCGTCGCACTTCTCTATCCACAGCTACGAACAGACGGGGTGGTGGCTGCCGCAAAGCAGTCTCAAGCGATTTTTCAACTAAAAAATGGAAGCAATACGGTCGCTCTAAGAACTCTTTAAACCTTTAGAAACGCTAAAAAAAAAAAAACAGATTCTTTCTTCCCATTCAAACGCGGTGAAGCACACACAAGGCAACAGCGCCAAAAGGCTCTTTTTTTTGGCTGCAACCAGGCTCTTTTCTGCCCCACCCCGCGAAACCAAAGAGAGCGAGAAAGCCGATACTCCCTTGCTCCCAAAAACCGCGAAAAAAAAAAAAAAACCAGTTCTCCCTTTCGCGAGACTTCTTTCAACCTTTCCCTTAATCTCTGGCAAACCCGCCCCGCAACCATGCCCGCCGACTTCCAAGTTATCGCGTTTTCGCTACGATTCTACGTTTAGCTCTCGTATCGGACTAGGTGCAAACCAAGCAGACCCGTGCTTTTCCCAGCAGCCCGATCCCGCTTGCGTCACCTGTCGTATCTAGCACTGAGCGATGTCCGCACTCTGGCAGACGTACAGACCTAGCTATGAAGGCGAGGTTCGCAAAGCCGGTCCATCCCCTCTCACCGTGAAAGACAGCACCAGGCAGTTCTATGCCCGGGAGATAGGGGTGGATCTGATAGAGGCCGTGGTGCAACGTGATGGTTTGGGGTTGAAATGCAGAATACCTGTAGCGGTGGCCTGCATGAGTCACTAGATTGCTACCGACCGAGTCGTGCTCCAGGCGCTTGCACTCATTCGAATCGTCGTATTCGCGCGGTCGCTTTGCGTCCTCTCCCTTCCTCGCCGGCGTGAATTCCTCCTGCGTTCCCTGCCTTCATCTGCAGGATTAACCTTCAAACCGTCGGCGTTTGGATGTCAAGTCGCCATCGAGAAAACCTCCGATAGCGTTCAGCTGCGAGCTCCCATACGAAAGGTGTCGGGTGAACGTGTTGCTCTCCTCCGGGTGGCCTCTTCCTCATCGAACCCGGAAGGATAGGAACTCATACTGCTAGCTGTAGGTTCTGGCTTTTCCTCTGTTGATAACTGCACCCCGTCCACAAGTTTAACGTCACAACTGTCAGCGCCATGGCGGAGTTTGGCCATGGGCGAAGCCTCCGATTGCAGCGGTCGACAGTAAGCTGAAGGGGCTCGTTCTATTCAGCGAACTGTCTCTCCATGAAATCCGTGAGTCGGCATCCCTCGACCTCGTTCTGCTGGCGCCGTTGTCTTCCTCGCTGTGTCACTGGCGGGGCCGTCCGTTCCGGAGTGGTGCTACCTGAACCCCTTGCGGACGTGTTCCGGAGGAGGGAAGGTCGTCCAGCGCGCAGAAAGCCTTCTGGACCTCGAGAGTTTTGGGACTCCAAAATGGGAAACCTGGTGCTCCTTGGAAAGGGCTTCGTGACACACATCTCTTCACAGCAGCAAACATTGATCCTTTTCGATGTGTCTTTGCTCTCGAGGGCCCAGTGTCCGAGCTCCAGCTCGGGTTCTCGTCTTCTTTCGACATAAATGAGCGCGAACGTGAACTCGGTGTCGGTCGCAAGAACCATGGAAATGGCAAGACACACAGGAAATAAGAGCGCGCGCTAAAATAAGCCGAATTATCGGCAACAGGCAACGAAGACACAACGCACAGGCACACGTACTGCCACTACCGCAGATACGATACGCACACTAACATACGATACCTTAAAGGTACCTTTACGACAATGGTCACCCGAAGACTATGAAACCCGATCCCTAAACGAACTTGCACTCTATAAATATACGTCCCCCGTAAAGGGTTAACGTGTCTTGCGTTTGTTTCGTGCGCACGTGTGCAGTTGTCCTATTCGATAGGTTCAACACGATCCGCCGCCAACCTAATAATGACGAATGCGTTTGTTACCATTAAACAAAAGAGCAAAATCGCGCAGGATGCCCAGGGGGTTATGCACCTGTACAGTTGGGTGAGGTAAAAAACCGAAAAAAAAAAAAAAAAAGGAAATCGGGGGCGGGCTTGGGGAGGGGTACACTACCTCGGATTGGGTTTTGGCAGGTCTATACTGGGTCTGCCTCAGTAGAGCTACGGACAGAGGCCTGTCGTGGCTGCAGGGCAGCCGTAGTCGCAGGATGGGCTTTTGTCGCAGGATGGGCCTTTGTCGCAGGATAGGCCTTTGTCGCAGGATGGGCCTTTGCAGGGTTTTGCCAACACCCCGAAAAAGAGAAACCAACTTTTGGAGAAACCCCCGGACAACCCGATTCTTGCTAGAAAATCCCTCACACACATTGGAAAAACAATCGGCTTTCGGACTCTGGCAGCATTTTCATACTCAACCAGGAATACCCGAAAGAAAGAGCAAGCAATGAAAAAATGAACGCACTCTTTGGGGGATGCTCGCGAAAACCTGGAGTTACAGGTCCAGGAGGCCAGATTCCATCCCTGGCCTACCACACAGAGTATGAGCTATGGACCGCAGCGGACTTCAAGACCATTCCTGTGGTGCATCGCTCGTACCCCAAACCATGGCCTGGAAAGAATACCCTCTTCTCCGTCAAGCCCGCAAAAGTCGGCACTGAAGTTGCAGACGTGAAGGAGTTCTTGAGCCTTCAACTTCTAGTTCGTGGGTTTTCCAGTTCCCAGAACTTCCCTCAGCCCAAGAAGGTGTGGTTGCTGAAGAAGGCGGACGAGCTTGCTTCAAGTGATACCGGCGGCAAAAAGACATGGGTGCAACTTGTGGGAGAGACGGGGAAAGCCTGGGTGGCTGAGGAGAAAAGGATTGCGGCGGAGAAGAAGGAAGCGGTTGAAGCTGCAGCAAGAGCAAAGGCGGCGCAAGAAGAGCTGGAAAAGCAGATGGCCGCAGAAGTAACTGCACGTAGGCTGTCAGAGGGAGAGGTACAAACAGCCATGGAAGTCGAAGCCGAAACACCGAACGCTGTATCTACTCAGGCAGCTCTTCCTAGCTTCCCCACAAGTGGACCTCAGGAACCAAAGAACCTGTACCTGAGTGATGCCTACCTCCGTCAGCTGGTGCTTCTGGTAAAGGAGCAGTTCACCCGTGAAACCCTGGAAGAGAGGATAGCGCTGCGTGAGATACTGGCGAGCAGGTCGGCTGGAAAGCGCAAGCAGGCAACGAAGCCCCGGGAGTACAAGCGCATTGCAGGTCCTGCGCCATATGTGTCGTTGCTGGACTACGAAGTAAGCGCCTTCTTACGGTCCAAGTACGGACTAGACGATGGTGCTTGTGTTCCGCAATTTGGTGGTACTGGCTCGATGTTTCCCACTGACTTCGAGCTTTTGTGCATCCCTCCCGACTTGTTCTCCAACAAGCGTTTCCGAGGGGTCTTGAAAGCGAATCCGTGGATTCTGTGCACAAGTCAAGGAATGTATTGTCGATGCTGTCGTAGACAGACAGCGGGTAAGAAAAAGCGTGCCTTCATTAATCTGTGCATTCCTTTTGAAGTCTTCAAAAAGGGGCTCCTACCACAGTACATCGAAAAGCACCGGAAGAAGACCGTGGGTCATAACAAGGCCTGGAGTTCATTTCTGAACTTGTTGGAAGATCAGATGCGTCTTCCGTCTTCTTGCCAGCTGCCTTCCACTTTGGAAGACCTCAAACAGCGCCTTATGAACACACAACACCTGGTCTTCGTCATCCAGACAATTGTTGATACCATCAAGCGCGACCTGCCCATGTCCAGCATTCGTGACACGTTCAGTCTGGTATCCCTGTTTGACGATTCAATTCGTTCGTTCTGCAAGACGCGTTTGAATATGTCGTCACCGTACTTCCTAGAAGTAATTGTGGATTCTTTGTACTCGTGGTGCAAATCCCATGTGCTGGAGAAAATTCAAGCGTCAGAGTTCACGAGCATCATGTTTGACGAAGCAGAGGACGTAAAGCGCTCAAAACAACATGCACTGTTTTTCAAAATACTGTCGGAAGAGGGGGTTGAAGAAGTCTTTTGGGACATACTTCCTTTGCGCAAATCAGCGACTGGGGAAAACGTCGCAGCTCACATTGCGGGCATGGCAGATAATGTTCAAACGTGGACAACAACTATGGGCATCGCAACTGATGGCTGCAGTACAATGAAAGGCGACTACAAGGGTGTACAGACACGCCTGCGCGAACAGTTGGTACCATTTGCCATTTGGATTTGGTGCTTGGGGCACAAACTCAACCTCGCCTGCATTGAGGCGTGTCGTAGTGCTCCGCAGATACAGGCATCAGTCACTGCAACTGAAGAAATCTTTTCGTTGTTTCGGAAAGGACAGGGTGATATTTCGTACAAGACACGAAAGTTTAAAGAGTGTAAGGAAGCCTGTTCTGTGACCGACAACTTCTTTGTCTTCCGAGATTTGGAACTTGTGGAACCTGGCGACACAAGATGGGTTTCCCATGAACGCGCCGCTCAAACAATAGCAGAGTGCATCAAGCCCATTCTGCTTGCGATTGCCCGGCTTTGCGAAGAGAAAGACATACCACAAGCCCTGCATCTTCGCGAGAAACTGAATCACACTGTTTGCTTATCGTTCAGCCTGCTCGCACAAGCAACTCCCATTCTTTCGAAACTGAGCCAATCCCTGCAAAGGTCGGACACGTGTTGGACAGAAGTGCTGAAGCTAAAGGAGTATTACCTGAGCTGGCTTCGGCGTCTGCGTGATATTCCTCTGACGGACGAGCAGATAGCGGAAGATCCTGAAGAAAGACTGCACTTTGTTGAGTACATAACCTTCTGGGAAAAACTCAAGGATGCAGTGCCACCTTCCTGGAATCGCCAGCCTCTAGATTACGCCTTTTTTGTCGCTTTCCATCGCGAGTTTGCGACGCCGTTCTTGGATCGGCTCATTTCGTTGGTTGAAGAGAGACTCGGGGATCTACCTGTGCTGTCATCTTTGGGTGTGTACGATCCAAACGGCCCCTTAGTGGAAAGCCTTTTCCATGATGTGGATCTGACGTGCGGAACTCCGAGTGATGTTGCATCGCGATTGTTGCCACAGAGGCTTGACCCGCTGCTCAAGAAACTCAACCCGTTTTTTGCCCACTTTTGCTGTACCAGGAAAGAGAAGAAGACCGTGCACCCAACAGGCGCGACCACGTGGACCGTTCAGCCTCCTTTTTACAGCCAGGCCTTTGAGGCAACGGTGCGTGAGCAGTTGCCTGAAGCACTGGTGCGCATGAAGCAAATGACGAATGTGAACAAGAAATGTTCATTCACAGAGAACACCCTTGATTTCCTTCGCGACACCCACTGCCAGCTCCGATTCCCGGAGACATGCCAAGTCTTGAAAATGGCACTGGTCTTCCCACTTGGAAGTGCTGGCGTTGAGCGGCTTTTCTCCAGAGTAAAGCTGATCAGAACCTACCTCAGGAAAGGCATGAGCGAAACAACATTGCGCAAGCTGTTGTTTATTGCTCTCAACATGCCATCTACTGGGGAAGGGAATACGGTTCCTTCTGCTGTGATGGAACACGTGTTAACAACCTTTGTCGTGGACGGGGTTTCTGTTCGAGCCAGAAAGCAGCTGACACGGCCAGGGAATCCTGACGATGAGGGCGACTCTGATGACGACTCGGCTGGCCTTGCTGGTGAGTTTGAAGATGCAAAAGCTTCCAGTGACACCGATTCAAGTACGGGGTCTGAAGACGAGCGTTCCGTTCTACTTCACTCTGACAATCGCAAGCTGAAGTACGCGTCCTATCCTTTTTACACAGAGGCCAAAGACATCATTTCGTCTTGGCGAAGGGCTTTTTCCTCCAATCCTTCTCTCTACTTCAATCCGACGGAGGCCCAAGAACACGTGACAAGCGCACGCAACGTGCGCCAGCGTGTTCGATGAGCGTTCTTTGAGTGTTCAGAAATACTTGTGCTTTCATTTATTTCTTGTTTTCGATTTTGTTTTGAGTAATTTTCTTTTAGCGCCTGCGCGACCAGTTGGTACCATTTGCCATTTGGATTTGGTGCTTGGGGCACAAACTCAACTTCGCCTGCATTGAGGCGTGTCGTAGTGCTCCGCAGATACAGGCATCTGTCACTGCACGGCTCAAAACGGACTAGTGACGTAAATCTGCGTCGGTGCTCGCGCCCCCCAGGCAGGCTCTTGGTGGAACCCCAAACGGGGGGGTTCTCCCGTTGAACAAGCGTGGCGCAAAGAACGCATGTCTGCATAATGACCTGAGGATGCCCTGAAAGAAAAAAAAAGCGAAGAAAAAGGCGAACAATGGCGCGGGTGGAGGGAACCGTGGTGATGACCAGCATGGAAGAGCGGCGCGAGGAGCTTACGAACAGCTACCTGCCGGTGCCGCTGAAGCGGTTCCCCAAGAGGGTGCTCAGCGAGACGTCGGAAGAGAAGTACTGGCGCGGGTTCAAGAAGAAGACGGAGTTCCCCGCGATGTTCAAGAGCAAGGTGAGTTGCATCGACTTCAACCTGAAGCACCCGTTCTCCTGCGTCATCACCGGGCAAGGGAAGGTGCAGATCTTCCACCCTCAAACCCACGACAAAACCAAAGAATGGCACCCGCCCGACACGATGTACTGCACGCGCTGGCGCGGCGATGGGAAAATGCTGGTGTCGGCCGGTGAAAAACCGAGCATCAAAGTCTGGACCCTCGGGAACATGAAGCTCATCCGCGAGCTCAAGCCCGACTTGGAACGCGGAACAGGCCACACCCGGGCTGTCCACAGCGTTGGGTTTCTTCCCGACAACAGGAGAGTGCTGAGTGGGTCGGACGACACGACGGCTATCGTGTGGGACGTTGCGACGCAGCAGCAAGAGGTCAGGTTGACTGGGCACAAGGACTACGTGAGGTCGTGCTGCCCGCACCCGTACAACACGAACGTGGTGGCTACTTCGGGGTGCGACGGCGTGGTGAAGGTGTGGGACTTGAGGGCGAGCTGCGACGCGGCAGTGCAGGAGTTCAGGGTCACGGACGCGGTGCGGACGGTGCTGTTCCACCCGACCGGGAAGTACCTGGCGGTGGCGTCTGCGACGGACGTCACGCTGTGGGACTCGGCGATGGCAGGGCAGGACGAGGGGGAGCAGGTGCCGATGGCGCTGCTGTCGAACCACACGAAGGACATCACGTCCCTGCAGTTCAACCACCACGGGTCCCGCCTCTTCACCGCGAGCGTCGACCGCCACGTGAAAGTCTACGAAACCGAGAACTTCACCGCCGTGCACACGATGACATATTCCGAGCCGGTGTTTGCCGTCGGGATCTCCCCCGACAACTCCTGCTTCGCCGCCGGCACACTCGAAGGCAAGATCTACCTCAAGTCCCGCCCCGCGTCCGACCAGGCCGACCGCGACTCGGAGGGCGAAGACGAGGCTGAGGCCGAGCACCAGGAAATCAACGTCTTCTCCGGCCTCGGCGACGTGCGCGCCGCGCCGAAAAGGAACTGGAAGGTCCCGCGGAAGGGCGAGGAGGTCGACGACGAGTTCATCGTCGAATCCGTCCGCGAGCGCCGGCTCAAGAAGTACGACGTGCAGTTCCGGAAGTTCAACTACCACGGCGCGCTCGACGCGGTGCTTGCCGAGAAAGTCAGCAACCTCGACCGGTACAACCGGCTGTTCACCGTGCTCACCGAGCTCCAACGGAGGAACGGGCTCCGCATCGCTCTCTCGGGAAGGGACGCGGGCGACCTCGTACAGCTGCTTTTGTCCATCAAAGAGTGTATGCTTGCTTGTCTTTGAACCAGTCCACCTCTATTTCCTGGAAGTGCCCTAGGTGGAACCCGGAATACCTTTGTACTGATTACCATCCCGGAATTAACCCACCCGCAATTGGCATGGGTGATGCGGACACCTTTCGTCGTGTTGTGAAAGGAGCACTGCCCAGCACCGCGTACCGTCAACCACACTCAAACAGGTATCCTGGAACCTCGTTTCTGCGATCTGATGACGCTCACGCTCAATTTGGTCCTCGAGATCTACCACAGCGTCATCCACGAGTCTCCTGAGATTCTCATGCACGTCTCTCGGATCCGCCGCAAAGTTACCGAGCAGGTATCCGCGGTTATTTCTTCGGCTTTTTTTTTGTTCGCGTAACAGATCGCAAATCTTAGAAGATTATTTTATTCGACGATTACCTCGCAAATCTTAGAAGATTATTTTATTCGACGATTACCTAACATTCGTACACAAGGTTAATAATACCCCCGTCGCTATCCGGAAAGCATGGTACTCACCCTGCTTGCGATTGTGACGAACACACCAGAATAACTGCCTGACCTTTCTAGCTTCGATTTTTGCATCACGCGGCGGTGATGACGAAGCAGCAGCCGGGGCCAGTATACGCAGTAGGAGGAGGAGGATGAACTACTAGCTCTGACCGACCCCAGTCCCCCCACTTACTTAACCATGGTCAACCCCTTACGGACGGGGCGAAAGACCCCGAACCTGCGAAGCTGGTTCACTCCAAAGTTTCTCTGAGGATAGCTAGCATCAAAACAGGAGTAAGCGGATGATTGGCGGCATTGGGGAAATCGCGTCCTCGACCGATTCTCAAACCTTAAATGGGCGTGAGCTCGGGTTTACTTGACGGAGATGGGATGGAGGTTGTCGAGGGTGCGGAGCGCATTCTGGAGGAAGCTGTGGATCGCGCTCAAGCATTCCATGACTTCGCTACAGGGAGCCAGAGACTCGGAGGGAAAGGTTTCGTAGCAAATCTAGTCACAGCAAACAAATGCAGACAGTTTTTAACGTGTTTTCTCTCCGTAGATTCAGTGTCCGAACTGCAGCTCTAGTTCTATCTTTTATCCGAACAAATACGTGTCCTCCGCCCGTAAAGGGTCGAGACATTCCAAACCGGTAGTTGGAAAGTTCCGTATCGCTGTCCTGTGTCTGCAGACACGTAGATATCGGACACGGTGCTGTGCTGCTGTTTTACAGGGACAGCTTTGAGGCGAGCAATAACACCTCGCCTCAGGACCGACTGACCCATGTCCAATTGCTATTGACGCGGAAACCTTCTCCACTTCGGCCTTCAATGTTCTCCGGTTCAGTGTGTTCACGCGAAACGAAACACGCAGGTGTCCTTCTTGTCGTCGCTCCAAGAAGTATCCGGCACGATCGCCGCCCTCTCGCACCAGAGCAAGCTCCAGCGCATGAAGCGAGAGCGGCTTGCCGCTGCGAGTCCCAATTAGACCCGGACCGGCGGCAGTTTGCGCCCGGCAGGCTGCTTTCGCGGAAGCGAGCCCGGATATCTGGCGCCCCCAGTACTCGCCAGCCCTCCTCCTGCGAGGGCGGGGGGAGGGACGGTGCTCCCGCTCTCACACCCCTTTCCGGTCTCAGCCCCCGGCAAGCTGGGGAAATAGGGTGCGCCGGCGGCGTTGCGCCCAGTAGGCTGCTTTCGCAGAGCCGGGTATCTGGTCCCCCTGGGGCAGGGGAGGGACGGTGATTTTCGCACTCGCACCCCTTTCGGGTCTCAGCCCCCGGCAAGCTGAGGAAGTAGGGTACGCCCGGCGGCGTTGCGTCTGATAGGCTGCTTTCGCGGAATCGAGCCGGATACCTGGCGCCCCCAGTACTCGTTTGCCCACCCCCGGTAGGACGAGGGACAGTGATTCCGCTCTCACCCCTTTCTGGTCTCAGCCCCCGGCAAACTGGGGAAATAGGGTACTCCCGGCGGCGTTCTCGTCCCGAATCGATCCCAGGGGACATCGGATGGCGCAACTTAAGTAGCCGTAACCCGCCGCTGCAGCCAGGTGGCGGTTTCGACGAATCGTCGTCCTGGGTCGTCTGCGGTTGACAGACGGTGGTACTCATGGGCACGTTGCAGTGCTTTTACGGGCCCTTGTTGAAGGCGTCGATACCCCATTTTCGGGAATGTATGCGCGCCCCGTATCACATCGTGTTTTCACCGCTTTGCTCAAGTTGGGCGCACATAAATCAGGTGCTTTTGCATGTATGTCGAGGCGTCGTTACCACATTCGAGAACGGTCACGGTATTAGCTGCTCTTGGTTGAGGCATCGGTTGTCATGACATCATGGTTGTAACATTTTTTGGGTGTACGTCCCGTATCACAGTCGAGCTTTTCCTCCGCTCCGCTCGCGCGCAGTGTCTTCGTGGTGCTTTCAGGTTGGTCTGCTATCATGATGGTGGAGGTGCCATCTTTTTTGGGAATGCTCACGGGTGTACCCACAGCATCACCGTCGAGCTATTGCATGCTCCGTTCACGTTGCGTGCACGGTATCACTATGGCGCTTTTCCTTTTTTTTTTGCACGCTGTTGTGTGAGGTATGGCGCCCGCCTTGCCTCGGGGGTTTCTGCTCTGCGTAATGTCCGACGAGGCAGTTGAGAAAAGGAGAAGGAACCCCACTGCCTTGTCGGGGAACCGACGCTTGGGCATGGCCGTCTTCAATCAACCAGCACCCTGGAAGCGCTGTGAATTCCTCTCGTCGGCATTCGCTGCGCGTCAACTCCTTCAGTGAAGCTGCGATAGCTGTGTAATCCGTGAGTTGTCCTCATGGTTTAGCCGGCCCAGGAAAGCCACGGTGCGTAGCACGGGGGATCCGTGCACACTGCGCGCAGCGCATACAGCCGCCGTACCTGTGGTCGGCCACGGCTACGTGGTATGGTCCTTTGACAGAGTGAGCCGATGCCTCTCATCTCACCTTTAAAACTGCGGCTGCGCCACGAGCATGCTCTTGACAGCCGCCAGCGTCCGACATCTCGCACGCGCGTCACAGTCGCTGTTCACGGCTATGCGGGCCGGCGTACGAGGGTTCGTGGTGCAGTACTCGTACTATGGAAGTACGGTGTGGTCAGTCAATCTCGTGCACTTTCTTTTTGCGCATTTTCGGTCTCTCTTCCCCTCGCCTCATCAAATTCGCCCCCTCGCCTGTCGACGACTATCCCTTCTTGCTGTTCATCACGTCAAAAACAAAATTCCGCCATGTTCTAACCGCCCCCTCAGATGCTTTCCACTGGCAGAAGTGCTGCAAGCACACGGAGATCGCGCGCAGAAGGCTTAGGAGTCTGGTGGTTGGAATTCGAAACGAATCCGCCATGCCAATGCGAGTGCAGCAGTCAAGACCGTTCCTCGCCAAGGACTCGTCCCAGATCCGTATACCAGTATACCCGGCTATTGTCCAAACCATCGCGCTCCCTTTCTGGCAGCATGGAAGGCACACCCATTTAGCACTCTCGGTCACCGGATGCAATGCTAAAAATATCCCGAAAAAGGTCGAACCTCTGAACCTCTGAACCTCGGAACCACAATAAACGCTAAAAGTTTCACATTACACTTTCACTCTAAAAGAGGGCACCCCTCGCGGGGGTGGGGCAGTCGGGAACATACCCAGCGACACAAAACAACATACCGGTGACAATGGCGGCGGCTGGGTTCGAACACGCGGTTGGGGACGTCGTGGACCAGGAGGAGCTGGCGCGGCTGCGGCGGGCGGAGCGCGTGCTGCGGGACCGAGTCGGAAACGTGACGCTCGTCCTCGAAAAGTGCTCGAACGCCTTCAACCAGCAGGCGGTGCTGCGCACTGCAGAGGCGATGGGCATCCAGCGCATCTACCTCGTCAAGCCGACGCTGCCCAAGCGGCACGCCAAAAGCCAGAAGGAGCGCGCGAAGCAGGCTGACCCGAACACCTTCGAGTGGGGCCACGGCGTCGGCGTCACCAGCGGCTGCGAGCGGTGGATCAGCATCAAGCACTTCGACTCCACCGCCGAGTGCGTCACCGCATTGAAGGCAGAGGGACACTCTATTTGGGCGACAGACCTCGACAGGGATGCGGTGTGCTTGGACACCCAGTTTGCGTCGTCAAAGCACTGCCCGAACCCGCTGCCCGAAAAAGTGGCTGTCGTGATGGGCAGCGAAGCAGAGGGCATCTCCCGCGAGATGATCGACGCAGCCGACCTGCGTGTCTACTTACCTATGCACGGGTTCACCGACTCGTTCAACGTGGGAGTCGCCTCCGCGCTGTCCCTGCAAGCCGTCATTGCCGTCGTGGGAAGGCAAGGCCTGCCGGCCGACGAGCTCAAAGCGCTGCGGGAGCAGTGGTTCAGGCTCCTGTCGTCGAACCCGACCGTGACAGCGGTCATCGACGGCTACCTGGCGGAAGGCAGGGTCCCGGAGCCGTTGGACGACCTGAGGGCCGGCAGGGGCAACCCGGAGGGTCCGCGGATCATCAAAAAAGTGCGGAGGAAGCAGGAGGAGGCCCTGCGGCTGCAGCAGCAGCAGAAGGAGGAGGAGGCACGGCCAGCCCAGCCGCAGCGGCAGCAACAGAAGCAACAGCAGCAGGAGCAGCAGCAGCAGCAGAAGGAGGAGGAGGCTCGGCCAGCCCAGCCGCACCAGCAGCAACAGACGCAACAGCAGCAGGAGCAGCAGCAGCAGCAGCAGCAACCGACCCGGAGCGTGGGTGCCGCCAGCCTGGGTGTCGTGGCCGGCGCCGTGGGGATCTCCTTTGTGGTGGGATTCGCCCTCGGGGCTCGGCGACGCTGACGTGGACTCGTGGGCGGGGGAGGAAACCCAACAAGTGCCGGTTTTCGCTGAAGAACGGCGGAATAGTCAATGCAATACTCTAGCTTGACACGGTACAACCTCTAGTATTGGGGAATCTCTGTTTCGTCAGATTTTCCTCGGTAACAGTCTGGGTTGAGTGACAGGAAACCATGGTTGATCCTAGTCGGGCAGCCACGGCAGCAGTAGCAACCGCCACGTCCGCCAAGCTGGGCAGTCATAGTGAACCGGGTTCACCGACTGGCGCCATGGGGATCTCCTTTGCGGCGGGATTCGCGCGGACAGTGCCAGTTTCACTGCCCTCATCGCCGAGTCGGGCAGCCGCGGCAGCAAGCCACGACAACAGCCACGGTGGCAGTAGCAACGGCCACGAGCGCCAAGCTGGGCAGTCATAGTGGACCGGGTTCACCGACTGGCGCCGTGGGGATCTCCTTTGCGGTGGGATTCGCGCGGGGCTCGAACCCAACAGTGCCAGTTTCACTGCCCTCATCGCCGAGTCGGGCAGCCGCGGCAGCAAGCCACGACAACAGCCACGGCGGCAGCAGCAACGGCCACGAGCGCCAAGCTGGGCAGTCATATTAGTAGACCGCGCGGGGGAACACCGGCAGCCACAACAGAGGACAGCAACGGAACACGGGTGCCAACCTCGGAGTCAAAGTGGACGCTCTGGGCTAGCTGTGGGCTTTGCCGTCATCGAACTGACTCCGCAGCAAGAACAGCAGCAGCCGCAACAGTAAGCAGCAACCGAACACGGGCGCCAACCTCGGAGTCAAAGCGGACGCTCTGGGTTAGCTGTGGGCTTTGCCCTCATTGAGCTGCCTCCGCAGGAACACTGGCAGCAACCACCTCGGTGATAGCAAGTACAGACACAATCGGCTTGTCTAGAAACGGGGCGATGTGGGCACGATGATGTCATGCCCGTTCTCTCAGTCCACCACTACCATTCGTTCCCGTCCCGAAAAAGCCTGCCTGTGCTCTTGAAAGTGCGTGCCAAACCACGTGGCTCATGTTCTCAAACGAACTCACTGCTCTCGTAGCACTCGCCGTGGGGTAGTTCTCGTTACAGCCATCTGAACACGAACTAGACTATTCATGGCTTTTATGCTTACGGTGGGTCTGCCTGATGTGGGTGTGAAGCACGGTGTAGCCATACCATCTCAGCACCTTCGTGTGCCACGCCAGTACCGTTCCTCTCCTTCCCGTGTGCTGGCATGGGAAGAGTCTTGCCCCGTTCCTTTTCCATCAACGGCATCAAAGTCCGGACTATCTACCAGCGAGGCGACCGGAAACTCCTCGGAGAGACGGTCCCTGCACTCCAACTCGTCGCTCTCTCTCTCTACCTTTTGCTTTGTGGTAGACAGCTACTACACACACTACGGTGAATGTCATCAGCGGCCGCTAGCAGTACTCCAGGCCCGATGGGCTCTCTCTCCATCGGTAGGGTACAACCAACCTGTCTCATGATGGTCTCAAGCCAGCTCACGTGCCCTGTTAGTGGGTGAACAACCCAACCCTTAGACATTTCTGCTTGTCCAGGTTAGGAAGAGCCGACTTCGAAGGATCAAAAAACCAACGTCGCTATGAACGCTGGAGGGTGGTGGGGGAAAGGTAGGGGTAAAGACACGATGTCGACACGCAAAACGGGCAAGCCAGGAGCTATCGTTCGTAGTTCGTAGATGTGTGATCGAGAGCAGCCCCCACAAAAGCTGAAGAATGAATGCGTTTGTCAGTGCATCAATCTAGGTTTGACTCTCGATACAATCTCTGGCAGCCCGAGAGATTAAGAGATATCTTGGGCACAGGTTCACGGGTCCGTCTCCCTCATGCTTCGGTATGAGCGTTATCAGTCGGTGGAGTGCGAGAAGGTGAGGCGGAGAAAGGAGGAGGCGGCTTCTCGGCCCAGGAGGGTCCTGGATGTGTAGATACACAACTAGATATGTACGGGCTGTCCGCCCTGTCGGACGTGTTAAAGCCCACGGCAGCGAAGGAAGTCAGTGCTCTTGGGTACGAGTCCCTTCTGGACTGCGCACACACCGAGGGTGCCGCCAACCTGCCCCCAGGATTCCCCCGAGGCTGAGGACGGCGGCGAAGAAGTGGTTTCGCCAGCAAGAGTCGGTAGAGTGCGAGAAGGCGAGGCGGAGAAGGGAGGAGGCGGCTTCTCGGCCGGCCCAGCTGCCCGGGAGAGTCCTGGACGTAGATATGCAACGAGATATGTACTGGCTGTCCGCCCTGCACCAAGTGGAGGAAAGTATGCCACAAAAGCCCCTCCGGCTGCTCACGAACAACCTCCACTGGTTCTTGAATGGGCAAGGGGTTCCGTTCGCACCACCGAACAAAACCACACTGTGCACTACCTGATTATGCCTAGTGCCAAACCCGGCAACTACATTGTGCCGAGGCGAAAACCCTCATTCTTCGTGGAAATTCCTCATTTTTCTTGTCCGGAATCGCACTACTTTGCAAGAGTGTGGTAGTTGTATGAAAACCCGGGGTTTGATGAAACTTTTGGGAAACTCATCCACTACCCCTGAAAGACTTTCATACTTAAGAAATACAAACTACAATGTGCTTTCGCGAGGAGACGCTGCGCCGCAAGTTCGATGCGAGTTTGGTGACCGTGCGAAAGGTGTTCGACACTGCTCGCAACCCGCAGCTGGCGGAGGACGTGCACCACAAGTATGCGGACAAGTACCTTCTTGCGGAGTACATGACGAACGGGCACTGTGCATCGCTGCTGACGACGCTGCGGCTGCTCGGCGTGACCGACGAGCACATGAAGACGATGAAGCAGTGGAGCAGCGACAGGACGGTGACATTGCGGTTCTCGTCGCGCCACAAGTGCACGTTCTTGGAGAAGAAGACTCGGGAGGTCGACTCAGACAAGAAGGACGTGGTCAGTGGCACCGGGCTGGGTGCTGCGTTCAGCGTTTCGAAGAAGACAGTGACGACAGTGACGGAATACTTCTGGAAGTTCGAGTGCGGGTACGAGTTGAGTGCGTACAAAGGAAACGAGCCTCAGGAGAAGATTGTGATCAAGCAGCGTGACGGAGCATCGACGAAGGTGAAGACGACAACCGAGAAGTCACCTCAGGTAGAGACGAAGGAGTACCCGAACATTGACGTGGAGCTGACGTGGCTTCTGCAGCACGTGAATGCGGAGAACGGGCAGGTGTCGTTTTCCATCAACCGGAGCCACAAGAAGTGCTTGACTCCGCTGAGAAATGAAGATTCTGAGAAGGCGGTGGCTTTCAGCCAGAACGCGGGCCGATGGACACGAAGAGTGGCTGGACAACTTCAGACGTTCTTCAACGTCGTGCAAGACAACACATTGGACATGAATTCCTTGCAGTCTTCTGGAGACGCCTTCCTCCCGTTTGCACCTCTTTTCGAGGAGGGGAGCAAAGGGGACGAGCAGCCGCCACCGAAGCAGAGACGAATTGAAGCGACGCAGACAGACAGCGTTGTGGAGTACAAGAAGGAACACGAGGGGCATGTGCCGGCGGTGCTGCGAGGGGCGGACTTGGAAGCCCTGCTGCAGGAAGAAGAACGCCAGCTGATGGAGAGGCTCGAGACAGTGGCGAAGGCGTTCCCTGCCAGCGGAGGCGACGGGTTGATCACCCAAGATGAAGCTCGGTTGATGGTTCTGATGCATTCCGGTACGAGCATGCTGAACGGATATTTCTCCTGCATGGACTACTTGGAGGAGATGTTGCGGAAGCAGCTGATTGCAGCGATCGGGAAGGAGATCACTGCAAGCGACTTTGCAGCATACATGCAGTTCCACAACCGGAAGATGTTCAAAGAGGAGTACGCACCGAAGCCATTGTGCTTGGCTGTGCGGCGTCCGAACCACTACCCTGAAGGGACAGTGAGCTTCGTGGCGAAGGCCGATGATGTGACGGGAGAGAACCCGGCATTGATGCTGACGCGAAAGCTGGAGGCAGGAACTGTGCCGCAGATGAGGTTTGCACTGAGTGCGGCGGCAGAAGTGACGCTGTGCGGGGAAACCCAAGTGCACGCTTACATTGGGCATCGGTTCTCATTCGAGCAGCCGCCTCCGATGACGCTTGCTGCTCGGTCGCGTCAGTTCAGCGGGTACGTTCTGCTTCTTGGAAGGATCGGGGGAGCAGACTTGTTCCTGCCGTCACACGCGATGATTGTGCAGAACAAAGACGAGTTCGACATTCCGCTGATGCTTGACGAGATCCCGTCGGCGCAAGAGTTCCGAGACGCGATCGAGTCGCTGTCGCCTGAGCAGCAGCGCTTTGCGAAGGCTTACCGCAGCATGCAGCTGGAATCGACGCTGTTTGCAGTGTGCATTGTGCAGATCAAGCCTCAGCTGGAGAAGGTGTTGAACCTGCCGTACGACTCGCTGACGAAGGAGATCCAGCTCACGCAACGCCTGCTTGCACTCTTCATTGAGTACCACATCCCGCCTGACTTGGTTTCCTTCCAATGCGACTCGATGGAAGACCCTGACGAGATCCCCGCTGCGAAGAAGGTGGAAGCCGTCAAAGCCCACGTCGACGCCATGTACGAAATGATCAAAGACAGCAAGCAGAAGGAAGTCGACGAGCAGAAGCTGCAGCAAGAGATGAACAAGGCATCGGCCCCTGTGACGGGCGGGTTCTCCTTCGGCGGCGCCCCGGCCGGAGCTCCCGAACCTTGGGGAGGGGCCATCGGCGGCGCGCCGGCACCCCACCCTAGGGGCGCGGAAATAAACTGTTTTAGAGGAGGGGGCGCGCCGATGATGGCAACGACGTCGATGGCACCAGTGGCGTTCAGTGCAAAGGCCCGGGGCGGAGCGCCCCCAGCTGCGCCGGCGCCCGCCCAGCCTGCTCCGACGGGAGCGCCGGCGGCGGACGCGAGCCTTCCAGACGGAATGGTCGACGTCAGCACGTTCCCGGTCGCGCTCGAGAAGCAGTTCGACGCTTTCAGCGACGCGGCATGCATCCGCCCCACCATCATCAAACCCGCCGACTCGTGGACCAAACGGTACCAGCCGAAGCTGCTGTCCGACGTCAAGACGACCCAAGTCGGCAGCGACCTGCAGACGAAAGAAAAGAGCAAAGCGTTCGACCTTTTGGATGCCCTGACGCGGTCTGGTGTGCTGACCATCGAAGAATCGTCGATGCACATTGTGCTAGGCGCCACGCATTGCTTCGATGAGACGCTTGTCGACACGCTTGTGGTGAAGAATGTCAACCCGATCGAGCACGTCGAGCGGTCGATGCTTATTGTCGCATCGACTCTATTTGGGCAGCAGCCGCGGGACTTGGTCAAAGAGGCCGTCGTTGACAGAGTCGAAAAGTACTCCCCCATGCTCTTTCTGGAGTAGGTCGCCAATACACTACGCTTCGGCTGCCTTCGTTAGGTGATTGGACAACGGAGTGGCTTGCTCTACTTCGGTCGAGACGCAATCATCGCCAACGTCAAAGGTCCCCCAGCTGTCGGCAACGACAGAAAATAATACGTACAAAACGAAAAAAACGAAGGAAACCAAACTTTAGCAGTTTTCCTTCAAAAAAGAATAGACGTAAGCATTCAAGCACGAGACACTAAACAAAGACCTACTCCCCCCTCTCTCTGCTCTTCCTGCGGTGCGAAGTCGGCACGTTGCTCGCAGGTTTCCAGCAGCCGGAGGGCTGATGGGGGGTCCACCCTTGCCCGTTTAGCTTCTTTCACGTCATCTCTTTTTGTTGATTTTTGTTTCTTTTGTACCTACATTCAGCGCTTCTGCTCTCCATCCTAGGTCTCAGAAAAGTTGACGAGCTAATTATCCGCCGCTGCGCTGCGGCCCCAAAGTAGGCTGCCAAGCAATGCGTCTTCCGACATTTTCTCTGCGCGCGCGGTGGCTTGAGGGAGTTCCTTGTAGCGTGTCTCGTGGGTTCCTGCTGCATGTATCACTACACGACCACCAAACCATAGTTTTTCGAGACGGATGACACTCCGGTTATTCTTTTTCTCTTTTTGAGTGGAAGCGCTGCCTGCTTTCTAGGAAATACTCGGGAGGCTGCCAGTTGTTGCAATTGCATAAGGGTGCCGTTACCGAGCGTTCAAAAAACTGCAAAAATAACACGAAACGCCTTTAGGCAAAACCCCGTTCTTACACTTCTCGTGCAATCCCAGCCGAAATAGCAGCACACCGGTGGTGGTCCGAGTATTTTTTTTTTTAGTTTTTTCTGACCCGCTCTTCGTCTCTAGCGCCTCTTTTTGACTTTCTGTTTTTTGAAACAAAGCTACACATTTCTTTTGTTTCTCCTTCTCTATTGTCCCCTTTCGACCCCCCGCCCCTTTCTTTTTGTGTCGCGCACGAGTTCCCGTGGGTACCCTGTGGCCTTCGGGCAGGCGCGAAGGACGTGGTCGGACTCTCAGTCCGTTCCACCACCCAAGAGAAGGCAACGATAGGTACGCCGGATTTCTTGTTCGTAAAGGCAAGGCTAACCTGCATCTCTTTGATGTCACCGATTTTCCTCCTCTTTTCCCCTCAAAGCATCTCCACCCATTCCATCCATCCGGGTCGACACAATACATTGCGGCATCGTCTTGTGTGCACACTTGTGCACACCGTGATCTTCATCCACAGCTGAAGTCTTTGGCGGTGATCCGACCACATCTACCCTACAGCAGTTGCACTACTGCTTCCTCGTTCAATACCACGAGGGAGATGGGAGGCAGTGTTGAAACGTCGGTTGTCAAGCGGCGCGAGACGTAGTAGTCTATGGCTTGACAAGAGGTTGTCTCCCCACCTTCCCGCGGGGTGGTGTCGACCTGATAGACTCTCTACGGGCCCTGCCGCTGGTTGCCGATCGTCCTCCTGTTTCCTCTGTGTGCTTCGCCCGGTACAACGTTGCCCTGTTCGGAGACCGACTCCGCTCATTTTTCCTCCCATTTCTTTTTGGCTCACGTTTCTGCAAGTTGCCCCTGCAAACCTTTCCTTCTCTTCTCCCCTTTCGAGCTGCCAGCGTCTTGAGAGCCAAGCCGTCGAGTTAGATCCCCCAGTGGTTTATTCCTGCTCGTAGAATTTCAATCGAAGCAGTCCCGGCGGGAGCTTTCCTGCTGCCCAGATACGGAGCTGGGGGAGGGAAGGCCCGGCACAGGGGAAGGCGGCTCGACGCTGCGCCGAGCGGTGTAGGTACCATCTCCGAAAAGTCCGCTCGCGGACTACCATGACACACGCTGTGCTCACGCACAATCCAAGCTGAAGCTTGCAGGCTATCTCCTGGAGCCTCCGACCCGGTACCGTCGACCGACATGACAGGATCAAGCAACGTTACATCCATGATGACCATCGCACACCAAACTACAGTCTCTGATTGTTTTGCTCGCAGACACTGTGGGCAACGCCTGTCCAAACTCCTTGTTGTGACGCGAAGACCAGAACGATCCCCGCAACTTGCATGATGATTAAGCACGAGGCATTTGTCCGATTTGCGAAACTGCTGAAAACCCCGTATCTACCTTAACTTCCTCTGAGTCTCTCTACGGCAACTCGAGCGTTTGACACCGGAGGAAAAGGGTGCCAATATCCCGACCCGGCTTCGGATTAGCGCACTCCATTTTTCTCCTGGCAATTTGACCTGGCCACATCGTGTGCGTGTATGTGACCTCCCTCGTCTCGTGTCCTTCAGGGGGAAGGTCGTCGTTGTCTCCACCACTTGGCTTCCTCACTGTTCTTGGCCGACCTTGCCCGTTCTTGTCTGCCGGTGCTCGCAGACTGTTGGCTCCAGGTCACCAATTCCCGGGAGTGCAGCAATGACACCGCTGTACGTGTCAAGAATTGCGGCTCTGCTGTACCACTTGGGAACCATGGCGTGACATCAGTGTCTTCAGTGTCTCATGCAGCAGTCGCATGAAGGCATGCCATGGCGTGTTGCTGGTGTTCAACATAATGGGCCAAAAATACACGAAGGGCAGCATGTTGGCGGACGGTGAGACAGGACATCACCTCACAACCCTCCGTTGTGTTTCTTGCTCTATTCTTGCGCAAGAAGCAAAGCGGATGCCCCACCTGCTGCGTTGAGAACACTCCGTAACAAGCACGTTGGATGCTTCACCTGCTGCGTTGAGAACACTACGCAAGAGGCACGTCTGGATGCCCCGCGCGGCGTCAACACTTCGCAACAAGCAATACACCACAGCGTCGAGAACGCCCCGTTGCGGGCACACTGCCCCGTGCGTTCGAACTCTCCGCTGTGCAACACCAAACCGCCCCACGCTTAGAGAGCGTGAGCGACCTTTCTTTCCCGTTTTCACATTTATTGATTTATCAGGGGAATTCTACTAGGTAAAACAAACGACCCTTAGAACACCTCGGTGCGCACTTGGATCGCGGGGGAAAATTTTCGCGGGGGAGAATTCTCTTCTTCCCTTCTCCCTCCACTTTGGGCGACCAACATCCGGCGAACGCGAGAGGAGACCGCTGCGCGCCAGGGGGCGCACGGTGGGGCCCCCACCTGTTTAGATTACTCGGCTTCGGATGTCGTGTCCAGCGAGGGATGCAGGTCACGTGTCTGCGTTGGATGGCCATGGCGTTGTTTATATGCCAAACGGACAGGAAAAGGAAACGTTTTGCCAGCAAGAGTCGGTAGAGTGCGAGAAGGCGAGGCAGAGAAAGGAGGAGGCGGCTTCTCGGCCCCAGGAGGGTCCTGGATGTAGATACACAACTAGATATGTACGGGCTGTCCGCCCTGCCGGACTTGTTAAAGCCCACGGCAGCGAAGGAACTCAATGCTCTTGGGTACGAGTCCCTTCTGGACTGCGCACACACCGAGGGTGCCGCCAACCTGCCCCCAGGATTCCCCCGAGGCTGAGGACGGCGGCGAAGAAGTGGTTTCGCCAGCAAGAGTTGGTAGAGTGCGAGAAGGCGAGGCGGAGAAAGGAGGAGGCGGCTTCTCGGCCGGCCCAGCTGCCCAGGAGAGTCCTGGACGCAGGTACACAACTACTAGATATGTACTGGCTGTCCGCCCTGCCGGACTTGTTAAAGCCCACGGCAGCGAAGGAACTCAGTGCTCTTGGGTACGGGTCCCTTCTGGACTGCGCACACACCGAGGTTGCCGCCAACCTGCCCCCAGGATTCCCCCGAGGCTGAGGAAGTGGTTTCGCCAGCAAGAGTTGGTAGAGTGCGAGAAGGCGAGGGGGAGAAAAGAGGAGGCGGCTTCTCGGCCGGCCCAGCTGCCCAGGAGAGTCCTGGACGCAGGTACACAACTACTAGATATGTACTGGCTGTCCGCCCTGCCGGACTTTGTTAAAGCCCGCATACACACCTTTCAGAAAAAAGGGAGGACGCCCCGGACCTTCTCCTCCCCTCTGTGGACATCTCACGGCCTCCTTTCTCACAGGGAGAGCTGTCTCACAGGAGCTGGATTCACGGCGGTGAGACAGAGGACTTTCTCACAGGGAGAGCTGTCTCACAGGAGCTGGATTCACGGCGGTGAGACAGAGGAGAGGAGTTCGTCTTGTCCGAGTCGGGAGCCCTGCATACACATCAAGCAAGTCCAAGTATTCTCCCTCGTGTTGGCACCACGATGCGAGGTCCGTCGCTGCTAGCGGGCCCAGAGAGAAGGGGAATACAACCCTATCTATAAGCGTCTGTTCGGCGCCTGCCAGGAGCGCGAGGCCCGCATGCGCTATGTAGTCAGCCGACGGCTTCGAGGGGGTGCTCGGGTCCGCACGCAATGGCTACTCAGTTTTGTGTCACTGGACGCCGTACGCCTCGAGAGACTCAGCGGGTTCGAGCCAGAAGCACCAAGAACGGTGCTGTCGTTGGAGGACAGCGACGCGGGGGCGACGACAGCGGAATGGACTCGAGACAGCCGACTTGTCGGATTTTTTGGAGAAGAGCTTTCGGGGCCGCGCTCCTCTGTACGCGGCGTTATTGCACCACCCGCTGGCGTCAACAAGGAGTACACCAAGTAGAAAAGTACGCCACAACAGCCTCTCCGGCTGCTCACGAACAACCTCCACTGGTTCTTGAATGGGCAAGGGGTTCCGTTCGCACCACCGAACAAAACCACCCTCGCTACCGCGGCAATTCCTGATTATGTCTGGTGCCAAAACCAAGCAACTACATTGCGCCGAGGTGGAAACCCTCATTCTTCGTGGAAGTTCCTCATTTTTCTTGTCCGAACTCTCGCTTCTTTGCAAGAGTGTGGTAGTTGTATGAAAACCCGGGGTTTGATGAAATTTTGGGAAACTCATCCACTACCCCTGAAAGACTTTCATACTTAAGAAATACAAACTACAATGTGCTTTCGCGAGGAGACGCTGCGCCGCAAGTTCGATGCGAGTTTGGTGACCGTGCGAAAGGTGTTCGACACTGCTCGCAACCCGCAGCTGGCGGAGGACGTGCACCACAAGTATGCGGACAAGTACCTTCTTGCGGAGTACATGACGAACGGGCACTGTGCATCGCTGCTGACGACGCTGCGGCTGCTCGGCGTGACCGACGAGCACATGAAGACGATGAAGCAGTGGAGCAGCGACAGGACGGTGACATTGCGGTTCTCGTCGCGCCACAAGTGCACGTTCTTGGAGAAGAAGACTCGGGAGGTCGACTCAGACAAGAAGGACGTGGTCAGTGGCACCGGGCTGGGTGCTGCGTTCAGCGTTTCGAAGAAGACAGTGACGACAGTGACGGAATACTTCTGGAAGTTCGAGTGCGGGTACGAGTTGAGTGCGTACAAAGGAAACGAGCCTCAGGAGAAGATTGTGATCAAGCAGCGTGACGGAGCATCGACGAAGGTGAAGACGACAACCGAGAAGTCACCTCAGGTAGAGACGAAGGAGTACCCGAACATTGACGTGGAGCTGACGTGGCTTCTGCAGCACGTGAATGCGGAGAACGGGCAGGTGTCGTTTTCCATCAACCGGAGCCACAAGAAGTGCTTGACTCCGCTGAGAAATGAAGATTCTGAGAAGGCGGTGGCTTTCAGCCAGAACGCGGGCCGATGGACACGAAGAGTGGCTGGACAACTTCAGACGTTCTTCAACGTCGTGCAAGACAACACATTGGACATGAATTCCTTGCAGTCTTCTGGAGACGCCTTCCTCCCGTTTGCACCTCTTTTCGAGGAGGGGAGCAAAGGGGACGAGCAGCCGCCACCGAAGCAGAGACGAATTGAAGCGACGCAGACAGACAGCGTTGTGGAGTACAAGAAGGAACACGAGGGGCATGTGCCGGCGGTGCTGCGAGGGGCGGACTTGGAAGCCCTGCTGCAGGAAGAAGAACGCCAGCTGATGGAGAGGCTCGAGACAGTGGCGAAGGCGTTCCCTGCCAGCGGAGGCGACGGGTTGATCACCCAAGATGAAGCTCGGTTGATGGTTCTGATGCATTCCGGTACGAGCATGCTGAACGGATATTTCTCCTGCATGGACTACTTGGAGGAGATGTTGCGGAAGCAGCTGATTGCAGCGATCGGGAAGGAGATCACTGCAAGCGACTTTGCAGCATACATGCAGTTCCACAACCGGAAGATGTTCAAAGAGGAGTACGCACCGAAGCCATTGTGCTTGGCTGTGCGGCGTCCGAACCACTACCCTGAAGGGACAGTGAGCTTCGTGGCGAAGGCCGATGATGTGACGGGAGAGAACCCGGCATTGATGCTGACGCGAAAGCTGGAGGCAGGAACTGTGCCGCAGATGAGGTTTGCACTGAGTGCGGCGGCAGAAGTGACGCTGTGCGGGGAAACCCAAGTGCACGCTTACATTGGGCATCGGTTCTCATTCGAGCAGCCGCCTCCGATGACGCTTGCTGCTCGGTCGCGTCAGTTCAGCGGGTACGTTCTGCTTCTTGGAAGGATCGGGGGAGCAGACTTGTTCCTGCCGTCACACGCGATGATTGTGCAGAACAAAGACGAGTTCGACATTCCGCTGATGCTTGACGAGATCCCGTCGGCGCAAGAGTTCCGAGACGCGATCGAGTCGCTGTCGCCTGAGCAGCAGCGCTTTGCGAAGGCTTACCGCAGCATGCAGCTGGAATCGACGCTGTTTGCAGTGTGCATTGTGCAGATCAAGCCTCAGCTGGAGAAGGTGTTGAACCTGCCGTACGACTCGCTGACGAAGGAGATCCAGCTCACGCAACGCCTGCTTGCACTCTTCATTGAGTACCACATCCCGCCTGACTTGGTTTCCTTCCAATGCGACTCGATGGAAGACCCTGACGAGATCCCCGCTGCGAAGAAGGTGGAAGCCGTCAAAACCCACGTCGACGCCATGTACGAAATGATCAAAGACAGCAAGCAGAAGGAAGTCGACGAGCAGAAGCTGCAGCAAGAGATGAACAAGGCATCGGCCCCTGTGACGGGCGGGTTCTCCTTCGGCGGCGCCCCGGCTGGTGCCCCCCAGATTCTTGACGCGAAGGGTGCCCGTTTTGGAAGAGGAGGCGCGCAGATGATGGGAATGCGGAGGGCAAGCCCGATGGCCATGGGGTTCTGTGCAATGGCGAAGACGTCTGCGTCCGTCGGAGTGGTGATGGAAGCTGGTGGCCGCCCTTCAGCGCCCGCCCAGCCTGCTCCGACGGGAGCGCCGGCGGCGGACGCGAGCCTTCCAGACGGGATGGTCGACGTCAGCACGTTCCCGGTCGCGCTCGAGAAGCAGTTCGACGCATTCAGCGACGCGGCGTGCATCCGCCCCACCATCATCAAACCCGCCGACTCGTGGACCAAACGGTACCAGCCGAAGCTGCTGTCCGACGTCAAGACGACCCAAGTCGGCAGCGACCTGCAGACGAAAGAAAAGAGCAAAGCGTTCGACCTTTTGGATGCCCTGACGCGGTCTGGTGTGCTGACCATCGAAGAATCGTCGATGCACATTGTGCTGGGCGCCACGCATTGCTTCGATGAGACGCTTGTCGACACGCTTGTGAAGAAGAATGTCAACCCGATCGAGCACGTCGAGCGGTCGATGCTTATTGTCGCATCGACTCTGTTTGGGCAGCAGCCGCGGGACCTGGTCAAAGAGGCCGTCGTTGACAGAGTCGAAAAGTACTCCCCCATGCTCTTCCTGGAGTAGGCTGCCTTCGTTACGTGATTGGGCAACGGAGTGGCTTGCTCTACCTCGGTCGAGACGCAACGTCAAGAGCCCCCAGCTTCCGACAACGAAAGAAAACAACCAACAACACAAGTGAAGGATACAAAACTCTGCAATAGATGCGAGACACTAAACGAAGACCTACCCCCTCTCTTTCTGTTCTTCCTGCGGTGCGAAGTCGGCACGTTGCTCGCAGGTTTCCAGCCCGAGGCGGACGGGGGTCCACCCTTGCCCGTTTAGTTTCTTACACGTTATCTCTTTTTTTCATTTCTTTTTCTTTCCCTACATCTCTAGCGCCTCTGTTCTTTTTTTTTCTTTCTGTTTCTCCTTCTCAATTGCCCCCTTTTCACCCCCCACCCCTTTCTTTTTGTGTTGCACAAAGTTCCCGTGGGTACCCTGTGGCCTTCAGGCGGGGGCGAAGGACGTGGTCGGACTCTCAGTCCGTTCCACTACCAAGAGAAGGCGACAATAGGTACTGCATTTCTTGTTCGGAAAAACAAGGCTAACCTGGCATCTCTTTGATGTCACTGATTCTCCCCCCTACTCTGTTTCCCCCTCAAAGCATCCCCCACCCATTCCATCCGCCCGGGACCACACAATATGTTGCGGCTGAGTTGAGATGGCTAGCCAATGTGTGTGCCTTGTTTGCACACTTGTGTGCACAGTGATCTTCCGGAACTGAAGTCTTTGACGGCGATGAAACCGCAGGTTCCACCCTGGAGCAACCCGTGTCGCACTATTGCTTCCTCGTTCAATACCACAAGGGAGGTGGGGAAGCAGTAGTGAAAATCCGGTTGTCGAGCGGGGCGGGGCTCGAGAGTAAGTAGTCTATGGCTTGACAACAGTTTGTCTCCACCTTCCCGCGCGGTGTTGTCCACCTGGTAGACATCTCTATGGGTTCTGCCGCTGAATGCCGATCATCATCCCGTTTCTCTGTGTGCTTCCGCCGGTACAACGTTGCCCTGTTCGGAGACTGTCTCCGCTCATTTTTCCTCCCATTCTTTTTGGCCCACGTTTCTGCAAGTTGCACGTTGCGCCCCTGCGAACCTTTCCTTCTCTTCTCCCCTTTCGAGCTGCCAGATGTTGAGAGCCTTGAGAGCCAAGCAGCCGAGCTAGATTCTTAGTGGGTTATCCCTGCTCGCCGAATCTCATGCTAAACAGTCTAAAACCCAGCGGGAGCTTCCCTGCTGCCCGGATACGGAGCTGGGGGAGGGAAGGCTGGGGGAGGGAAGGCTCGGCACAGGGGAAGGCGGCTCGACACCGCGCCGGGCAGTGTAGGTACCATCCAATGATGGCCGTCGTACAGGTGGCTAGAGTCTCCGAAAAGTCCGCTCGCGGGCTACCATGATACACGCTGTGTTCGTACACAACCCGAGCTGAAGGCTGCGAGGTTGACCGCACGAAAGGGGTCGCCCGGTACATCGAAGACGAGGGGGAGCAGGCGGAAAGGGACGCAGAGCATCGGCAAGCTGCCGATCGTGTCGCCACCGTTCCGCGCGTCCCATCCGCGCCGGGTTGGGTCGCGAAGCGCTCCGGCCTTATATATCTAATAGTCATCACGTGAGTGACGTTGAAGCTTCCCCAGCTTCGGTTGACACCATTTGCGTACAACAGGTCAAAGGGTGGGCTGGCCCTCACCACCCAGCCTGGCCCTCACCACCCAGCCTGGCCCTCACCTCCCAGCCTGGCCCTCACCACCCAGCCTGGCCCTCGCCACCCAGCCAGGCCCTCACCACCCAGCCTGACGCTCACCACCCAGCCTGGCCCTCACCTCCCAGCCTGACCCTCACCACCCAGCCTGGCCCTCACCACCCAGCCTGGCCCTCACCACCCAGCCTGGCCCTCACCACCCAGCCTGACCCTCACCACCCAGCCTGGCCCTCACCACCCAGCCTGGCCCTCACCACCCAGCCTGGCCCTCACCACCCAGCCTGGCCCTCACCACCCAGCCTGGCCCTCACCACCCAGCCTGACCCTCACCACCCAGCCTGACCCTCACCACCCAGCCTGGCCCTCACCACCCAGCCTGGCCCTCACCACCCAGCCTGACCCTCACCACCCAGCCTGGCCGTCACCACCCAGCCTGGCCTTCACCACCCAGCCTGACCCTCACCACCCAGCCTGACCCTTACCACCCAGCCTGGCCCTCACCAAGTCAAAGGGTGTGGGCCTCCACGGTCAGGTGGGTCATGCTAGATTCGGGGGGGCTCCCTGGTAGGGACGGGTAGTTACGCCTTTTGCAACCATGGTTAAGAGGTACGAAAACGTAGACACTTTTAGCTCAAAGCATCTGCAGAATAAAACGAAAAGCCTCCAGGCAAACCCCCCGCTTTTGAAGCATAGAGCTCAGGGGTTATATGGAAAGCTGGGTTCCTCCACATGGTGGTTAAATTTTTCCCAAGAAAGTGTTTTCTCAGTGTGGTTGCGGAGCTGCACCCAAGGACCGCCCCTCCATTCCAGCCCAGTGTAGCCCAGTGTAGCCCAGTGTAGCCCAGTGTAGCCCAGTGTAGCCCAGTGTAGCCCAGTGTAGCCCAGTGTAGCCCAGTGTAGCCCAGTGTAGCCCAGTGTAGCCCAGTGTAGCCCAGTGTAGCCCAGTGTAGCCCAGTGTAGCCCAGTGTAGCCCAGTGTAGCCCAGTGTAGCCCAGTGTAGCCCAGTGTAGCCCAGTGTAGCCCAGTGTAGCCCAGTGTAGCCCAGTGTAGCCCAGTGTAGCCCAGTGTAGCCCAGTGTAGCCCAGTGTAGCCCAGTGTAGCCCAGTGTAGCCCAGTGTAGCCCAGTGTAGCCCAGTGTAGCCCAGTGTAGCCCAGTGTAGCCCAGTGTAGCCCAGTGTAGCCCAGTGTAGCCCAGTGTAGCCCAGTGTAGCCCAGTGTAGCCCAGTGTAGCCCAGTGTAGCCCAGTGTAGCCCAGTGTAGCCCAGTGTAGCCCAGTGTAGCCCAGTGTAGCCCAGTGTAGCCCAGTGTAGCCCAGTGTAGCCCAGTGTAGCCCAGTGTAGCCCAGTGTAGCCCAGTGTAGCCCAGTGTTGCCCAGTGTGGCCCAGTGTAGCCCAGTGTAGCCCAGTGTAGCCCAGTGTAGCCCAGTGTAGCCCAGTGTAGCCCAGTGTAGCCCAGTGTAGCCCAGTGTAGCCCAGTGTAGCCCAGTGTAGCCCAGTGTAGCCCAGTGTAGCCCAGTGTAGCCCAGTGTAGCCCAGTGTAGCCCAGTGTAGCCCAGTGTAGCCCAGTGTAGCCCAGTGTAGCCCAGTGTAGCCCAGTGTAGCCCAGTGTAGCCCAGTGTAGCCCAGTGTAGCCCAGTGTAGCCCAGTGTAGCCCAGTGTAGCCCAGTGTAGCCCAGTGTAGCCCAGTGTAGCCCAGTGTAGCCCAGTGTAGCCCAGTGTAGCCCAGTGTAGCCCAGTGTAGCCCAGTGTAGCCCAGTGTAGCCCAGTGTAGCCCAGTGTAGCCCAGTGTAGCCCAGTGTAGCCCAGTGTAGCCCAGTGTAGCCCAGTGTTGCCCAGTGTAGCCCAGTGTAGCCCAGTGTAGCCCAGTGTAGCCCAGTGTAGCCCAGTGTAGCCCAGTGTAGCCCAGTGTAGCCCAGTGTAGCCCAGTGTAGCCCAGTGTTGCCCAGTGTGGCCCAGTGTAGCCCAGTGTAGCCCAGTGTAGCCCAGTGTAGCCCAGTGTAGCCCAGTGTAGCCCAGTGTAGCCCAGTGTAGCCCAGTGTAGCCCGGCACAGCCGAATTGTGTCTCGTTCGTGTCTCGATCATAAAGGAAAAGGTTTGTCAGGGGTACGGCAGGGAACTTCAAGTCAAAACAACGTAAGCTGCAAACGGGGTACTACAGGCCAACAATACTAGCCTCAAAAAGGGGCACTGGATGTGCAACAAGCAGGGTTCTTGTTGTATGGACAGCTGCTGCTGTATCAAAGTATAACGAAGCCCTTGCAAACTTGAGCTGCGTAGGGCGCACATTTGCATAGGTCACTGTTGCTTCCTGAGTTCGAAGCTCCTCGGTATCATTAGTGTCATCTCCAGAACCATTGTCGTGATCACTCTCATGACATATGGCATCTGTCGCCACATGTCGTGATCACTCTCATGACATATGGCATCTGTCGCCACAACCAAGTACTCCCCCATAAAAGAGTCAACGAAGTCCGCTGTGACTGGCTCATTCGACTGAAAACTGGACTCCAAGAACAAGCACCGGCGTACGGAGGCATCCAGCAATTTATTTTGCAGGTAAGTGCGCGTCAACTTTACGAGAGAGAAGAGATGCATTTGAATTGCTGCAGATAGTTCGCTTGATTTGCCTCCCTCAGCAGAGTCTGCGATAATGGACCTACTGGTAACTAGTCGCCGGCTGCGCCCACCCCCAACCCTCCGCCCCCCACCCCAGGCCTATGTAGGATGGAAACGTTGGAAACGTTTCCGTTTCCGTTTCCGTTTCCGTTTCCTTCTATTTGGCGGTGGATGGAAACGCCGTTTCTTTTCAAAAGAAACGGCTGGTATGCCACTAGTATACTGGCTGAAGGTTCGACCGGAAATGTGTTCCGAACGGTGGACCCCGCAATCCAGTGGGAAACCATGGACAAGGTGGCTCCGAAAAAGAGGGAGGAAAGAAGCATAAGGGTTGAGACCGCGCAACCACACGCATCCGGTTGTGATGACTTTGAGGTCTACAGCTCTTTATACCAATGGCTGTTGTGGCGACGATGCTCTGTTGATGCGAGGCCGTTGGCCAACGCGCTGAAGACGATCGGGAAAGCACATCCGCTTCCAATAATAGGCTATACAGATACGATCGTTCAGGACAGCGGGAGCACCGCCGCACCACAGGCTACAAGACCGGGGTTTTTCAGCGGTGTAAGACAAAGAGGGAGTGCAAGCAGCATCAGGAGGTGAGAAGGGCACAGGCAATGTTGAACCCGCCAGAAAAGCGATGGCCACGCAGTAACGTGTGTGTTAAACATCGATTGCCACAGTGCACCTTGCATACGACGACGGGTGGCAACCGTCACCGGAAGGGGCACCATCGGGCGGTGTTGTCGGAGCATAGACAGCGACGGCAGGAAGAACCCCACCGACAATGCAGAAGAGGACTGCAGATTCAAAAAGCCCCACTCGGCACGGCCGCCGATACAAGTAAACATGAGAACGTGGGTTGGAAGCAGCAGAGGACGAAGTGGTAGGCACAGAAGAGTGGAATCTGGTGTCAGAAAACCTCAGCATCCGCATGTGACGACATTCTGCATCATTAGCTTGTGGTTACCTATTTGCTCGTCTCAGATCGCCGGCAAAAGAAAGCGGTGAGCATCAGCGACTGCTCTGCACAAACGAGACCGCGACGACACACAAGAAGGGGCCGAGCCAAGTCGAAGAACAGCCCAGGAAGGGCCCTGAAGAGTCAGAGAGCCCGCCAGAAGACGGAGGAAGAGAAGTGCCCGCTGGTAGATCAAAAGAAGAAGGTGATCCCGCCCTCTGAAAGGAAAGCCAAAATTTGGCTGGAAACGGACACCCGACGGACACACAGATGGACCCGCGAAGTGGTATCCTATAGGACCCTTCAGCATGAGGAGCCTTCCGGCGTTTCTTTTAACAGAAACGGAAACGTTTCCGTTTCCGTTTCCGTTTCCATATTTCGAAAAAACTAAAAGAAACGGCGTTTCCATCCAACTTAGCCCCAGGCTGGCTCCCCGGGGCCCCCTTTAGTGGCTGGTCCCCCAGTGCTGGCCACTCACGGCGGCCTCCCGACAGTTTTTCTTTTTTTTTTTGGAGCGTGGGTGTTACCCCCACGTAAGACCCCCCTTATAAATCACTGATAGAGCTCACTAGGACAACAAACGGAGGCTGGACCTAGACTTTTGAGAGGGAAACATCGGGAACATGAATGTACCATCCTTTAGCTCCGTTAGGTCGGGAGGAGGTTCATTTCTTCTCGGCTCGGCTGGAGGGTTCGTCTTGGCGGGCGGCGGGAGCTTCGCTTCGGCATCTCTGGCGCGGCTCGCCTTCGGAGTCGTGCGCTCTACTGGGTGAGGCGCTACCCTGACCCCCATCGGCCACTGCGTCGTCTCGGCGGCTCGACAAGACCGCGTCCGCAAACTCCTGAGGTACCAGCCCTCGGCTGGCAAAGTATCCCAGCGCCAGGTGCGGGTTCTTTCCGACGACATGTCGCGTCGTTCGGTCCTCTGGTGCTAACCCGGCCAGGTCCCAGTAGGCCGTGGCTGTGGGGCACTCTTCGATTGCATGCGCGAGCGAGTACTTCGCTTCGCACCCGCTGCAGAGGCCGTCGTTCGTCCTTGCCGTGCGTCCCCGGACGTATGTGCCGGCCAGGGGGGAGTTTCCTCCAGTATGGGCGAAGCCGTGCACCATTGGGTGCCATTGGGGACGCACCCACCCTCAGCGCCGAGATGGCGGCCTGTTCCTGCCGGCCTTAGCGTTTGTCGACTGAAGGTTGTAGACCCGGCGACAGGAGGTGGTACGGGTGGGCTTTCAGCTTCTGACAGCGGTACTCCTTTCTCCCCTTCTTCACGATCGCCTTGACCATGTCGTAGTCGATAACGGGTTTTGCTGCGGGGAGGTCGTGCGCCTTCGTCGCTTCCTCGTCGGCGCGCTCGTTGTCTGGGATCCCGCAGTGGCTGGGCACGTATTGGAGATACACCTGCCACCGTGTCGCGAGGATTTTGAGGGCCCGCCACGCAAGTCTCTCAAGGACGCCGTTTCGCTGATGATCTTTGAGCGCGGCGAGAGCGGACTGCGAGTCGGTGAGTACCAGTAGAACCCGCCTGTCGCCGGGAGCCCACGAGCAGGCCTCCATGAGTGCCACGACGATCGCTCTCAGCTCGGCGAGGAAGCTCGAGTGGCAGAGGCCGATGTTCCTCGCGTACGTCGTGAGACCTTCCTTGGTCTCTACCACTATGCATACGAGCCTTGTGGGAGGCCGTCGGCAGGGATGGCCAGGGAGCCATCCGTACAGATGGTTCCGTCTGCGGAGGGAGCCTGCCGATCTTCTCCTCTGCCGCTCGGCGATTTCTCGCAGCCTCGCCGCTCTTCTTAAAACCGCCGTCCAGCGTGCATCCAATGTGTATCGTCGGAGGCGCTTCCCACGGTGCGAAGGAGTTCGTGCCCTGTGTCCGTACGATTTTCGCTTTCGCGAGTCCTGTTGTTGCCACCACCTTATCCGTCTCCTTTTGCCACCTGTTTGAGGTCCCGGCGAGCCTGTCGGAGGGAGCTCGAGCCGAGCGTAGTAGAAGCTGTCGAACCCGCGTCGCTTCGTAGGCCGCCAGAGTGGCGAATGGCTGGAGTCCAGCCTCGGCTCTCTCTTCGCGTTCAGGGGACATCCAATGATGTACTTCGCTGCCTTGTATTGCAGCGCTTCCAGGTCTTTCTCCGTCTGCCGGGGGACGCTCAGGCCCCAGACTCCCACTCCACCGGCTGCCTGAGTACACCGTATATGTTCCCCCACGCCGTGTTCGCCAGCTTGTGCAGGAGCAGCGCACGTATTCGGAATTCTTTTTTTTCAAATGACCGAGCACGATCCGCAAGTCGGGAAACATATCGATGCATCCACTGCGGAACAGCGGTCACCAAAGCTGGTTCACCATTCGTGGGAGAAATTGGTCTCAGAATTCACATGAGGCAATGCTCCCAAAATCCAAACCTGAAACGGTAACATACCCAGTTTCACTGGAGTGCCCGTTCCCGGCGAGCTACGAGGGAACGAACCTGTAAGAGTGCCAACACTACTCTTTCAATAACGTACATAAAAGGTGTCACGGGATAAGCCGGCAGCCGCTGCTTAACGGCACGTGGGCGGCCCTGAGATTACCCCCTCAGGTGACACCACTTTATCTTTAGCCATACTACAACTTTCTTCGCCTTTTCCGCCTGCGCCACAAACTGCCAGCTGTCGACCAGGGGAGGCGATCTCGAGTAGGGGGTGCGACTTCACGAACCTCAGAGGCATTGCGAACGTCGCCGTCTTGAACGCGATGCTTTTCTACTTCTTAAGCTTCGCCTGCGAAAACGGCTCTCCGTCCACTTCTCGCAGATACCATCCTTTCAGGTTCTGGCTGTCGGCCGATGCCTCTTCCGGGGTCTCGCTGCAGAGCCCGGTAGGTCCTACCACTTTCAGTATCCTCTCGACCCTCATGCGGATTCTCTGCCTTTCCGTGTGGAGGACGGGTTTCTGTAGGGCTCGTCGGCGGGCCTTCGGACGGTGACGATGATTGCTGCCGTCTTGCAGGTGGAAAGCGACATCCGGGTTTCCTCTGTCCATTTGGACACGAGGTCGAGCACCTTCTGGGCCTCCGGTCTGGCCGCCGCTTCCGAATTTTCCGTCACGATCACTGCAAGATCGTCCGCAAACAAGGATACAAAGACGCCGAGCTTTGTCAGGGATCGGGCCAGGTCGTCGACGAAGCACAGGAATAACAAGGGTGCCGTGACTGTTCCTTGAGGAAGCCCTGTCTCGAAGCTTGAGAACTCTCGGACTACGTCGTCTGTTTTCACAGCCGCCTTTCTCCCTCGCAGGAAGGCGGACGTCCTTCATAACCGCCGAGGAGCAGGTGCTTCATTCAGGAGTTCACGACTTTCTCGGCGACTTTCGCTATGTTGCTCGTCAGCGCTATTGGGCGGTACGCGTCCGCTCTTGACTTGTCCTTCCCCGGTAACCCCTTTTTTTATACGATCGAAGATCTTAGAAGATTTACACTATTCCGACGAGAACTATCACTTGCACGGGGGTGTTAACCCGAAGGAAATACCGTATTTTCCTTCTTTTGACTTTTTGTACTGTTTTTACCTACAAAGCAGGTGCTTGCACGAGAAAGCAAGCCAAACTGTAAGAACAGAAAAAATGGCAGCCAGCGAGAAGGTGAAGAAGCGTCCGAAGCCGGCGGTGGGCCTGTCGTTCTCCGACGAGGACGCGGGCGGCCCCGTCCTGTTCAAGAAGCGGAAGAAGTCGATCGCGAGCCGAGAGGCGGCCGCGGACGTGGCGCGGGAGCTCGGCGAGAAGGGCAGAGGCAAGGGGGCCGAGGAGTACACCGGCTACGGGCTCTCCGCGCTGAAGCGGGCCAACGAGGCGGCCAGGGAGCGCACGAAGAGGGTCGCCCGGTCCATCGAAGACGAGCGCGAGCAGGCGGAAAGGGACGCGGCGGCGGCGGACGCCTTGCGGAGGCGCGAAGAGCAGCGGCAGGCCGCCGATGCTGCGATCGTGTACATCACCGCCACCTCGTCCCATCCGCAACGGAAACGCGCCGGATAGGGTCGTGGAGCGTTTCGTAAAAGTTTTACACCATTCCGACGAAAACTGACCCTTGTACAAGGCTATTACCCCGTCGCCAACCCGACCTTTTTTTGAAGTTCTGTGACTATTTTTACAAAGCAGGTGCTTACACGAGAAAGAAAGCCAAACTGTAGGAACAGAGAAAATGGCAGCCAGCGAGAAGAAGGCGAAGAAGCGTCCGAAGCCGGCGGTGGGCCTGTCGTTCTCCGACGAGGACGCGGGCGGCCCCGTCCTGTTCAAGAAGCGGAAGAAGTCGATCGCGAGCCGAGAGGCGGCCGCGGACGTGGCGCGGGAGCTCGGCGAGAAGGGCAGAGGCAAGGGGGCCGAGGAGTACACCGGCTACGGGCTCTCCGCGCTGAAGCGGGCCAACGAGGCGGCCAGGGAGCGCACGAAGAGGGTCGCCCGGTCCATCGAAGACGAGCGCGAGCAGGCGGAAAGGGACGCGGCGGCGGCGGACGCCTTGCGGAGGCGCGAAGAGCAGCGGCAGGCCGCCGATGCTGCGATCGTGTCCATCACCGCCACCTCGTTTCGCGCGTCGGTCCGCAACGGAAACGCGCCGGACTGGGTCGCGAAGCGGGCCGGCCGGAGAGGGTCGTCTTCCGGCAGCGATTTCGACATCGAAACCGCGGGCCCCGCGGCCGCGCAGCCGCCGCCAGCGAACTCAGTGTCGATCCCTTCGAAGGAAGCGATCGCCGAAATCACGCGGAAGCGCCGACAGCGGGCCGCGGAGACCGAGAACTTCGCCGACGTTTCCGGGTTCGTCGCGTTCGACGCCACCGACAAGGACGATACCCACCAGCAGCGATACTACGCCGGCGAGATCATCCGGCTGCAGAAGAAGACCCGGGCGGAGAGTTCGGGCAGCGGAGACGAGCTCGAAACGCTCGAAATCAGCGTCAAGCGCTCGGCGACGCGCACGACGCGGAAGGGCGGCGGCAGCGGCGGCGGCGGCGGACTGTCCGCGTCGTCGCGGCGGAAGCCGGCGCGCGGCATCCTCGACGCGCTCGCCGATCACTCACCGCAGCGGCCGCCGCCGCGGCCGCCGCGCGGCTTCCCAAAAAGCGGGTCCGCGCCCGCGTCGCCGGCGGCGTCGTCGTCGTCGTCCGACGAGGACCGGACCGCGGGGCTGCGCTTCGAACGGGAGCAGCTACGAAAGGCGCGGCTCCAGGCGTCGTTCCACACGCTCCCCCCGCAGCCGGACCTGGCTGGGGAGGCTGTGCCGGCAAGGAAGCCTTCTTCCGGGGATCAGCCCGTCGGCGAGAGCATCATCCCGCCGCCGCTGGCGTCGCTCGGCACGTTCGACGACCAGCACGCGAGGCTTGCGCAGCAGATGGTGCGGATGAAGGATTCCGCGGCCACCCGCTCCGCCAGCGACAGCCAGTCGGCGCACCACCTGCTGTCGTGCAGGGCCGACATCGCCGAGTTGCGCGTGGAGGTCCGCGAGGTGCAGGCCCGGTTCGACTTCCTCGACGAAGCCCGGCAGCACGTCTCCGCCTTCTCGGACTGCCTCACCGAGAAGTCGGAGGGCATCCGCTCCCTGCTCACCGAGACCCACCGCGAGCTGGCGGCCATCCACAGCCGCGCGCGCGCCAACCGACAATCATACTTCCCCGCTGAGTCGTCTGCCATCGCCGCGGCCGAATCCACCGGCTTCTCCGACGCCCCCCCGCCGCCGGCCGCGGAGCGGCCCCGCCTCGGCGAGGTTGGTTCAGGCGGGCGGGCGGAGATCGACGCGGTCCTCGAAGCCGCGCTGGCCGGCCGGGCCGGGCTGCTGGCCGACGTCGACGACGCGTTCGCGGCGCCGGCGCCGCTGCTGCGGTTCTTCGCCAGGTGGGCGGAGAAGCAGCCGGACTCGTTTCGTGCGGCGGCCCGGTCTAGCCTCGCGCTGGCGCTGGAACCGTTCGCGCTGTTGGACATGGCCACATGGGACCCGCTGGCCGCGGCGCTCGAGCCGATGGCTGATCTCCGGTCGAAGCCGAAGCTCCCGGAGATGCCGTGGTTCCACTGCGTCTCGGGCGACGACGAATCTTCGCCGTTTGGGCCCGGGCTGCGGGCTGTCGTCGTGTCGGACGTCGTCCTCCCGTCCCTCGTCACGTACGTCGCGTCCGGGTTCGACCCCCTGTCCCTCCGGCAGACCGAAGTCGTCGACAGGCTCCTCTCCGAAATCTCCGCCGAGGCCCCCCAGGTGCAGAGCACCTGCGCGCGCCGGCTCCAGGCCGCCGCCGTCTCCGCCCTGGAGTCCAGCCTCGCGTCCCTCGCACTTCCTCCGGTCAACCGGCGCGCGGAGGAAGCGTACCGGGTGAGCGCCGAGGCCACCCCCGCCGCCGACGACGCCCCCCCGCAGCTGCGCTCGCCGGGCGGCGTCGTCGGCGCGTGCGCGTTCCGGTGGCGGGCGTGTCTGGCCCTCGTCCGGCGCGCTGGCGAGTTCCCTACCCTGTTTCCGGAGGCATTGGTCACCCGCCCGATCATGGAGCACGCGTTCGAGGCGGTCCTGGCCCCGTACCTGCTGCGCCTGCCCCTCCGCTCCTTCGCGGACCTCACCGCCGTTTCGGACACTCTGCGCGAAGCGCTGTCCGAGGTTCCCAGCCACTGGTACTCCGTTGTGCAGTGCGGCGGCGACGCGGAGAAGGAAGAATCGGTTCGGAGCCTGACGCTCGGCGTGCAGAACGTCCTTCGGGCTGCCAGCGCCGCGTTCAAAGCGCTGCGGGCCACCGTAGGCAGGGAGCAACAGAAGGACATGGTCGAAGCGGCGCGGAGTTTCAAGCAGACGTGCGACCTGCTGGGCAACCCTTCGGTCCTGAGGATGATGCTCGGATGACCGCCGCTTGATGGATTGCGCTGGTGACACCGCTCAAAAAAGAGAAGCGCACGTAAAAACGTGACAGTAGCCAGAAAAGCATGAGCACAACACACAAGCTACGGAGAGCACTTTTTACCACCTTGCTAACCACCGCACCTAGCTTAACTAAGGACCCAACCCCGCCTCGCATGTCAATCAGAGACTTAAGAACACTGGCCTCTTGACACACGACTTTCTTTTAGCAAATGCGCCCACTCCGTCCGGGTTCCCGAGCTGATCCCGTTCGAACCCTTTTTCCCGCTGTAAAGCAGTCTCCACCGTGGGCACTGTGCGATGTACTAATTTCAAGGACTACGACGCAACCAGCCCCCGAGAAAGTGTAAGACACCCTGCTCTAACAGCACAAAGGAAGATCCCCCTTCCCCCCGCCTCACAAGTCAAACGGAGACTTCAAAAAACCGACCGCTTGCTACAAGAAACAGTCTAGAAACAGTGCATGTTATTCTCGTGGTTCGTGTACTCAAAAAGGATGGCAGGCGGCCTCCCACGGCTGGTCGGCCAGTGTGAGGTAGTAACACCATGACACCCGCCCGGAAGGCGCACCCTTCTTTTACAACAACTAAACTGCGCATTTCTTTGCCGCTCGGGGTGGCCCCCGAACCCCCAGCACCCCCATAGAGATCACGGGTCGGCACCGAGGCCATACGCCCCCGTAAGAACGACCCCCGCAGCTTGCGAGGGGAGGTGGCGTCGCTCACCTGGACCTTCTTTCCGTGAACCCTCGGCATTCTCGACACAAGGAAGATGAAACCATCAATGCCACCGTCATGTTATGGGTGAATCCATCCTGACAAGGGCGCCCAGTGTGTGAGGCTGTGGATGAGAACGCTGTTCTCCCGTCCAACAGGCATTCCCTTGTTACCTCGCTTCTCGTGCGCAAATGGGGTGGCGGAGTCGCCTCTCATCTATCACATTCCGCCCTCGCAAAGAAGAATGCATGTTGCTGCCTCTTCGTTTCCTGCGGACCTAGCCTTTTCTTCCCCTTCTTTCTCTTGTCGTGTCGGAAATGATGAGCGGAGTCTTCCAGCATGCTTGAATAGACCTATCACCAACGCTCGATGTGGAACCAGCTGTGTTAGTCCAGCACGAGGGTTGGGTGCCAACAGAGGGCCGACTTGTGGCGTGTAATCACCCCGCGATTAGCAGACCGGACCTTGGCACGCTTGAAGCTACTACGAAAACAATAGGCGTGCGTTTGTTTGTACGTGCCGGCCCCTTGTATTATTGGAGGCCTTCACCTACAACGTGTCGCAGACTTCTTTCCAACAGGACCGCTGAATAGCTAACCGGGTGAAGGCGTCAGCAGACATTTGGTCCGTCGGTCATGCAGGGTCAAAACCTTGTGTCTTTTGAGAAATGGCCACCAAATTTTTGCCGGAAAAAAATTGGGGTTTTTAAATTTTAAAATTTTGGAACAAACACTGCAGTAATTTTTGATGAAGTTGAGAAAAAAATAGCTATTTATTGCCTGTTAATAATAGTGGCGAAAAAATTCACTCGAGAAATCAATTTTTGCACTCGAGACCCGGAGGGTCGAGAGTGCAAAAATTGATTTCGAGAGTGAATTTTTTCACCATTAACAGGTGATAACGTAGTTTTATTTCACTGCAGTCCCAATTGAGTCACTCCGTTTTGTCCTCAAAAACGGCCGGAGTGAAGAAAACCGCAGTGACAATGACTTTTCGGGGAGTGAAGAAAAGTAACACACATTCAAGTGTGACACGTGGTACCGGGAAGGGATCGAGATGCCGGGAAAACGCGCCAGAGCACCTTCGACACGCTCTTCGACATCGTCAAGCACTTTCGGCTGGAGTTCCCTGTCTTCAGCACAGGAATACCCACAGCAATACCTGGACCGGAGCCGCAACATGCTGGAGTCAGTTGCTGCTGATCTGGCTGGCAAGTCTCCCACAAAAGTCCCAGAGCCCTCAAGTACAGCAGTTCCGCTGTCTGATCCACCCGTTTCCCCCTCCCCTGGCATCCCGCCCACAAAGCTTCTTTTACATTTCTAATGTTGGTGAAGGGGCTGTCATCCAGATCGGAAACGATGCCATTGGAGGTCAGGTCAAGCGCCGGAAAAAGTGATACCTAGCCGAGTCCTGAGCATTCGTCACCATTCTTTTCTACTTTACGTCATCATCGAAGGACTTTTCCTCATCACTGTCCACTTTTCGTTCACTCTCGTGTGCAAAAAAGTAGCAGTGAAGAAAAGTGGATCCGGAGTGAAGAAAAGTGGGTCCGGAGTGAAGAAAAGTGGGTCCGGAGTGAAGAAAAGTGATCTGGCCGGAGTGAAGAAATTGGGACCGCAGTGGAATAAATTTTTTTTTCCAAAAAAATTCTTTGGGGGCCATCGGCCCCGCAGCAGCGTTTAAAAAGACACAAGGGTTTGACCCTGCATGGTATGTAATAGGCCGTTTCACACACAGACTCAAAGCAAGAAAAAGGGCCCGGACACAATGGCGACGAAAAGGGGAGTCGATCTGATGTCGACGGTGCCCAACGACATGCTTGCCCACGTCCAGGCGCAGGCGGGCGTCATGTCCGCGATGCTCTCTGAAATCGAGTGCTGGCGAACGTACCACGAAGCCGGCCTCACCCAGCCGCCCGGCCGCGAACCCGCGAAGAAGCGCAAGACTGCCCAGCTGACCCCAGAGGAAAAGCTCGCGAAGCAAGAGAAAGAGGTTTGTTCTGCCTGCTCTTTTGTTTTTCTGGTGAAAGTATGCCTAATCCTGCAGAGAATGGTCCTCTTGAGTTTGCGCTAACCACGATATCTTCCCACTTTGTCGAAGGTGGCCCCGAGACTTAATACCCCGGAGTTTCAAGCGAACTTTCACTCAAAACCCCACCTTCTTTTTTCCACCTGTCTTTGTCAAGAGCTGCGGCTCAACCTTTCTTTATTGACGGCAGTCTTTTGCCAATCGGTCGCCTTGTGGCTATGCTTTTGGGGGTTTCTTCGTTCCTTTTTCTTTTCTTGTGTATTGCTTTTGTAGGAAATACTCGAGGAGACTGCCAGTTGCGAAATCTCAAAGGTACTCACCAGCATGCCGATGACTCCCTCAAGGAGGTACATGTGCTGTGGCCCGCACGAAACACAGCTACATCTGGGTTTAGTGGCGGGCGCAAGCGTTCAACAACAAAGACCGACTTTGTAGTTGTATTTTTTTGTATAAGCACCTGCTTTGTAGGAAATACTTGAGGAGGCTGCCAGTTGCAAAAGATCAAAGGAGGTAAATGTGCTGTAGCCCACACGAAACACAGGTGAATCTGGGTTCAGTGGCGGGCGTAAGCGTTCAACAAAAAAGACCCATTTTGTAGTTGTATTGTTTCTCCCCCTCTAGCCTCCTTCGAAGTAAGCACAAGGCAGCCCCTCGAGTATTTTTGTATAAGCACCTGCTTTGTAGGAAATACTTGAGGAGGCTGCCAGTTGCAAAAGATCAAAGGAGGTAAATGTGCTGTAGCCCACACGAAACACAGGTGAATCTGGGTTCAGTGGCGGGCGTAAGCGTTCAACAAAAAAGACCCATTTTGTAGTTGTATTGTTTCTCCCCCTCTAGCCTCCTTCGAAGTAAGCACAAGGCAGCCCCTCGAGTATTTCTCCTCGAAATGAGCACTAGGCAGTCTCTCGAGTATCCCCTCTGTTTTGTTTGACCTAACAGCTTACGGGAACGAGCGAAAATTGTTCACTTCGTTGTGTCTGTTGGTGCGCTCTGGCAAGTTTCGAGTTTTTATTTGGGTTTGAGAGCGGAGTTGGTTCATTGATAGTCTGCATGCTGCAATCCATCGTTGGATCGCCCTATCTTCTGTCTTCGCGAATGCTTCGAGGAGGCCGTGGTGGGTCTTCCAGTCAGCGTTGACCTCATTATGTGCGGGGTCGTCCGTTAAAAGCACGGGTCTTCCAGTCAGCGTTGACCTCATTATGTGCGGGGTCGTCCGTTAAAAGCACATGTTGGACCGTCATGTATGCGGTGCAATGGCGGATGCATGCACGCCTGCCGGGTTTGCTGCTGTAGGACGGCTCGTGTGCAGCAGGTCAGCCGCGCCTAGTATTCCCGGCATTCTTCCGAGTCTTCGCATACGCTTCGGCTTTGCCAAGCTCCGCGGGACGAGTGCTTCTCGCTGCTCGCGCAGGATTCTCTTCACGAAGTCAGTGGGCGCTTCGCAGTGCAAACCTTCGGGGTGTAGGTAGAGATAAGTCTCGTTCCAGTAGTGGAAGCAGTCCTCCATGTCCACGTGGTATTCTCCCGCCGTGTGCGCCTCCCTTGTTGCTTTGTCGGCTAGGTTGAGGGCCTCACAGTCGGCGTGTCCCTTTGTCCACTGGATCTGCGGAATTTCTTCGTCGTGCAGGTCGTCATTGTTTTTGTGGCGTTGTCGCGTCAGGGCTGCCTGTGAGACCGCCACCAGTGCACGCGTTCTCGCGCCAACTCTAGTTTTTTTTGTCGTATCACTTGTAGAAAAATATTGCAGATCTTAGAAGATTAATAGAACCGACGAATACCTAACACTTGTACAAGGTCAATCCCCGTCGCTATCCCGAAACCATCGTGACTTCTGAGACGCTAGACCTAAAAGATTAAAATCAACCGACTACATGAGACGATGCCAAAAGGAACACAAATATTCTGGCAAAATACGGGTGTGGATTTCACACTGGATTTGCGGGTGCGTGCCCACACTGGATGTGCGAGTGCGTGCCCGCAATGGATTTGGCGGATTTGATCAGACATAAAAAGTCCAAGCACCCGCAGAACAGATTTGCGGCGGTGTGCACTGGATGTGTGGGTGTGGAATTCACACTGGATTTGCGGTGTGTGCCCACACTGGATGTACGAGTGTGGAATTACTGGATTTGCGGTGTGTGCCCACACTGGATGTGCGAGTGGAATTCACACTGGATTTGCGGTGTGCGCCCACACTGGATGTGCGAGTGTGGAATTCACACTGGATTTGCGGTGTGTGCCCACACTGGATGTGCGAGTGTGGAATTCACACTGGATTTGCGGTGTGCGCCCACACTGGATTTGGCGGATGAGATCAGGTAGAAAAAAGACCAAATTCAAGCGAATTTCTTGGTGTCGGGCGCAACAGCTACAAACTGGGCTTGCCGTAGTTAAAGTGTGTAATCGTGCCTGCATCCCTCATACTACCCGCCTCCCAGCCTCAATGGTCAACCGGAGACCCTAAAACACCGAACCTCTAAACCACAATAAACGCTAAAAAAGTCCAAGCACCCGCAGAACGAGAAGCTGAAGGCGACTTTGAAGGAAGTCAGAGACGCGAAGAAGGAGATCCAGCGAGAGCTTGATGCGAAGAAACGCGAAGTGAAGAAGCTCGAGAAGCGGGTCGCATCGCTCGAGGAAGGAGAGCAGGCCGACCGGGCCAGCGACGACAAGAAGGATGCCGGGCTGGCTGAGCGCGAGGGGCAGTTGGCAGCCCAAGAGGAGAGGCTGCGCCTGGCAGAGGCGGAGGTGAAGAAGAGAGCCTCCGACGTGGCCGCGAAGGAGGCCGACGTGCAAACCCGGGAGTCCGCCGCGCGCGACTGCGAGCAAGAGGCGCTGCGGGCGGCCGAGAAGTACAAGGCCAAGCGGCGCGGGCTGCAGCAGGCCCAGGAGCTGCAGCGGGAGATCCAGCACATCTGCAAGCAGAACCCGCAGATCCGGCAGCAGCTCAGTGAAACGCTCGTCCGGTGGACCAGCGAGCGCCGCAACGTCTCGCCGGACACCGCGCTGCGCACGTGCATCTCAAGAAGCGAATCGGTATGCAACCTCGCCCTTCAAACAGCAGCACGCACGGAAATAGGCAAATGAGTCGGTCCATCCCCTCCTGATAGTAGAATGCGAATAATCTGTGGCGAACTAATCTGCATCGCCGGCGTCGCGGTTATCTCTTCGCGCGAAAAGTAAAGAAAGCTCGTTTTGATCGTCGCGTTCCGTGACAGACCGAATCATACAGCTCCAGGCACTCCCAGGATGCAGCTTTAGGGGACAGGGATGGACCTGGCAGACTGTTGTGGACCGTGATTCACTGTGATAAACAGCTGCAGGCAATTCGATGCAGTTTCAGGAGATAGGGATGGACCGGCTCAGTAAATGGCAGAACAGCAAGTCCTACGTACCTGACAGTGATCACGCCAGCGCCAGGAGTTTGGAACAGCTTGGGCTCTGTGGCTCCTCTCCAAAAGGTGGGCTGGATCCCTTAGAGGACGTCGTCAGGCACCCGGCTGATGATGTCTGGTTTCATCTTGCGGCGTTAGTTGCGTGGGTGGTTTCAGCCCGAAAAGCAGGAGCGTGTCGGAAACTCAACACCGACTGGTGAATGTGAGTATACTTCGCTTCAGACGTTACCCACTTTAAGAAGGGAAGTTGAACACACACACACCCAACTACAAGCACACGGGGCAAGAAGCAGCCTGAACCAATCGAGGCTACAGCTCCGGACAGCGCGTGATCACCACGAGCACCCGGCGGGAGCTTCAGCCGTGACGTAATATGGCTGAAGACCTGGGCTGTACTCCGCGTCAGGTGTCGCCCATCATTGAATTCCACTCATCCCAACCACACACAGCGGGCCAAGAGCCAGGTTCCCCGAGAGGGATCGATGATGCCGCCGAGCTCGTGCCGGAATTTCACGTGCCACCCGCTCTCGCTCCGGTCCGAAAACCGGGCGCCGTCCACCCGCCGACTGGCCAGCGAGCTGCCGCCGCCGCCAGCAGTGCCGCGCCGCCTCGTCTACGATGAAGACAAGGCGTGATTGGTCGATCCACGAGGCACTTTCTAGTCGGGGACACGCCCACCCGTGGTGCACAGCCCCGCTCTGTTCAGTCGTACAGTTAACTTGCGTGCAGTGACGTGTCGTACTAACAGTGACCACTGGCACGCGGCGTCATTGAATGAAATGATCTACACGTGGCTACTGCATGGAGCGCTGTCACAGGACAGCGACGATCGGCAGTCTGCTATGCAATTTCCATAGCGCGCCCATTGCTCCTCCATAGTCTGCGCATTGCACACGAAAGCTATCTGTTACCAGCTACCGCGTGCGCATGCCCTGTGCTGCTCGCATCCTTTCCTTCGCCCTGGTGACAATTATGCAAAACTGGTTTGAAAGAACGATGTAAACAGTACACTGTGTTTGAAACCCCGACCCTCCACCTTGCCGGAACACTGTTCTCCGGCTTTTAGACCTACTCTTCGTTTGTTATGCGTTCTCATAGACACTCCACAGCCCCTTCCGACCCTCTTATAGATCTAGAGCCCAGAATGTCGCTTCAAACCTTTCCCGTGTCTTGGAACTTGCCCTTGCTTTCATCCGTCTTCGGTTTGGGGTTGCTGTCCGCTGATGTTGCGCCGCAGACGCGCGGTTCTCCGCGCGGGTATTCCATGTGATAGTGATGGGTACGGCGGTCGGACACAGGGATGACCGACGCATTTCAGCCGGGAATTGGAGCTGGCGTCTTCTGGCCTCTCGCACTGGCTTGGCTACGTGACCCCTTCCTCCAGTCGGCTCGTGCATCTCCATCTGAAAACAAAGGGTGAAACCAAAGCGGATACTCACAAACAAACGAAGGGGAAAAAAACCGACCATGAGGCAAGCTATGATCGCCGCTGGGACGACGGCACGCGGGGGATGGAGGGTGGGAAAAAGAATCGGGAAGGTGTGACTGACATTCTTTGATCCTGTTGGTTCGGGCTTGTTCAGGAGTGCTACCATTTACCGGGATAATACTAGTCGTCGAAGCCAGCCCCACCCCGAATTCTTCTGGTGTCGATTCGAGGTGGTCGTGCTCGCATGGCTAGACGAGCTCCTATTCCCTCAGTAAACTGCAATATACTGTGCTCCCACAACTTTCCCGCAGTGTGGTCAGAATAGCCCACTGCATTTACCCACAAAATTGCGGCTAGAATATTTTCCCCCGTGGCTCTGGGAAATTGGGCTCCAATGCCGCATGATACGTGGGGAAAAGTTCGTGTCGACGGAATTGATTTCGAGCTTGGGCAAAGAGCACACTTTTCGGGCACATTCGAACCGAAGACCAACAAGAAGCGAAAAAACAATTTTGAACCAGAAAAAAGTCCTCGGCGGGGTTCGAACCGGGAACCTCCAGCCCTGAAGGCTTGCGCCGTTCACTCTGCCATCACGGTGTCAATTTCCAGCGGCAAAAAAGCTACGGCGCTGCTAACAGAATTTCCCACGCTTGACACCCCGTAAAAGTGGGGTTGGCTCACGAGAGCTACTAGTACACCTCTAACCTCGGATTATGAGTACCACCAATGCGTTGGTAACAGACCATTTGCGCAGGAAAACATTATCGGGAGGGGAGCACCAGCACCGCATGCTGTGCGCATGCCTGGCTGCGTTCGCGCTGGCGGCGGCCTGGGGGAGACTGATGAAGAGACGTTCGACGTCAGCGTCTGCGCGTGGCGGGCGAGTGGGGCAGCGCCCGGGTCTCGGCGACGCCGGCGACGTCGCTGCGCGTGTCGTTCGCGAAGGAGGGGGAGGGGTCCGACCACTCGTGGAACGTCCTGGTCCACCACTTGTCAGGGTTGACGTGCTCGTTGCTCAACTTCTTGGCGATCCCACCGCCCGATATTCGAAGGGATTTGTCGAATATTAAAAAAAGTAGTTCGGGCAGTCGACCAGTAGCAGGATCAAATAGTGGTGGTGTTTTTAGACAACCAGACACGTGTCAACCAACTGTTATTGTATTTTTGTTGCATTAGTGTGATCGTCAGGCCTTTGACTACCCTGAGCAACGCACTATACTGTTATTATTTGGCTCCCCCCCTTTGATAGACCATTTTGCGCAGGAAGACATTATCGGGGGGGGGGAAGGGGGAGCACCAGCACCGCATGCTGTGCGCATGCCTGGCTGCGTTCGCGCTGGGCGGCGGCCTGGGGGAGACTTATGAAGAGACGTTCGACGTCAACGTCTACGAAGGCGGGGCCGGCCGGCGGGCGCGTGCCGGGACGGTCTTCAATTTCACGATGACCCGGCCCCTGGTGGACCGCGCAGCTGGCGCGCCGCTGCGGTACGACCTGTTCCCGAAGATGTTCAGCCAGGCGGCCCGGCACGTCGGTCTGCGGCGGATGGAGCTGACGCTGAAGCGCGGCGCGTGGCGGGCCGAGTGGGGCAGCGCCCGCGTCTCGGCGCCGCCGGCGACGTCGCTACGCGCGTCGTTCGCGGGCGGCGGCGAAGGAGGGGGGGAGGTCGACCACTCGTGGAACGTCCTGGTCCACCACTTGTCAGGGTTGACGTGCTCGTCGCTCAATTTCTTGGCGATCCCATCCCCCGATTCGACCGGAGAGGGTGCCGTGCCTTACGCACGCGCCGCGATCCTCAAAAATGTGTCCGGCTGGGGTTACTACGGTGACCTCCCCGCCGAAGAAACGGTGTGCACCGAGAACCTTACCCCGCTGCTCTCCACGACGCCGACCCGTGGAAGGGACGGCCTCGGCCGGTTGGTGGCTCCGCTGTCGTTCTTCGGCACGCGGTACCACTCCTTGCACCTGCTGTACGCCGCGGCGGCCGGGGGCGAGACCCTGACGGTACTGTTCGAGGCCGTCCACGACCTCGGACCTGCCGACCCGCCTGCCGACGGCTCCCGGTTCTTCACCCGCGCCGCCGGCTCCGGCTTCGAACTCGCCGACGCGGCCGGGTTCGGCTGCTCGCTGTGCACTTCCTCGCAGAAAGTCCGCGTGTTCGCGCCTTGCGGCGTCGCCGTTTCCGGCGGCGCCCCTGCGGAGCCGGGGGCGAGCGGGGGAAGTGCACGGCGAGCGTTTTCGGTGCCCGCCGGCGGCCCCGTGCGCTGGGGCCCGGCTGCCGCCGGGGACTCCTGCAGCCCCTCGGAGGAGGCTGCGGGGCTGTCCTTCGGCGTGCAGACCTTCGCGACGGAGGTCGGGGATGCGGGCGGGGTGCTGTCCGTGGCGGCGGTGTTCTCCCGCGCGGTAGGCCCTGGGGGTTCGCTCCTGCGGGTTCTCCTGCCGGTCCCCCGCGACATGCTGAATCCTCACCCGGCGCGGCTGCGGTATCTGGTCGACGAGACCAGCTGCCACGGCGCAGCGCAGCAACAAGGGCTCGAAGATCCCATCTGGCTGCCCCTCTCCTCCCCGTGCGGCGCCGCCGTGTCGGCCGGGACGCTGCTGCTCGACGTCGCGCTGCCGGTGCCCGAGCGGGCGTGCCGCGTGTTCCTGACACTGCCGTTCGACAAGAACATTCTGCCGCTCTCGCGGTACCCACCGGACGCGAACCGCCTGTACTACCTCCCCTCGGTGGCTGTGTGGCTCGGCGGAGAAGGCCCCGTTTTCAACACGAAGCCTGCCGGGGTCACGATGCCGACGCCCGACTTCTCGATGCCGTTCAACATCATCACGCTGTCGTGCACTGCGATCTCGCTGCTGTTCGGCCTGTCGTTTTCGTACGTCACCAAAGACTTCCGGTCGAGCTGATGGTCTGCCGTCCTTGTGGCTGGATGCATCTGCAGGCACGCTCCTTCTGGGCGTTTGTTACAACAAGCTTCTTGAAGCTGCCGCTGCATGCGGCAAAATTGCTTCTATTCGTAATGCCGGCGCCTGCTGGGTTCCCGCGGCGTATGCTGAACCTGAACCCGCCGCGGTTGCAGTATCTAGTCGACGAGACGAGCTGCCACGACACAGCTCAGCAGCGACAAGGGCAAGATCCCGTCTGGCTGCCCCTCTCCTCCCCGTGCGGCGCCGCCGTGTCGGCCGGGACGCTGCTGCTCGACGTCGCGCTGCCGGTGCCGGAGCGGGCGTGCCGCGTGTTCCTGACACTGCCGTTCGACAAGAACATCCTGCCACTCTGTCACGACACAGCGCAGCGAAAAGGGATCGAAAATCTCGTCTTTACCCCTTGCGGCGCCGCCGTGTCGGCCGCCGCCGTGTAGGCCGGCTGCTGCGGGCGTGCCGCGTCTTCAACACGACGCCTGCCGGGGTCACGATGCCGACGCCCGACTTCTCGATGCCATTCCACATCATCACGTTGTCGTTGCACTGCGACCTCGAAGCGAAGCACCGAGCGGGCGCAAGCTCCGCTGGTGACACGACTCCGTGCGTCGAAGAATGTCGAGAACTTCCAACCTCGAACCCACCTGTACACCTCGCGGCAAGTTGCATCCGCACACAGTCTCTCAGCTGGGCTGCAATCACCGCTAAAGCTACGTACACGTGACGAATCCTGCCCTAACTGTGGGTTACAGCAACATGCGTTCGAGCTACTGCGGCGAGAGGACGTCGTTGTCTTCCTTCCGCAGCAATACCATGTGATGAGGGGGTTCCAAGAACCTAAAGTGTAGTCCGCATGGACGTGCTGTTCTGTAAGGCGTCTCGTACACCACTTGCGTTCGCTGACTCTTTTTTTCGGCCGTCTCGGTCTCTTACCCTTTCGTTGTCTTTTTAGTACGAAATCTTGCAGGTACGGGCAGGCAAGTTGGGCAGGCTAACTGGACAGGCCAAAAGAAAGTGTATTTTGGCGGTTGATCAGGATTCCTAGCCTACAAAATGAACCAGGCTAAATACAAGCAGGTAACGAACGCTCAAAACAGAACGAGGCCCCACTCAGAGCCTGTAATAATAAGCTGACCCACAATTGCATTTGACGGGTTTAGGACCGCTAGCGAAGACGTGTCACCAGCGTGTTTTCGGGGCGACCAGAATTCCGAACTTGAAAGTGAACCCGGGTAGATATCTGTGGGAAGTCACCAACCGACACGCGCGAGCAAGACGAAGCGTCTGCCTCTTCTTTTGCACAGGTCGAGCTAATAGCACATTCTAGGAAGTAGAGGGCCAACTGATTCTCAACCAAACTTTCCCGGCATGAACCCAAGCGGCAAACGATAAAGCAACATACGGGGGTGGAAAGTGAGGGGTGGCCATCAGCAGGCCCAATGACGCGGCGTACCCGGGGGAGACGTTCCTGCCGAGCGACTTCCACGAGACGGTGTTCCGCAAGGCCTACTCAACCGACAGTGATCACTGCAACCCCTTTTGCCCTCGCCCAACTAAAAAACGATATACCGTATTTGTAAAAAAGACGTACCGGAAAAAGTCACAAGACTTTCCCCCAGAGCCCGCGGGTACATCTTTTTTCCGGTACGTCTTATTTCCGGTACATACTAATTCTGAAAGATCTCGGAGGGGCTATTTCCCCCTACCATTCATACGCCCTCTCCGCTTCCTCTTTCGGGGCCTCGCTTACACTTCTCTAGATGCGCCGGCCACCCGCCGTGCTGCCGTGGCGCTCTGGCAATCCGCATCAGCACAAGAGAACACGACGAGTATCGAATTTATTACTGGACGCGGTTCAACCGTTTTGCCTGTGACCCGTCGAACATGGCTCCCTCGTGCACACATCATTTTGTTGGGGGGTTTTTTGGCAGTGTGGGCGGCGGGCCGGTGGTGCGGTTCGCTGGTTCGATGCACTGAGTTGTCGTTTTTTGGAGTGTTTCTCGCTGGTCCACGTTGCAGACCTTTTTCGACGATATGTTGCTCGAGATCAGCTCCGATGAAGAGATCTGCGGAAAATAGACCCGGGGACCAAAATACATGTACGTGGTTCGTCCCGCCAGAGTTCGAGATGTGGATCCATGTGGAATGGTGATCGTGGAAATCAAAATCCATTTCGGATTTTCTTGTTGCACTGCCTGTCAGGTGACATCTTCAATCCCCGAGTTCCGGGGGTTTCACCACTTGCCCCGACGTGGCAACATAATTGCGCTGGTAGTTTTGACCTTTTTGGCGTGAATCTAGGGTGCAAAGTCTTGCCAAACCGCGGTGAACATTGGAAAGACCCACAAACCACGCACATACTATTTGTTTCCTGGGTCCATTTTCCGCGAATCTCTTCATCGGAGCAGAACGTGAGCATAAATTCAACGAAAACGGTCTGCTACGTGGACCAGCGAGAACCCGAGAATGCCCACTTCTCGAGGCGGCTCCAGGAGATGATGGCTGAAATCCTTGCGGAGCGGGCAGGGCTCGAAGCACGAGGCTGGGTAGCCAGGAACCCCACGACCCCCTGGTCGAGAGCGGATGCGATGCCTGCCGAGAAGCTCGACCACCCCTTTGCGCGGATTGCCCCGGCATGGGCGTGGGAGCGGAACAAGGCCTGGGGGCTACCGACGGAGAAAATATGCAACAAAGGAATTGATGGCGCACCGGTGCGGAGGTCGGTGCAGCCCATGACCCTGGGTTTGCAGACCTTGTGTTGTTCCTGTGCGGGAGGCATCTGCCACAACTTCATCTGCCGTGGCCTGTTCAGCCGGCACGATCTGCTGAGCTGGCAGGATTGGGGCAGCAGCGGAATCTCGAAGAAAAGCGCAGCGTTGTATCGTTGCGTCTTGATTTGATCCTGGATGTGGCTGTTGCAGGCAGTTGCGCAAGCACTCTGTGACAAATTCCAGCAGAACCCAACCAAGCGGAAAAAGTCACAAAGTTTTTCCCTGAGGCCCGCGGGTACATCTTTTTTCCGGTACGTCTTATTTCCGGTACATAATTGTTCCGGTACGTCTTTTTTCCAAGTACGGTAATAATAACAGACGGGGGGTGGAAGGTGAGGGGGGTAGGCCCGATGGGCAAGAAGGGCAGCAAAGATGGCAAGCCGCCGACCTTCGTGCCCTGCGAGCCGTTTTTCCGCGAGCTGGCGCCGTGCTGCGCGGCGTGCGGAGGCTACCTGCCGCGGCCGTGGCACGGGCCCGGGGGGGGCGGCCCGTACGGCGAGAGCCGGAAGGAGGTGCGGCGGGGGAAGGAAGTGCCCTCGGCGGCGGACTACGAAGCCAGCAGCCCGAAGGGTCTGACCCTCCTCGCGCTCGCCATGCAGGAGGTGGTGGCGCACTGCCCGTCGTGCTGCGCGGCCATGGACGCGGCGTACCCGGGGGAGTCGTTCCTGCCGAGTGATTTTCACGAGACGGTGTACAGCAAGGCGACCGACAACATCCCGCCGCTGAAGAACTGGGACTGGAAGCGCCTGCCGTCGGTCGCGGAGCAGCTCGAAAAAGACGCGGCCCGCTCGCGGAAGGAGAAGCCGCCTGACGTGCCCCACCTCAACCTCTTCGCCAAGCACGCCGTCCCGCCGCCGGACGAGGTGCCGCACACTCCGGAGCACGACCAAGCCCGCGACGTGGGGTACCAGCTCCCCGCGAAGCTCCACCGCCGCGCGTGCGTCCTCAACCACACCCACGTCGCCTGCGGGTCGAGCACCTTTCTGGAGGGCCCCGCCGCCGACGTCGCAGGGAAAACCCGCGTCAACCTGCGCGACCGGGTTCGGTCGATCCTCCTCCGCGAGGGCAAAGGGGGCGTGCCCCCATGCCAGCAGCCCGCCTGGGGATCGAGGGATGGCGGTGGAACCCCGCAGCCGCAACGCGCTGTTCCCGAAAAACCGGGCCGTGTTGCGTGTAGTATGGTGGACGCGTCGACGGAAACGGACGGGGGTGAAATTGGTGCTGCGGACACGGAAGGCGTGGCGGCCGTGGCGGTGACTGGGGGTGAGTACGGCGGCCAAGCGAGGATCAAAGTGTCCCGCGGCGGGTGGCGGCTGCCGGCCGCGGCGCGCTGCACCGGGTCCGAGGCGGTGTGGCAGACGATCATCGCATGCCACTCGTGCCACCCGGCCGGGGCGCCGGTGTGCGTCGCGTGCGCGGAGCACTCGCACGCGTCGCACCAGCTGGCCAGGCCGGTTTTCCGCAAGGCCGCCTGCTCGTGCACCGGCGCCGGCATCCTCGCCTTCCTGGGCGTGCCCTGCAAGCTCTTCCACAGCCCGCCCGCCGGCACGTTCATCGGCGACGCAAACTGGTGTGTGTGTGTGTGTGTGTGTGTGTGTGTGTGTGTGTGTGTGTGTGTGTGTGTGTGTGTGTGTGTGTGTGTGTGTGTGTGTGTGTTGTAGACCTGTTTTCACGTGGTGCCTCCCTGAGCGAGGGGCGTCCACGCCTCCTTCAGTTTCAAGTAACCGCCGATGCTCCCGCAGGTTGCGAGTAGGGGTCCGTTTTCAACTGGGGGTGGTGCCTCGAACAGCACCTCGCGATTCCTTCATTGTCAGCTTCACACTCGCCGCAGCGCTCCAGTCTGTGGGCTGTGCAGAATTGCACCCGCGGCCTTAGGCCATCTCCATCATGATGGTGCTGTTTATACCGGCAACAGGTCTCCGCTGGCAGGCGCTTCTTCGCACATCCCTTGCATCGGGGCTTCCTATGTAGTGCGCATATTTCGCCTGGGCGAGCCGTGTTCACCGCGTCCTTCGGGGCCTTCTTCGGTCGCGCCCCTCTGCACGCTCCTGCACCCGGGACCTTGTCTACCATCTCGGCTCTTGCCTTCCAGTCGGTCTTCCCTTGCGCCCATCCTGCGGGGTATGCTTTCTCTGGGACATAGGTTGCTGCCCATTCTAGATGTTGAGGGAACAATGTGGTCTCAGTCCGCGCCGGCCTTAGCGTCCGTACGTGTTCTCGGATGCCGAGGATGACCGTGTCAGTCGCCTCCGAGAGTTGCGCACGCCGCGAAGCCCCCCTGACAATTGTTCCCCCGACGGAGGTCAGGATTGTGGTCGCACATTCGTGGCCGTAAAACCACGGCCGTCCTGTTATGTGTGTGTGTGTGTGTGTGTGTGTGTGTGTGTGTGTGTGTGTGTGTGTGTGGGAGGGGAGTACAAATAGGGCGGTAAATGGGGCCTGCGTTTGTCAGTTTTTGCTTTCCCTCTCCAACCTCGCTTTTGGCGAGTGGATATGAGGAGTTCGCTCAGAAACGTAAATATTCCACTTGACGCGCTGAAGGCGCTCAAGCAAGCTTGCCAGGTGCGTGAATCGTATAGCCCATTTTCTTGCGCCCTTCTCTCAGTTTGGGGGCAGACAGCGGCGACGCGACGACCAAGATGGCGCAGCAGCGGGTGGCGGCTGCCGGCCGCGGCGCGCTGCAGCCGGGTATGAGGCGGTGTGGCAGACGATAATCGCGTGCCACTCGTGCCACCCGGCCGGGGCGCCGGTGTGCGTCGCGTGCGCGGAGCACTCGCACGCGTCGCACCAGCTGGCCAGGCCGGTCTTCCGCAAGGCCGCCTGCTCGTGCACCGGCGCCGGCATCCTCGCCTTCCTGGGCGTGCCCTGCAAGCTCTTCCACAGCCCGCCCGCCGGCACGTTCATCGGCGAGGCTGTGTGTGTGTGTGTGTGTGTGTGTGTGTGTGTGTGTGTGTGTGTGTGTGTGTGTGTGTGTGTGTGTGTGTGTGTGTGTGTGTGTGTGTGTGTGTGTGTGTGTGTGTGTGTGTGTGTGTGTGTGTGTGTGTGTGTGTGTGTGTGTGTGTGTGTGTGTGTGTGTGTGTGTGTGTGTGTGTGTGTGTGTGTGTGTGTGTGTGTGTGTGTGTGTGTGTGTGTGTGTGTGTGTGTGTGTGTGTGTGTGTGGAATCCTACATCCTGTCCTGAGGTTACGTTGTCTTTGGTTGTTGCTGTCGTTGCTCAGGTTGCTGCGGCTCAGGCTTCAGTCGCAGAACAGCATAAGAAGGGAAAGACAAACAAAGGAACCCATCGAAACATTTCTTCTTGCGCAAGGAAACAAACAGACGAGCATCTGGCCAGTGCGTGATGGAGGGTGAATAGACCGCGAAAACGGCGCATCACAACAGAAGGGGAAGGGGGAGATACAAACAAGTAGGACCTCTGTGCGATGCCTCCTTGATCAGACTTGGACGGCTGTATGGTGGTCCAATGCGAACCCCCCAGGGCATGTCTTCACACCTTCTCGGCAGACTCGAAAGGCATCACTACCAACTGTGCCCCTGCGCGAGTACGAGTCAGCGGGCATTCTGTCTGTGGGAAGCCAAGCCACTAGTGCCCCCAAGGCGAATGAGCGAAAAATAGCAAAGTGTTCTTTCAACATGGCGTTGGCCAAACGAGTCGTCGAGTGTCCCTTTGTCAGAACGTGAAATACGGCCATGTTGTCAGTTAGGAAAAGCGGCGACCTGCAACCCAAACTGCGGGCGGTGCGAACGGCACGCAGTGCGGCACGCAGCTCCAGATGGAAGATACCATCTGTCGTCGACCACCTACCCCAACTGGCACCAGCAGTGGTGCATGTGTTGTAGCACACGCCCCATCCAACGCTGCTAGCATCCGACCATAACACACAATCAAAGACCTCCGGAGGCCTCGACCTCGGGGGCATCCAGTCGGGTACACGAAGCCTGCTGAGGAAAACAGCTACATCACTGCGAAAACCTTGAGGGAGACACTGAGGGGACGACCAGGTTAGTTGTCCCTTTCCAATCTTAGCTGCACGATCTCGCACCCACTCCAACACCTCGGCATAATGACACAACCAGTGCCCCGTTGCGTAACACGTCCAGACAATACAACCTACTACGTACCATACCTGTCTGACCGAAACCACCGGGGACCGCAACAGCCCTGCTATCGCGTCCGTGGTGTCAGCTCGCCAAAGGTCAGGCAGGCGAAAGCCGGAGCCTGCAAGGTCCCATTCGATCCCAAGATATTCCAACTGTTGTGTTGGTTGCAAAATACTCTTGGCATCGTTAATCTCGGCCCTGACCTGAGCCGACCTTTCAAGAAATTGTGCTGCGTTCGACTGACACTCGATGGCTGTCCTCCCTAAAATGATGATATCGTCGTAGCACGCCGCGCCACAATTTAACAGACCAGGACCCATTATGGTTTCAGTGGACCGCTGTGCCACGTAGGGTGCCCATGACCAGCCCATGGGCATTCTGGTCCAGCGATACCAGGTCGACCCCACGCGAAACACAAAAAAGGAGGAATTGTAGGCGTCGAGAGGAAACTGATGGAAGTATCCCCGGAAATCAATCTTGATTGCCCATTTAAATCCTGACGAAAGGATGAGGTGGGACAGAGTCAATGGGCTAGGCAACTTGAAGGCGGGCGGACGATGCATGATGTCATTGACCGGTCTACCGTCGACGACGAGCCGTCGTACCATGGGGTCCTTCTTAGGCACATCGAAAAGCGACACTACCGCACGCACCGGGTCTGAACGATGTTGCGGAAGCGCCACGTGCTGGGCAACGCACTGATGGATAAAAGCGGCCGGCATCCGGGTTTTTGGACCGGGAACCGGAGATCGAGAGAGCACTGCCTGTGAAAACGCGCCGGTCTCTTGCAGCATGTCGATGAAAGATACGTCCCATCCTGAATCTAACGCCATGCGTCTGAGTGCCTTCAAGTCTATTAGACCCGTCGGGAAATCATCCAGACGGGCTCCGGGAGCGCGATTGTCAGCAGCCTTTGAAAAGGAGGCGAGGAAAGGTATGAGCTCCGAGTATACGAACCTCCAGAACTCATCTGGGTATGCACATATACCTTCCCCAAAAAGTATCCTGTACAAGTCAGGGACCCGCGCATGCCTTACTGAAGGGCAGACAGTTGTGCCGGCCTGCGGCCTATGTCCGCAGGTGCCGTTTGCATCATATACCGGCGTGTCGTGCGGGGATCGGAATGGCGGAGCAACTCGACGAGCTCCTGCCTCGTGGCTCCATCCCTCTCTAGTACCTGGGTGGCGCCACGACGGAAACTGTGCAAGACGGCTCCTGGCGGCAAGGCAGCTCGGATCCTCTGAAGGGCGACATCGTACTCTTGTTTCGTCTGAGCAAATACGGGTCCCGACCGGGTCGCTCGGACGAGTCGAACCAGCCGTGCAGTGAGAAGCCCGGGCGGCATGTACTCCGGAGCATTGTAGGACTTTGCCTGTTTCTCCTTCATGTACAGTTGCAGCCCGACCATCTGCGGGGAGGCACCCCGGTTGTGGATCTCCTCCACATCTTCGCACGTCAGCACGCGGAGATCGGGAACTCGAGCCCGAGTCAACCATACCGTCGCTACCATCGCGGCCTCGCGTGCATGGCCTTTCTGCTCCAGCCTTTCGACTGTCGCTCTCGCCTGAGCCGTATCGAGCGGCGTCGCCTGATGGGGTCGAACCATCACCGAAAGCCGCTTCAAGGCCTGCGCCGTCTGCTGGACACGTCTCGTCCTCACCCCGCGTATGCCGTGGTCCACCAATACCTTCATGAGCCGCGAGAGGTAATTTCGCACGGTCAACGGCTGGGCCGGTCCCAAACGACTCCAAGCAAACCGAACGAGAGACAAATCGACGGGGGCGCGCCTCTCTTGCGTCTCCAGGAAACGAGAGAACTGGGCCAGCAGCCGGTCGGCCTCGCCGACATTTCTCGGACCCGTTGCGAACAGATGTGCGTGTTCGGGCGGGATGCTGCTGGCAATGGCGCGAGCCAGTGCGTGTCCGTCGCGAATCAAGAACAGCTCGTGTTCTAGTCTCTCGCGGGCGCTCTGGTTTCGCAGAAGCATGCTGCTCACTTCTGCCGGGCGAACGACTTCTTGCCCTCGCTCCCAGATCTGCTGCCCTCTGAACGGGGGCGAAATCCGGACTGCTTCGGCCGACGTTCTCGGCCTCCGCCTCCCCGAGACCGACGGCGATACGCATGTGTCCTGGGCGCGGCTGCCTCGTTGATAGCTGCCGCCGCCGCGACCTCTGCTGCCTGCTTCGCCCGCTTCATGCGCTGTGGCACCACTTCGGGGTCCTCGAGGGCGCCGGCGAACGCATCCGCGGCCTGGTACCCCAGTTTCTCGCGGACCCTCCAAAACTCCAACTGCTCGGCGATCCTGCTCAACACGGCACCGTCGTCTTCTCCTGACAGGACCATCCTGACGATGTCCGTCAGTTGCCGGTAAGCCGCTGCCGCAGCGACCTGTAGGGGGGCTCGATTCCCTAGCTCTGTGAGCAAGAGCTGGGAAAAACCCGGCTCGTCGTCCGCAAAAACCGGCCACGACGCGCCATCGTGTAAAACAGCTCTGACGGAGCCCGAGTCGAGACGTCTCTTGTCGTTCCTGTCTTCCGGAACATAGGCCTTTGATGGGGGAACGGCGGGCTCTGGCGCGGCGACTAGCTTCCAAAAACGCTTCAGCTGATGATGCGGGACAGGCTGAAACGTGCTCTGGCCCAAAACGACGAGGGTGACACCCTCCAGTCCGATGTCGGTTATCACGGCCGTGACCGTACCATCCGTCATCTTTGCTCCAAGCTCCAACCCTTCCATCAGCGTCGGGGCGGGAAACTCCTCCGCCTGCTGTTGAGGCTCGGTGGACTCGCTTGCCTTGTTCTCCAATGCACCCACCCGGTTCGCAATGCCCGACAACACGCTCAACACCTCTTCCAGCTTCGCTTCGACGGAGCCGGAGAGGCTAGGGGCCGGCACGACCGGTGTGGCGGGGGCCGTCTGAGACGTCACATTCTTCTTTATCGCCGCCGTCGTGGACGCCGCGTCCTTTTCCATGCAGGTCGTGACGACTCCCAAAATTGCGGTCGCCGACATCTTCCCGAGTTCAGCGTACGGGACAGCTAAGAGGTCGACGATCACCCCTTTCGCCTGCTCGACGGTGTGATGAGAAAACCCACCAAACCAGTCGCGGCAGTTCTTCTCCATCTCGGCGGTGCTGAAATTCCGTCGTGCAGTGCCAGGAGCTGAGCCGAAAACGGCGGTCCATCTCTGAACTAGCGGTGCAGGAAAATTGAAGTCTGCGCGTTCTCGTGCCGGGAGGGGCGAGCCTTGCATTATTCTCGGGGGAAGGGGGAGATACAAACAAGTAGGGGGCGTTCGAGCGGTGAGCCTGCTTGTGTTCGTGTGACTACCCCTTTTCCAACCTCGATTCGAGTGGTGTTAAGAAGGAGGCATCGCTTTCTCTGGACAGGATAGGATTCCACTAGACGCGCCTTCGGCGCTCAAGCAAGCTTGCTAGTATGTGTGTGTGTGTGTGTGTGTGTGTGTGTGTGTGTGTGTGTGTGTGTGTGTGTGTGTGTGTGTGTGTGTGTGTGTGTGTGTGTGTGTGTGTGTGGAATCCCTTCTGTTTCTTCGCTATTCCTAGGAAGTCGATAGAACGCATGTGGCTCCGTTCTTGGCTGTTCCGCTATTGCTCCGAGCTGTTTTTGCAGCAGAGCAAAAGGAGAGGCATCCGTCGAAGTCACGGGAAAAAGGTGGGGAACAGATGAATGGGGAAGAACATACAGGTAAAAAAGAGGGCCGTCAGAGACGGAACGAAGGGATTCGAAGGGGGAGTACAAAAAGGGGGCAAACGGTGGGCCTGCGTTTGTCAGTTTTTGCTTACCCCTCCAACCTCGCTTTTGGCGAGTGGATAATATGAGGAGTTCGCTCAGAAACGTAAGGATTCCAACTTGACGCGCCGAAGGCGCTCAAGCAAGCTTGCTAGGTGTGTGTGTGTGTGTGTGTGTGTGTGTTGTAGACCTGTTTTTACGTGGTGCCTCCCTGTGCGAGAGGCGTCCACGACTCCTTCAGTTTCAAGTAACCGCCGATGCTCCCGCAGGTTGCGAGTGGGGGTCCGTGTTCAACTGGGGGTGGTGCCTTGTACAGCACCTCGCGATCCCTTCGTTGTCTGCTTCGCACTCGCCGCAGCGCCCCAGTCTGTGGATCGAGCAGTATAGCATCCGCGGCCTTAGGCCGTCTCCTTCATGGTGGTGTTGTTTATACCGGCAACACGTCTCCGCTGGCAAGCGCTTTTTCGCACATTCCTTACATCGGGGCTTTCTGTGTAGCGTGCAAATCTCGCCGGGGCGTGATGTGTTCACCGCGTCTTCTGGGGCCTTCTTCGGTTGCGACCCTCTGCACGCTCCTGCACCTGAAACCTTGTTTATCATCTCCGCCCTCGCCTTCCAGTCGGCCTTTCCTTGTGCCCATCCTGCGGGGTAGGCTTCCTCCGGGATATAGGTTGCCGCCCATTCCAGGTGTTGGGGGTACAACGTGGTCTCCGTCTGTGTCGGCCTCAGCGTTCTTACGTGCTCCCGGATGCCGAGGATGACCGCGTCGGTTGTCTCCGTGAGTTGCGCGCGCCGCGAAGCACCCCTCACGACTGTTCCCCCGACGGAGGTCAAGATCGTCGTCGCACATTCGTGGCCATAGAACCACGGCCGTCCTGTCACCTTCTTGTAGGCGCTGCCTAGCTCGACCAGACTCATCGCCTTTCCGAGTCCGGAGGCCCGAAATGCTGCGAGATCTGCCTCCTGCTGCTCTCGCGTTGGGCGCTGTTGTTGCACGAGGTCCATCGCCGCGTTGCTGAGTGCATCTGCGTCCACATTCTCCTCGCGCTTGACGTGCTCCGCCCGTAGCGTGAGTCGCTGCCGCAGGGCTACCATCTTTTCTATTGCACGGGTCAATAGCGGCTTCAGGTCTTCCGAACACGCCATTTTTCGGTTGGTCTGCCCAATTACCAGAGCCGAGTCGCCGCGGATGGTGCACTGCTTTCCTTCCGTTCCTTCTGCCTCTTCCAAAAGCTGTAGCCCTGCCAACATTCCTTCGTACTCGGCAACGTTGTTGCTGCGCACATTTGGCAGCGGGAGCACAATCTGCGAGACCTTTACGCCTTCTTTGTATAGGACTGCTCCTGCACCCGCCACAGCAAAAGCCGTACCGTTCGCCCTTGCTCCTCCGTCAAAGTAAACCGCTATCCCGCCACCTGCTGCGCCTTCTGGTAGCACCCGACGCGCTGTAGTGGCCTTCTGTGCTGGGGGTTTTGGCGCCGAGTAGTACCGGTTCCTGAGCGCCGGGAGCCGGCATCCGGTGCACAACTCGAAGTCCACCGCTAACTCAACGAAGCTTACCCCCAGCTCATGCCCTGGAGGCGCCCAGTTCAACTCTCTCAGCCAGTCCGTGAACGCCATCCACATCTCCGGGCCGTATTTCCACTTGGTTGAAACCGCTGAGGGCGCGATGTCTGGCACTACCAGCTTGTGCGGCTCGGCCGGTCTCCATTGTCGCGGGTATTCTAGGGTCCGATGGTGACGTGTGGATCTGTCCAGCATTTCATCCGCCCCTTGGCGTGCTGTCAGGACCTCCACGAAGAAGAGATGCAGCGTCTCCAGCAGGCGAAGTAGCTTCTCCCGTTCCCTGGGCAGGTGTTCCGAGTCTGCCTGGGGGGCGGGGGCTACTCCGCACATTCGCAAGCACGGTGGCCAACTCTGCTGCGCGGCCGTCAGTTCCGCGTACTTCACGCGTGTCTGTTCCCAGGCCGGGCACTTCCAAAACAAGTGTTCGACCGTCTCGCGCTCCTGCGTGTTGCAGTACGGGCACCCCCTCTCGCTCAGCCCCGTCCGCCCGGTGACCGGCGTGGCTCCTGCGATGACTGACCTCAGCAGTCCGGCTTGGTAGGCTGTGAGAGGTGAGTTCTGCTTCTCTAAGAGGCTCCTGGTTGCTGTAAAATCGACCCCGCTTTGAACCCCCCCGAAATCGTTTCCTCTCCTCGCTGCTAGTCGAACCATCTCGCGCATGCGTAGAGAGTGTCGCAGGTCGTGTTGTAGGAGGCGTGTGTTGCCCTCCTGCGCCGCGTCGTGTACAATGCCTTCCCCTACCTCATTCACATACGCGATGCACGTAGGTGTCACCCACCGCCATTGGAGTTTGTCCAGCGCCTCCTTCAAGAAGGCAAAGGGGCCGTGTAGCTTTGCGAGTTCTTCTCTGTGGACCCACGCCGTTTCCGCCAACGCTCGCGCGTATCCCCACTTTTTGACCTGTTCGGCCCAGGTTGTGATCTGCCTGTACATTGGGACAACGCCTGGGTCTAATCTATGCCCGTGGTGCAGCACGTGCAACACTGCTTCTTGCGCTCGTCGGGGCGGCCCCGTCCAAACTGACTCGGTGAACCTCCTCCTCATGCGTTCGACTTCCTGCTTCCCGATCGCCGTCACCGCTGCCCCATAGTACAATTTTGAGCCCGCCGTCATGCTGACGGCGAGGTCTCGTGCACCAGCTGGGAGCGGGAGGCAGGTCGCCCTTTTCAACACGTTGTCGACCAGTTCCGCTACCCGCTTGGACTGCTGGAGAGGCTTGCTTGGCGGTACCTGCTTCGTTGTCAGCATCACTCCCAGAACGTCAAACGTGGTCTGTCTTGCTATCGTCTCTGGTCGTGCTACCGCTTCTCCGGCTCCATTACTCTCCGTGTAGTGGATTTCTTCGGGGGCGTCCCGCGCTGTCGTAAACCACAGGGACTTCACTTGCGTACAGACTTTCATCCCTGTAAGCCCCGCGAACGTTCCCGACCGATTGGCCGCTTCTTGCAGCTGCGCGAGGCTCTTCAATAGCGCGTATACATCATCCACGTAGGATAGCGGGATCGCCGCTTCGATGTCCGCGACGTGCCGCATCCAGACGCTGATAAGCACGTTAATCAGCACCACGCTCAATGGGCATCCCTGCATGATCCCGTTCGTTGGCACGAAGCCTTCCCCCAGTTCTGTCCCAATACGGAAATGGCGCTGCATGCCGGAATATGCCGCACGCAGGGTCTGCAGCACGGTTGGGTGAAACCCCAGCTCCTCTGCTAACCGGAAAGCGATGTCGATCGGCACGGAGTCGAAACACTTCTTGAAGTCCAGCGCCAGCCCGTACAACGGCTCCCCCGTCACGTGCGCTTCCTCTATGAGGGCTGCTAGGTGCCAGACCAGGTCGTCCGTTCCGTGCTTCTTTCGGCAGCCGTGGAGGCCGCTTGGCACCACCTTGTCCATCCACTCAAGCGCCTCCTTGGCCCGTATCGCCGCCCACAGCCTGTACAGGACTGGCGTGATCGATATCGGCCGCTGCGACATGGGATCTCCCGTGCTCCCGGGCTTCGGCAACAGGTGCAGGATTGCATGCATCAACTGTTCCGGCCATCGCCCTTCGGCTTCCACTGCGTTCATGGCCTCGGCCATGAGTTGCAGGATTTCCGTGGGCAGCTGCTGCAGTTCGAAAACGCGCCACGCGTGCAGACCGGGCGACGTGGTCTTCTTCATCTTCTTGAGCGCTGTCCTTACATCTGCCGCGCCGATCTTCTTGCACTCCATTTGCTGCGGGGCAGGCAGATTCCTCGCGTAGTTAGCCTTGAAGGCCTCCCACTGCGGTTCCTCTGTGCTCGCGTACCTCTGGAAGATGCCGCCCCATGCTTCGGGTCCCCTCAGCAACTCGTCGATTTCTTTTGGACACGCCGTCAAGGTTCCGTCTTGCCGCCGCAGGAAGATCGATGGGCTTTCTTGGCTCCCAGCGAGAAACCGGTACACGTCGCCTCTGTCGGTGCTATTCCAGGCCCTCTGCACTCGGTCTTTCCACCGTCTTGTTCGCTGCTGCTTCAACGCGGCAACGGCTTCACGCTGTGATCCTTCTATCGCTTCTACTGCTTCGGTCAGGCGCTCCAGCTCGCCTATCCCGCCTTCGTCGCTGACCGTGGAGAAATGCTGCGTCAGGCATTCTCTCGGGGTTTTCCGCTGTAGCGCGTTTCTCGCATTTCGTTCCGCCAACGTCATCTCTCTCGGCTGCTCTCCGTCTAGCCTTCGGCCTGCCTCGGCAATCACGGTTCGCAGCATTCCAAGCACCCTGTCCCGTTGCCTGGTCGACCTATTCCCGGCTCCCCTCGCCGAGACTGCCTGCCGCGCCGAAACATGGGTGTCCCTTACAGAATGCCCTTCCGCCCTGCCTTTGCATTTCTTCACTTCGTTCTGCTGGAGGCCATGCTTGTGGATCTCAAGCAGATACGTCTCTGCCACTTCGGAGGCGTTGCGCAGTACCGCTTCTGCCCCGCCCACAGCGCGTTTCTGGCGTAGCGCCGCTTCGAGTGCGCCCTTCTCCTCTACCGGAGTTTTGAGCGGCGCCTTCCTCGGAAAGGGCGCAGGTATCCAATGCGTCCGCTTCGGAGTTGCTGCGGTCCGCATGTCAAGTGTCACGAACAGTGGACAGTGCGTTGGTATGTCGTACTGCTGCGGGTCTGCTGTCCATGTGTGAACGAGAGCTTGCGACGCGCATTCGTTCAGGAAACACAAGTCTATTCTCGTGCCTGCCGCCCCTGCCCAGCAGGTCGGCGGCGGTTCTTGCGCCGTCTTGTTTGCTGCGGCGGCCGCCGCGTCTGTCCACCCGTTTCTGCAGGCATCCCTCAAGGACACACTCTCTTCTACTGTCGTGTTGAGGTCCCCTACGATGGCGACCGGCACCTGCCCGAGTCCTGCCGCCATTTCAAATACTTCGGCCAGGAACCTTTCCCGCTCCCTGGCAACTCCTGACTCCTTTCCTACCTGCGCGTACACCGAAATCACGTGCAACACCGAACGAGCACTGCCCGTCGCGATCACGGCATGCGCTACCCGCGTGCTTTCTACTAGCCTCGTCTCCAGCTCCGTCCTTGGGCGCGCTTTCGAGGCTACTACACTGTCGCGCGTTACTACGGCGGCGCCTCCTGGCGCACGCTGTCCTATTCCGTTCGCGCCGATAACTATCGGGACGTCTTCTCCCCAAAAGCACTTTCTGCCGTATGCCGCAAGGTACATCTCGCATGTCCTCTTGCCCTCCGGGCCCACTCGGGTCTCTTGACAGGCCACTATATCCGCCGGCAGTGTTGCCACCGCGCGGCATCTTGAATTCATGGAGCCCAGGTTCACCGTGGCAAGCACGATCTGATTTGCCTGGCGCGACTCGGCTCTGGCTGAGGGTCGGGGCGCGGCTGCGGGTGTCAGCTCCTCCACGCTTACTCGGGAAATCTCGGGGCCTAGGGAAGCCAGAAACCGTAAAGCCACGTCGGGGAGCCTGAGCGCGTCATAATGCTGCGGGCGGTGGGTTAGCACAATGACCCGTGATGGGTTTTCAGCTCTCCCCTCTCGTGTTACACCAGTTAAGTCGCCTGCTGAGTACCCATATGCTTGCCTTCAGTACCTCCGCTGCAGCCTGCAGCGTTACGGGGCCCCCATGCACACCATCCTGCGCGATGTCAAAGAGGTACTCGGAGAGTGCTTGGCCTTCGAGGGGGTGGGTGATCGGCGGAAAATTCCGGAGCTGCCAGGTCACTTTTTGTCGTAGTGACGCCACCGGAAGACTTAGCTTGCTCCCTCTTAACAGCGCTGCAAACTGGCTGTTTCCGTCCTCCTCTACTAGCACGCGCTTCGCCGCCAGTACTTCCGCCACCGCATCTATTTTGTCCTCATCGCTTTGCGCTGCCATTCGTCGTTGTTGTTGGGGGACGACGGTTGTTCCCCTCGGTCGTGCTTCCTGATTGGCTTTCCTGCTACCCTTCGCCTGTCCCTTCACCCGTTCGGGGTTTTGCACGCTCGCCGCGTGTCGCTGCTGCTGCCGTCGTGGTCCCTTGGTCCGGTCTTCTTGGCGTTGGTTCGGTCGCGCGTTCGCCTGTTGTGGCACTCCTTCTTGGGGGGGCGCAACTAGTAGCCGGGCAATTGGAATTGCGTTGGTCTCTGCTTGTTCCAGTATGCGTATACCTTGCTCCGGGAGGGCGAGCCTATCGTAGTGTTGTGGCATGTATGTGATAACTATGGTTCGGTCTGCCCCGTCGGACCTCCACCGCTTTACTGCGCTCCGGTGGCTCGCATTCACAACCCAGATGTTACAGTTCTGGACTTGTGCTGCTGCATGCAGGGTTAATTCATCCCGGTAGGTCCGGTTGGTTCCCATTCTCTCTAAATACTGCGCCATTTCCTCCCCCCCGACGTGGTCCCAGTATCTCGCGGTATGCGCCTCTATGTGTCGAACTACCTTTTCTCGTAGTGTGCGAGCATCGATCCCGCCGTAGCTTTCGGCAATCGCCGAGAACTGGCAGTTTCCGTCTCCCGGGACCTGGGTCAAATTGCGCCCATTTCGTGTGCCATCCGCTCAATCCACCTCCGACCATGTCGGCCTCCCTTCATTTGGCTGCTGTCGACATGAACCCGACCAACGTTGACTGTCTGTCGGGCTTCTTTGTCGTGGCTGCCGCGGAGCTGTGCATCTTGGCCGGGGGCTTTGTCTCGCTTCGCTTTCGAGACGCTGACTCGGTTCCGGACCGTGCCCTCTTCTTGGTCCCCGTCCTCTGGTCTTCCTGTTTGGCCTCCTTGGTCTTCTTCTTCTTCTTCTTCTTCTTGTCCTCTTCGTTGTCCGTGCTCGGCCCACGACGCGGGGATGGTGACTTTCGTGTCCCCAGCTGCTTTACCTGCCCTTCAGCCAGCTGTCTTGTCAATTCTTCGATCTGCCTGAGGGCTTCTACTAGCTGCGCACGCAGCTGCGCCATCTCCGTTGCGCCACCTGTTTGCTCGGGGGCGGCTGGCTGTTCTGTCCCGGTTGTCCATTGTATTGGGCATCCGCCGCTTCTGCCTTTCCCCCCCTTGCCTCCCTTTCCGGTGTCGTCTCTCTTCCCGCCTTTGCCACCCTCACTTCCCTTCGGTGAACCCTTCTCTGCGTGCGGTTGCTCGGTGGACTCGCGCCAGAGAGCTCGCCCTTGCTTTCTTCCGTATCATGACAGGAACTCTGCCCACGTGTACTTCTCCCGCTCTCTTGCTGTGCCGGCTTCTGCTGGATCCTGCCTTGTTTCCTGGGCAGGGGCCTGCACCCACCTTTGCTCCGCCTCGGCAACCGGCCGAGCGGTCGACACGTCGATGCGCAGGTCCGAGCCCGTGATGCCGAAAACCCATGCGGGCGGTTCCGTGCCTCTCACAACCGCGAGTGCCTTCTCTCTCTTCGGGATGACCTTGATCGCGGTCACCCCTTCCCACCCCGCCCTTCTCAAGTACTCCTCGACTTGGGCGGCGGTCGTCTGCCTCGCGAAACCAAACGCGTCCCACGTCTTCCCGTTAGTTTTCGGGACTGACTTCTCGCCCACGGCGGCTCGCACCTCTTCCTCAGATCCCTCAGTTACCCGGAGCCCAAGTCCCCGTCTGTTGGCCGCTAGTCTTCGGACCTGCGTGGGCAGGCTTTTCGCCAGTTCCTTCGCTTCGGCCAGCGCCGTACTTGCGGACAGCCAGACGACGGTCCCTGCGTCCGCCTTTGGGACGACGAAAACCCCGCGGTGGCCCGACGCGGCTTCCAGCTTCCTCACCTGCTCTTGAGGGGCGCGCATCAGCGCGCCGAGAGAGCGCGCCGGATCCTCGGCCCTGCCTCGTGTCTCGACCCCCGTGATCAGGACGTCGGTGACGCCTTGCTCCGTGGCAAACCGCCCGAGGTAGGCCCTCAGGTTTGCCGTCGCCTCTCCCCACTCGTCTGCCGTTGTGTGTCGTCGAGGGACACACACTGACAGCCTCTGTAGGCCGTGGTCGCGGTCGCCGGCCTGGCTACACGCTTCCGGCATGGCCGCACGCTTGCATGTCAGCTTCGAGCCGACCTTCTTCTCGCCCAGTTGGAATACCGTTCCGGTCGCTGTCTCGGTGCGGGTTCCGCGCCTGACGACGATCGGGCCGGGTTGCCCCGTAAGGCCCGCTAGCTCCGGCACTGCGCCCATGACGACCGCGCGAGCCTCGTTCCTCTTAGCGTCACCGATGGCCTTCATAGCCTCCGAGCGGCTAGCAATGGCTACCCCAGCTGCGTCACTGTCCCGCAGCTTTCGTACGTCGACGACTGGGACATCCCAGTCCTCGCCACGCAGCTCGGCGGTCTGCGGGCTACTCTTCGCTGGCACCCACTGCCATGGGGCCCCCTTCCCGGTCTGCGTCGGCCGCACAGCCTCGTTGGAGGTGTTGCGTTGCCCAGGACCACCGCTTGGAGGTGCAGACATTGATAGGTATCGTTTGTGTGATATTTTTATTCTCCCAGTCCCTGTGTGTGTGTGTGTGTGTGTGTGTGTGTGTGTGTGTGTGTGTGTGTGTGTGTGTGTGTGTGTGTAGACCTGTTTTTACGTGGTGCCCTCCTGTGCAAGAGGCGTCCACGCCTCCTTCTGTTTCAAGTAACCGCTGATGCTCCCGCAGGTTGCGAGTAGGGGTCCGTTTTCAACTGGGGGTGGTGCCTCGAACAGCACCTCGCGATTCCTTCATTGTCAGCTTCACACTCGCCGCAACGCTCCAGTCTGTGGGCTGTGCAGAATTGCACCCGCGGCCTCAGGCCATCTCCTTCATGATGTTGCTGTCTATACTGGCAACAGGTCTCCGCTGGCAGGCGCTTCTTCGCACATCCCTTGCATCGGGGCTTCCTATATAGCGCGCATATAATACGCCTGGGCGAGCCGTGTTCACGGCCCTTCGGGGCCTTCTTCGGTCGCGCCCCTCTGCACGCTCCTGCACCCGGAACCTTGTCTATCATCTCGACTGTTGCCTTCCAGTCGGTCTTCCCTTGCGCCCATTGTGCGGGGTATGCTTTCTCTGGGACATAGGTTGCTGCCCATTCTAGATGTTGAGGGAACAATGTGGTCTCAGTCCGCGCCGGCCTTAGCGTCAGTACGTGTTCCCGGATGCCGAGGATGACCGTGTCAGTCGCCTCCGAGAGTTGCGCACGCCGCGAAGCCCCCCTGACAATTGTTCCCCCGACGGAGGTCAGGATTGTGGTCGCACATTCGTGGCCGTAAAACCACGGCCGTCCTGTTACCTTCTTGTAGGCATTATTCAGACTCATCGCTTTTCCGAGTCCGGAGGCCCGAAAGACTGCGAGATTTGCCTCCTGCTGCGTTCGCGTCGGGCGCTGTCTCTGCACAAGGTCCATAGCCGCGTTGCTCAACGCATCGGCGTCCACGTTCTTCTCGCGCTTCACGTGCTCTACTCGCAGCGTGAGCCGCTGCCGCAGGGCTACCATTTTCGCGATCGCTCGCGTTAAAAATGGTTTCAGGTCTTCCGAACAGGCTATCTCTCGATTGGTTCGCCCAATAATTAGGGCCGAGTCACCGCGGACGGTGCATTGTTCTCCTTCCGTCCCTTCTGCCTCTTCCAATAATTAGGGCCGAGTCACCGCGGACGGTGCATTGTTCTCCTTCCGTCCCTTCTGCCTCTTCCAAAAGTTGCAGCCCCGCTACCATTCCCTCATACTCGGCTACGTTGTTGCTGCGCACACTTGGCAGCGGGAGCACAATTTGCGAGTCCTTTACTCCCCCTCTGTAAAGGACCGCTCCTGCGCCCGCCACGGCAAATGCAGTTCAATTTGCCCTTGCTCCTCCGTCAAAGTATACTTCTATCCCACTTGTCGCACCTTCTGGCAGCACCTGCCGCGCTGTGGTCTTGTGCGCTAGGGGCAGCGGCACCGCCGAGTAATATCTGTTCTTAAGCTTCGGGAGCCGACAACCGGTGCGCAGCTCGAAGTCTACTGCTAGCTCCATGAAACTCACCCCTAGCTCATGCCCAGGCGGCGCCCACTTCAGGCCTCGCAGCCAGTCAGGGAACGCCATCCACATCTCCGGACACCGCTGAGGGCGCGATGTCAGGCACCACCAACTCCTGTGGTTCCGCGGGTCTCCATTGTCGTGGATATTCCAGCGTCGGATGGTGTCGTGTGGACCTGTCCAGCATCTCATCCGCCCCTTAGGACCGCCACGAAGAAGAGGTGTAGCGACTCCATCAGTTGGAGTAGCTCTTTCCGTTCCCTGGGCAGAAGGTCCGTGTTTGCTGGAGCTACTCCGCACAATCGCAAGCACGGCGGCCAACTCAGCTGTGCAGCATTCAGATCCCCGTTCTTTGCGCGTATCTGCTCCCAGGCCGGGCAATTCCAGAACAGGTGCTCGACCGTCTCGCGCTCCTGCGTGTCGCAATACGGCACCCTCTCTCGCTCAGCCCGTCCGCCCGGTGACCGGCGTGCTGCCGCGAGAACACGCTGCTGGTGGTCGACCACCACCTGCGTCGAGTACGCCGTGAGCAACGGGTGTAATTCAAAAACGGCTTCATTTCAAGAGACGCCGGCCCTAAAACGCACCGAACCTTCAAACCAGCCTACTAGCTTGGGGGGGGTCAGCTGGTCGCCAGACCAGAGTTGGTCTGGAAACTGGTCTGGGTCAAAAAAAAAAAAAAATCTCAGCTCTTATTGTTTTCCCGGAGAAACCGGCTACCCACAGTGTACTACTACAGTGTGTACAGGGTACCACAGTGTACTACCACCGTGCACCACGGGGTACCACAGTGTGCTACCACGGGGTACCACAGTGTACTACCACCGTGTTCAACCACCGGGTGCATTGGAAGACGTCATGCTGGGGCTGCTGAAGTCATCGAACCTTTCGACGGCATTTCCAGAGACAAACAATCTGTTTGCCATTGCTGTTGTCCTGCCAATGGGGACAGCATCGGTCGAGCGTGTCTTTTCAAACATGAAAAGGGTGTTGACAAAAGCCAGGAAGAGGCTTCACGAGCAGACGCTGACCGACGTGCTAATGCTCGGGCTCAATGGCCCGTATGAACGTGGCAGTGGCATCCCGAGGAGCGCTATGGAGGCGTACCTCAATGCGTGGATTGCGAGCCCAAGAACACTGAACTTCGCCACGTGGCCGGAGTATGAAGCGTGCGTCGACAAAGTGGGGGTCATGCGCAAAGATATGATGACTAACCCAAGCCCTTCACTGACACTGTTGTTGGCCCACTCGTCCCTTCGTTTCCCACTGACGCTGTTGTTGGCCCACTCGTCCCTTCGTTTCCCGTAGCAGGCGTATGGCTTTCTTCGTTCTTTGTCCACCATGCCACCGCTATCCGGTACGACTTCGCTCTGCAGGCATTCGTTGCCGAACGGGGGTGTCTGCCCTCCCCCTGTGCACAAAATCTGGATACAGACCAGTTTACCAGTTCCGGGCTCGGGGGTCGAGGTCAGAGCTAGTACGCTGCTTCAAACCACAATACGCTAAACATTAATAGTAGTTGGCCCGGCCCGCCGTGGCAGCCGGCGCAGCATTCGCACGGGTGCCCGAAATATATCGCCGATCGTGTCCGGGCTGGACTCTGCCGCTACCAAGAGTCTCTGCAGCGACACCGCAACGTGGGATATTGGAGCATCCTCGCGGCCCCTCGCCTCCTTTCTCTGCAGGACCCAGCACGAACGCCTTCTCCTCCGTCTCACCACCATGCGTCCAGCCCTCTCCTGCGAGAACGGGGGGCGCGAAACGTCCAAACGGAAAAAGGAGATCAGGGACCTCTTCCTCTCTTCTGAAACGCATCTGCGCGTATGTGGGCTTCAGGAAATCCGGCAGACTCGACAACCCGAAAAGCTCCAGCTGCATGTCGAACGTCCAGGATTCTCCTGGGCAGCTGAGCCGGGCGAAGAGCGGCCTCCTCCTTCCGCCTCCTAGCACTCTCACCCTCCGCTGACTCCTGTTGGCGAAGCCACTTCTTCTTTGCCGCGGTCCGCAGCCTCGGGGGACACTTGGCCGGCAAATTTGCCGCGCCTTCCGTCTGAGCGCAGTCAAGGAGAGAGCTGTAGCCCAGCGCGTGCAGCTCCTTCGGCCTTGGCGAAGTCGGCGGGCTCCGTGTCCGTGTAGCCGGCCGCCCACGCCTCGAACACCAACATAGGTGCCAGGCCCTTCCTTTCTGCGTCCAGGCTGTCCACCACGGCACTCTAGGTCTCGGCGTGGGCCCCCGCGTCGAACCCGGGAACGAGCTCGAAAGCTTCGCAGAGGGGGTCCTGGTGGCCCATCCTCTCAACCTCCGACCTCCTTGACCAGCTCTCGGGAATCGCCATCTTATCACCTGTAGAACCCCTTGTTTTTTCGTTACTCCCTGCTTGTTCATCTCTTGCATCGCAGGTCACATGCGCGTTCAAGCGACCATCTCTTGCTACTGGCACCTACAAGCGCACCGCCGCCACAGAGTCATGCATCTCGTCCCCGGGCACTCCACACTGCCTCTACGGCTCACACCCCCTTACTTCCTACGGAACTCCGCATATCGCCGGCTACTTACTCTGTAGACGAAACTGCCCTCTCAGGCCACCTGCGTGATGGGGTGGTTTGTGCGCAAAAAACGGGGGAAAAAACGCATTCACTCGCTCACGACCAGAGGGGGGGAGGCATGAGCGATTCTCGAGTCTCTGCAACGCCTTCTGTTCTCTCGGATACGGTAGCACTTTCGACATCCGACGCGCCTCTCGTGAGATATCCCCAAACCAGCAGGGGCGTCCTAGGTGCTCTTCGCTGCTTTTCTTGCGGGATTCATTCAACGCAGCAGGTGGGACATCCGACGTGCTTTTTCTTGCGGGATTTATTCAACGCAGCAGGTGGGGCATCCGACGTGCTTTTTCTTGCGGGATGTATTCAACTCAGCAGGTGGGGCATCCGACTTGCTTTCCGCGGAGTGTTCTCACGCAGCAGGTGGGGCATCCGACGTGCTTTATGTGGAGCAACCTCACATGCAGCAGGTGGGGCATCGCCGAACGTTCCCAGTGCCCGGCTGGCACCTCGTGTTCGCTTTGACGTCAGTTCCGCTAAAGCGATCGCTGAACCCAAACGAGAATGCACCTGTTTGTGTCGATTGCGAAGCGCTTTCGTCGGATTTAGCTGACATAAAACTCCAGTTTCATTTCAAGAGACGCCGGCCCTAAAACACACTGAACCTTTAAACCACAGTGTCTAACAAATGCAATTTGTCAAGAACAAAAACAGATCGATGGCAGCGTACTATCCTCACTCCCGTTAGATGAACAAAACAGGTTTGAAGGAAGTGCGCACAAACAAAACTTAATAGTAGTTGGCCCCACCCGCCGTGGCCGCCGGCGCAGCATTGGCGCGGGTGCCCGAAATCGCCGATCGTGTGCCGGCTGGACTCTGCCGCGAGGACACGCGGCTGGTGGTCGACCACCATCTGCGTCGAGTACGCCGTGAGCAACGGGTGTAACTCAAAAACGGCTTCATGTCAAGAGACGCCGGCCCTAAAGCACACCGAAGCTTTAAAACACACAACAAGCGCTAAAATTAATAGTAGTTGGCAGCGCCCCAGGACTCTGTCTCTTTCTCCGTCTCTTTCTCACTCACAAGCGAAGTTAACCTCTACGAAGCATCCAACCCCACAGCACGAGACCCGACGACTCCGCTGACCAAGGGGCGAATGACCTAGTGCCGAAGGCAAATATACCCGCGGCAGCGGGGCGAGAAGGACGATGGCCGCGGCCGCGCCGGGCAAAGAAGCGGGTCCGACCCGCCGTGGCCGCCGGCGCAGCATTGGCGCGGGTGCCCGAAATCGCCGATCGTGTGCGGGCTGGACTTCGTGCGGCTCTGCCGCGAGGACGCTGCTGGTCGTCGACCACCTGCGGCTCCGCACCTGCGTCGAGTGCGCCGTGAGCAACGGGTGCGCCGTAATTTAAGAACAGCTTGGCACTTCAAGAGACGCAGACCCTCAACCACACTGAACCTTTAAACCACAAAAAAACGCTAAAATAAAGAGTAGCTGGCAGCGTCCTAGGACTCTGTCTCTTTCTCCCTCTCTTTCTCACTCGCACTCTCAAGCGAAGTTTAACTCTATCCAACCCCACAGCACGGACCCCGACGACTCCGCTGACCAAGGGGCGAATGGCCACGCGCAGAAGGAAAGTACACCCGCGAAAGCGGGGAAAGCTAAAAAGGGACGACGGCCGCGGCCCCGCGCGCCGGGCAAAGAAAGCGGGTCCGACCCGCCGTGGCCGCCGGCGCAGCATTGGCGCGGGTGCCCGAAATCGCCGATCGTGTGCGGGCTGGACTTCGTGCGGCTCTGCCGCGAGGATACGCTGATGGTCGTCGACCACCTGCGGCTCGTCGAGTACGCCGTGAGCAACGGGTATTTGCTCGGCCAGTTCGAGTCGACCGCGGCCGCCGGCCTTGGCCCGATGGACGTGATGATGGTCCACGAGCGCGGCCAATTCGGCCCCGTCGTCGGTCGAAGGACTGTCGTGCAGTCGTTCTGCTCGGTCGTCCTCGCCGGCGTCGACGGCGGGCTGCTGCCCGACGACGCTGTGCAGATCGTCGACCTCGCCCTCGGGTCAGCCGACTTCGACATGGAGTGGCTCATGGTGCAGGTGGCGGTCACGATGATGGACGAGAAAACCTTCGCCCTCTGGTCCAACAACTCGTCGTCGGCGTTCTTCGCCGAGCACATGGTGGAAGCAACACTCGACTGCACCGGGATGCCCCACCTAGTCGGCGCGGCCCTGCGCGTCGTCGGCACCCGCTCGTGGATTACCGCATCCCGGTTGAACGACTGCGGCTGCTTCGTGGCGGCGCATGTCGTAGCGGAGAGCGGGATCAGCGCGTACCTCGCGGGCATCGAGCTGTCGGACAGCAACTACAGCGGGTGCGAGCCGCGTTTTTTTTCGGGGTTGTACTACGAGCTCGGGCGGAGCAGCGTGCACCTCGGTTTACCCGTCGGCGAGTTGACGGCGGCGCACGAGGCGTTCGACCGCGCGGTGCGCCTGTGGCCGGACAACAAGCAGGCGGTGTGGTGCCGGGAAGACCTGCTGCGGTTCCAAAGCGGGGCCATCGACCTCATCCAGCTCGAGATCGACGCAGAGGACCGCTGGAAGGCCACCGTCGGTGTGCTCAAGCGCGCCGCCGGCGCCGCGGCGCTGCTCGTCGCTGCGGTGGGAGCGCAGGCCGCCCGCGCGGAGTTCGCTTCGGCGGCGAAGGAGCGCGCGGAGTCGGAGAAGACGGCGGCGAAGGAGCGGAAGGTCCAGAAGAAGAGGGAGCGGCGCTGCGTGCGCCACGCGGCGGTCGCGGCGGGGCTCGTGGCCGGGGGATGGGCGACGTGGGCCACCGAGGGCGCGCGGGCGGCGGCGCAGGAGGCGGCGGACTGCTTCGCGGCCGCCGAGAGGGGCCTGCGGTCTGCTGAGGTCGCGGGCCGGGCTGCGGTGGCGCAGGAGGCGGCGGCAGGGACGCAGGCCCTGGCGCACGGGCTGCGGGGCGTCGACAGGCTCGCCCGCGCGGCGGCCGAGCACTCCGCGCAGGAGGCCGGCCGCCGCGCCGGCGTCGTGCGCGACGAGGCCGCCGCAGCCGGCGCCGTCAAAGCGGCGGCCGCGAAGGCGCTGGCGAGGGCGAAGAAGCAGGAACAGGTGCAGCAGCAGCAGAAGTTGCAGCAGCAGCAGCAGGAACAAGAACAGGTGCAGCAGCAGCAGCAACAACAGCAGCAGCAGCAGCAGCAGCAGAAGTTGCAGCAGCAGCAGGAAAATTTGCAGCAGCAGCAACAGCAGCAGCAGCAGAAGTTGCAGCAGCAGCAGCAGCAGCAACAGCAGAAGTTGCAACAGCAGCAGCAACAACAACAACAACAACAGCAGCAGCAGGAAAATTTGCAGCAGCAGCAACAGCAGCAACAGCAGCAGCAGCAGCAGCAACAGCAGAAATTGCAACAGCAGCAACAACAACAACAACAGCAGCAGCAGCAGAAGTTGCAGCAGCAGCAGCAGCAGCAACAACAACAACAACAACAGCAGCAGCAGCAGCTGCCGGGCGGTAGTACCGAGGGCAAGGAGGGCGAGGCCGCCGGGGACAAGGGCGGCAACGCCGGGGAGAACGGCGACAGAACCGGGGGGAAGGGCGAGAAGACCGAAAACAAGGGCGCCGGCAACAACAAACCCGGGGAAAAGGGCGAGAAGGGGACCGGAAACAAGGGCGACAGCAACAAACCCGGCGAAAAGGGCGAGAAGACCGAAAACAAGGGCGCCGGCAACAAACCCGGGGAAAAGGGCGAGAAGGGGACCGGAAACAAGGGCGACAGCAACAAACCCGGGGAAAAGGGCGAGAAGGGGACCGGAAACAAGGGCGACGACAACAAACCCGGCGAAAAGGGCGAGAAGACCGAGGATCCGGGCGACAAGGCCGCCGAGAAGGGCGGCGGCGCGAACGGCCGCGGCGCGGGCCGGGGGAGGGCCGCGGCGCTGGCGGCGGCGGGTGCCGCGGCGCTCGTCGTCGCGGCGGGCAGCGGCGGCGGCGGCGGCGGCGCCGCCGCCAACGGGTCCTTCTCGAACAACTCGGGCTCGCACCGGATGAACATCATGGCCTCCCCGTTCGTTCCGAGCGCGTCGGCGACGCCTTCCCTGTCGCCGTCGACGCCGCCGCCGCACGCGACGCCGCAGGAGCACCCGCACTTCTTCGCGCCGCTGCACGCGGCCGCCAACCCGGCCGCACCCGCGCCGGCCTTCCGCGCCCACCACGACTTCGCCGCATCCGTCCCGCGCAAAAACGAGAAGAAGACGCTCAAGCTCCTCGTGGGCTCCGTCTACGAGTCGATGATGTTTGTCCTTTTCTTTAATCACACTTAAAAACAACTTTTTCGTCACTAAAAGGCATAAAAAGACGCTGCAGTAAGTAAATATTGTTGTCGACAACGAAAAGCAAAAGAACAACACAAAACTGCGCAATTCTTTCTAGGAAACCCCCTAGAGGAGGCCGCCAGGTGCGTTCAAAGTTGGAAATGCGCCGTATTCCACAGGTAAATGCGGGTTCAGTGCCTGGCGTAAGCGTTTAAAACTTAAACGCCGGACTTAGAAAAATACCGGGATCTCGAGCAAACCTTACCTCTAAACGTATCGTACCTCCCCTCACCCCCTTACAGCCTCGGTCGAAATAAGCACCGGACGGCCCCTCCGAGTATTTTTAGTGAAAGTTCGCTTGAAACTCTGGGGGTTTACAGTCTCCGGGCGACCTTTCGTCATTGAACGGGGAAACCACGCAGTCCTTTACCCCCGAGGTTTTATTATTATTCCGCAATCGAACCAGGTTGTAATACCTAAGCACATACACACCTTCTCCGGTAGCTCCCGGCTCAGCCGACTTCTGCGGCCTTCTTAAAAGGGCCCAGACAAGGGAAATAAAAGTATGGGAAGATATCCTTTGTGCTCTGTGTAGAGTGTTTGCTTGAGCTATCGTCCCCTTACTTACAGTAGGTTTTGTCGTATCAAAGTATTGAGAACCTTTGTGACCAACACACGACCTCCTTCTGCAACTGGGATCTCCTAGAAGGACACTACTACTCTTACTACCGCGGAAACAACTTGCGAGAAAGAAAAGGAAGTTCGCCGAATCATCTGGTGATTCCTCGTCATCAAACTGCACCTCGGACGTGAAGCGCGCCCCGAAGACAAACAGTACGCGAGGCAAGAAGCGACCGAAGCATGACACGACGCGTGCAAAGAGGTAGTCTGCAGCGGCTTGTGCAGTCTATCGTCACAGATTGTTGCTGCATATCAAATTCAAACTACTCTTACTACCCCACTACTTGCAGTCTATCGTCGGAGATTGTTGCTGCATATTAAGCTCAAACTACTTTTACCACAACTACTTTCCGTTCTCGTTCTCACTTTTTTGTCTTTCTCCCCTTTCCACCCTGCATACGAATCATTCGAAAGGAGTGAACCCAAGGTTCCCACTGCACTTTCTGCTTTAAAAGTAGAGGATTCTTAGAAGAGGGGTCTGCCACTGTAGGCTGTCAGAAAGGAGTGAACTATGTTCCCGCTGCACCTTGCGCATCAGAAAGGAATGCCTTGCACTTCCCATTTCACTATCACGATACTAGCTTTGCTTGCATTCTACAAAAGGAGTGAACTATGTTCCCACTGTGCACTTTCAGCAAAAGAGAAACAATCGCTGTCTTCCCACTGCCCTGTGTCGACCGTACGCTAGGCTGCCATGGCGCCGGTATCTCACAAAAGGAGTGAACTATGTTCCCACACAGAGGATATTCCCCCAGTTAAAGGAGTGACCTGGATTCCCACTGCACTATTAAACCCCCATAAAGGAGTGAACTAGATTCCCACCGGCGAAACATTGGAAAGGAGTGAACCAGGTTCCCACACGCACTATTGTCCATGAGAAAGGAGTGAGCTAGATACCGACCACACATTTGCACGAAATCAGTTTGTATTGAGCCCGGACCCCCTGAAATCCGAGGAGTCCAGGTCTGATACGCGACCAACATCTTTTGAGGACCATCGGTTACTTAGCAAATCCACTGTCTCGGTCCCACGTGCATGTTGAGGGTCGGGTGCTCCGTCTTGGCATAAGCTTGACGTGACCTTGCCGAAGCACCGACAAGGCATCACAAGTGGCTCGGAAGGCCACCGGATCTGTGACGCCGATGACGCTCGGTCCCGAGGGTGCTGCTCGGATGGAGCTGCGTGTGGTATGATAGTGGTGGGGCATGTGGGTGTGTGGTCCTTTTTAAGATGGATTGTGTCTGCGCTCTCTCTCCCTTCAGGTTGCCGCCCGAGGGAACCGGCTGTGAGTCGAAACTCGGCGCTGGTCTCTCCGGCCTGCACCATGAGAGAACTTCGCGGCGCCGCTTAGGGCAGTTCGGTGTGGGTGTGCATGAACGGACCTGTGAAAAGAATTCAGAGAATTCAGAAGGACTACACAGTCCAAGTCCAGACAGAAACTAGCCCAGCATCTACCTGGCGCGCCTGACCCAGCGAGCTACGAGGGTCCAAAAATACAACCTGCCCCTTTTCTTTTAGAAACATTTTCTCCTTTCCTCCTTTACTTTGATCATAGGTGTCACGGCAAGTTTTGGCAGCCGCTGCTTAACAAAATTTGACGTGGGCGGCTTTGGATTTACATCTGAATGACACCTCAATACAAAAAAAGTTGTCGACAACTAACAAGTAAAAGAATAAAACAAACCTACGCAGTTCTTCTTCGAAGAGATGCAAACGTTCCTTTTTTTTTTTTTCGATACATTGCAATGTGTTCCAAAAATGTAAGCCTGCGCAATGAGCGAACCAACACCAAACTGAAGATCATGTCACTGTTACAGTTTACATGTCCGTGCTTCACATGGAGATCCCTAACTCAAGACATACCAGGTGAAAAAGAAGAAGAACAACCTGAAGAGAGGACCCAGTGTGGATGCGTCAACGCAACAGTTTTTGAAAGGATAGCGAAAGAGCGAAGGCATATTTTTTAGTACTAACAATCTTGTGGGCTGCCCTTCAATGTATTGTGCAGGCTGGAAAGACGTAGGCAGCGTGTTTTGGTGGTTGATCAGAATTCCTTACCTGAATATGCACAGGGTAAATGCAAGTGGGAAAACGATCACCCGGCACGCACAAACAAAAGAGAAAGACTTTAAAACACCGGATCCCTAAGCGAACTTGCGCTCTAAAAACGAATGGAGGCGGTGCCTCTCGCGCTGCTCCCCTTGAGGTTCCTGGTTCGTGCCATGCGCCGCCGCCCGGGTTAAGGGGTTGCGGCATCCGCGTCGGCCAGGGCCAGGGAGGCGGTTAGAAGGGGTCACCATCCACCGTTCGCGGGCTTCGTTACTGCACTGCCCCCGGCTCCCCGTGTCTTCGTCGTCCCGGGGGAAAATCTGAGGTTCATGTTTAGGCAGAGCCTGGTGGATGCTAGCATCAAGTCTTCTTCGAGGAAGACGTTGTCTAGAAATGTATGATTCCTTGAGGGATCAGCCCCCCTGCATTTTCTCGCCGCAGGGGAGGGTTAAGAGCCATGGGGATGGATTGCCACGGGTTCTTCGGTGCGTTCTCGCGACGTCGCCGCTGACGATGCCGCCGCCGTTGTCGTTGCCTCCGCAGCCGCCGTCGGGCGGGCGGCTGGGTGATCCCGGTCTGCGTAGTGGTGGATGCGCTCACGCGGCCATGGAGTCGGCATCCGATAATGAGTGTGTAACAACTCACCTGCTGAATGCATTGGTCCCGAAAATGGATGATGCTCAAGCGATCCACCCATAGTTGGCCGCGTACTGGTATCACAAAGCCAGGCGTGCGTAGGAGTCGCTCATCAGATCCCACAAAGGGTGTCGGTTCATCTTGACAGCAGGACGGCGGCCATGGAAGTCGGCATCCGATAATGAGTGTGTAACAACTCACCTGCCGAATGCACCGGTCCCGAAAATGGATGATGCTCAAGCGATCCCTCCATAGTTGGCCGCGTACTGGTATCACAAAGCCAGGCGTGCGTAGGAGTCGCTCATCAGATCCCACAAAGGGTGTCGGTTCATCTTGACAGCAGGACGGTGGCCATGGAAGTCGGCATCCGATAATGAGTGTGTAACAACTCACCTGCCGAATGCACCGGTCCCTAAAATGGATGATGCTCAAGCGATCCCCCATAGTTGGCCGCGTACTGGTATCACAAAGCCAGGCGTGCGTAGGAGTCGCTCATCAGATCCCACAAAGGGTGTCGGTTCATCTTGACAGCAGGACGGTGGCCATGGAAGTCGGCATCCGATAATGAGTGTGTAACAACTCACCTGCCGAATGCACCGGTCCCGAAAATGGATGATGCTCAAGCGATCCACCCATAGTTGGCCGCGTACTGGTATCACAAAGCCAGGCGTGCCTAGGAGTCGCTCATCAGATCCCACAAAGGGTGTCGGTTCATCTTGACAGCAGGACGGTGGCCATGGAAGTCGGCATCCGATAATGAGTGTGTAACAACTCACCTGCCGAATGCACCGGTCCCGAAAATGGATGATGCTCAAGCGATCCCTCCATAGTTGGCCGCGTACTGGTATCACAAAGCCAGGCGTGCCTAGGAGTCGCTCATCAGATCCCACAAAGGGTGTCGGTTCATCTTGACAGCAGGACGGTGGCCATGGAAGTCGGCATCCGATAATGAGTGTGTAACAACTCACCTGCCGAATGCACCGGTCCCGAAAATGGATGATGCTCAAGCGATCCCCCATAGTTGGCCGCGTACTGGTATCACAAAGCCAGGCGTGCGTAGGAGTCGCTCATCAGATCCCACAAAGGGTGTCGGTTCATCTTGACAGCAGGACGGTGGCCATGGAAGTCGGCATCCGATAATGAGTGTGTAACAACTCACCTGCCGAATGCACCGGTCCCGAAAATGGATGATGCTCAAGCGATCCACCCATAGTTGGCCGCGTACTGGTATCACAAAGCCAGGCGTGCGTAGGAGTCGCTCATCAGATCCCACAAAGGGTGTCGGTTCATCTTGACAGCAGGACGGTGGCCATGGAAGTCGGCATCCGATAATGAGTGTGTAACAACTCACCTGCCGAATGCACCGGTCCCGAAAATGGATGATGCTCAAGCGATCCACCCATAGTTGGCCGCGTACTGGTATCACAAAGCCAGGCGTAGGAGTGCGTGGGCTGGGGGATGCGAGCACAGCTAGTAACACTGTCAAGATGACTTGCATATGAGGCATGACATATTCCCATGCCTCTCAAGCCGACAACACCTGTCGCAAGGTATACCAGTGGCAACCAGTGGGTTTACCAGTGGCATGTGTGCTGCTGATGATGAACGTCCGTTCGTCGTTTTCTTGTTGTAACTTTTGTGTTGCCTGCATGTGAATTGCCAATCCATACCCGTGTATAGATATATAGGCGAAAAATCAGCATTGGTTCGTTGGCGGTAGTGGTGGCCGCGTGGGCTGGAGGTACCCCTGCAGGCTCACGTGGGCCCCGGGGAAGGGCTTATGGACAAACGTGGGGGCGGATTTCAAGACACAGTACCCTGACAATCGTTAGTCCGAAAGCAAAAGAAACCTGCACAGGGACCTGTGGGTCGACATGGCGACGTCTTCGTCGGCTTTCCTCAACCAGGCTCAGAGCGATCTGCTGTTGGATCCCAGTATGCCGTTGCTTTGATTATTGATTGACATTTGTTTCAAAAACACACATCGAGAAAGCGGTTGGAAAGAGCGCAGATAAACACCTTGCTCGCCGAACAAGAGCACAACGAGCATGCGAAGCTGACGTGGGGGTGTCGTTCCGGCAATTCCTTTAACTTTCAGCCTTGCGAACGTACTCCCCCCCTGATCCCACAATCTTTGATTTCTCGTTCGGGGAGTGCCGTGGGAGCCAAAATGACTTCTCTCGATCCTGCGACGGCATCGTTTGCAGCAGTAGGAGCCTCGGCAGTAACGTAAAAAAGGGCGGAATAATGGGCTATATTCCGCGCAGGGATTACCCACAACTGAGCTTCAACACGCACACCCACTGATACTACTACAGATGCGATGCATGCGTACCAGAATACGATACCTTGAAGGACCCCTTCCGACTCACCCGGAGACCCCCCAAAACAGCTACACTCTAGAAAAACGCACATCACCAATAACGCACAACACCAACAACGCACATCACCAACAACGCACAACACCAATAACGCACATCACCAATAACGCACAACACCAATAACGCACATCACCAATAACGCACAACACCAATAACGCACATCACCAATAACGCACATCACCAATAACGCACAACACCAATAACGCACATCACCAATAACGCACATCACCAATAACGCACATCACCAATAACGCACAACACCAATAACGCACATCACCAATAACGCACAACACCAATAACGCACATCACCAATAACGCACAACACCAATAACGCACATCACCAATAACGCACAACACCAATAACGCACAACACCAATAACGCACAACACCAATAACGCACATCACCAATAACGCACAACACCAATAACGCACATCACCAATAACGCACAACACCAATAACGCACAACACCAATAACGCACAACACCAATAACGCACAACACCAATAACGCACAACACCAATAACGCACATCACCAATAACGCACAACACCAATAACGCACATCACCAATAACGCACAACACCAATAACGCACATCACCAATAACGCACAGCACCAATAACGCACATCACCAATAACGCACAACACCAATAACGCACATCACCAATAACGCACAACACCAATAACGCACATCACCAATAACGCACAACACCAATAACGCACATCACCAATAACGCACAACACCAATAACGCACATCACCAATAACGCACAGCACCAATAACGCACATCACCAATAACGCACAACACCAATAACGCACAACACCAATAACGCACAACACCAATAACGCACATCACCAATAACGCACAACACCAATAACGCACATCACCAATAACGCACAACACCAATAACGCACATCACCAATAACGCACAACACCAATAACGCACATCACCAATAACGCACAACACCAATAACGCACAACACCAATAACGCACAGCACCAATAACGCACATCACCAATAACGCACAACACCAATAACGCACAACACCAATAACGCACAACACCAATAACGCACAACACCAATAACGCACATCACCAATAACGCACAACACCAATAACGCACATCACCAATAACGCACAACACCAATAACGCACAACACCAATAACGCACAACACCAATAACGCACATCACCAATAACGCACAACACCAATAACGCACATCACCAATAACGCACAACACCAATAACGCACATCACCAATAACGCACAGCACCAATAACGCACATCACCAATAACGCACAACACCAATAACGCACATCACCAATAACGCACAGCACCAATAACGCACATCACCAATAACGCACAACACCAATAACGCACATCACCAATAACGCACAACACCAATAACGCACATCACCAATAACGCACAACACCAATAACGCACATCACCAATAACGCACAACACCAATAACGCACAACACCAATAACGCACAACACCAATAACGCACAACACCAATAACGCACAACACCAATAACGCACAACACCAATAACGCACAACACCAATAACGCACAACACCAATAACGCACAACACCAATAACGCACAACACCAATAACGCACAACACCAATAACGCACAACACCAATAACGCACATCACCAATAACGCACAACACCAATAACGCACATCACCAATAACGCACAACACCAATAACGCACATCACCAATAACGCACAACACCAATAACGCACAACACCAATAACGCACAACACCAATAACGCACAACACCAATAACGCACATCACCAATAACGCACAACACCAATAACGCACATCACCAATAACGCACAACACCAATAACGCACATCACCAATAACGCACAACACCAATAACGCACAACACCAATAACGCACAGCACCAATAACGCACATCATGAGCCAATTCACCTAGCCCCCCTGAAAGTGACTTTAGCTCGATTACGCGTCGATTACACTCGATTACACTCGATTACGCTCGATTACGCTCGATTACACTCGATCAACATTTGGGTGAATTGGGGGGGTACTGCAGTAATTGATTAAAGGCGTGACACTCAGCCAATCTTGATAGGCCGGTTCAACGGGCCCACTAACGCACCTTCTTCCGGGGCTAAAAAGGTGCTGATGACAGGATATTGAAATTGGAATAAAAACAAGAATATTAGTCTGAAAAAATGACCGCGACAGGCAGTGTAGCTGGAGACCAGGAAGCTCGGGCTGACTCACGGAAGCAGGTTGTCGAGTGCGTACGGGCTCGGGTACCACTATCTCGCATTAGCTCGTCTTCTTGTTGCGTTAGTATAGTCCTTTGACAGAGTGAGCCGGTGCCTCTCATCTCACCTTTAAAACACGGCTGAGTCACGCATGCTCTTGACAGACGCTAGCGTCCGACATTTCGCACGCGCGTCGCAGTCGTTGGGTGGTATTGACAAGGGGTTTCATCGGACACTCGGATGAGCTTCGTTACTTCACTGGAGGCCCGCTTGGCTGCCTTCGAGTTGCGTTTCCGCGTTGGTGTTGTTGCTTCGCTTTTGGACTCCTTCTTCGACTTCGCACGGTCCCAACGTCCTGGTCTGCCCTTGGTGCACGTCTTGCGCTCAGTCTGCGCAGTTCGTCTCTCCTGCTTGACTCCGTGATTCCATCGAGCCTGCTTGCGCTCCCATCCCGACGGGTAATGCGTCTGCGGTCGAAAACTGCCATTCAGTGTTGCAGCTTTGCGGAGCCCAGCCTGCGGTACGGCTCGCACCTTGTCGCCGGCCTACTTCGCCGTCTGCTCTCGTGCGGCGGCTTCGTAGGCGCGCATCACAGCTTCAAACGCCTGCTGGTTTGCTATTTGTGGTCTCTTGTTGAGTCCGGCCATGTTCCCGCCTCCGAGAGACGTCAGGACGTTGACTTGCATCTCAAGCGCCGGGTGAATCGGCGTCTGCACGATACTCGTCAGCCGTCGCATCGCGCTCTTCATCGCGTACGATTTCGCGGTCGCCGAGTCCCGATACTCGGCTGTCGCTCGTCTCTGAACCTCATCCATCGCGTGATTCGATAGAGCATCGGCGTCTTCTTGTTGCGTCAGTGGGGAGTCATTTGCATGCAAATGAGTACCACAATAGCTCGCATATATTAAATTTAGCGCAGTTAGTACTTGAGCCTTTAGGCATTCCGTGCGGGCCAGTTCCAGGCGATAGGGTGTTCGCCGAGCGCTCGGTAGGCACCTTGTCCTCGGTGACATGGAGTTTCTGCTCCGGCTTGGGGGTGGTGACTTCGTCATTGCCGGGGATGCAGGAGAGCTTCCGGGGAGCAAAGATATCCTCTGCCTGACGTTCTCGTACCTGGACACGATGGAGCAGAGATGGAGGATGCGGCTTGTGTTTGCAGCACTTGTGCGGCAGAAGGATCCAGCAACGACAACCAAGTATCTCCAGTACGTGCTGGATTACTTTCAGAAGCTGCAAGAGTCGCTCCTTGCCTTGGGGTTCGATCTCCCTGGCGATGCACTGCTCCCAAGGATGAAAAAGATGGTTACAGACAGAGGCCTCTTCACGACGGCTAGTGAGTGTACGCCTGTGGGGCCGTTGACGAGGTCATCATGGAGCCCGTGCATCGCCTGCACCTTGCTGACAAAAATGTCTGGCTACCGACCTTCCTTTCAAGGAAGGTCGGTCGCCAGACAAGGACCTTTGCGATCACTTAGCGCTTCTTCATCATTCATCATCCCGTCTTGCTAGGCTGCTCACAGTCGCTCGAAGATCTTTCTGTCCCTTTTCGCCACCAACCCGCCTGCAGTCCCCGTGCTTGCTGCCATGATTTAGAACATCTTCATCTCGAGAGCTTCCGGTCTCATATGCACATCGCCCACTTGCCTGCGGTTTCCGTCCCTCGTATGCTTATGCTTGGCACGTCTTGGGCCAGACAGTGGTCAACATGGTCGCCCATGGGCCAGTCAGGGGTCCACCAGTGGTCGAACCCAAAATACTAGTGTCAATCTCGATCACACTCTACAACGCTCTACTACACTCTACTACACTCTATTACGCTCGATTACACTCGATTACACTCGATTACACTCGATTACGCTCGATTACACTCGATCAGGGGGTAGGTGAATTGGCTCACATCACCAATAACGCACAACACCAATAACGCACAACACCAATAACGCACAACAACAATAACGCACAACACCAATAACGCACAACACCAATAACGCACATCACCAATAACGCACAACACCAATAACGCACATCACCAATAACGCACAACACCAATAACGCACATCACCAATAACGCACAACACCAATAACGCACATCACCAATAACGCACAACACCAATAACGCACATCACCAATAACGCACAACACCAATAACGCACATCACCAATAACGCACAACACCAATAACGCACATCACCAATAACGCACAACACCAATAACGCACATCACCAATAACGCACAACACCAATAACGCACATCACCAATAACGCACAACACCAATAACGCACATCACCAATAACGCACAACACCAATAACGCACATCACCAATAACGCACAACACCAATAACGCACAACACCAATAACGCACAACACCAATAACGCACAACACCAATAACGCACATCACCAATAACGCACAACACCAATAACGCACATCACCAATAACGCACAACACCAATAACGCACATCACCAATAACGCACAACACCAATAACGCACAACACCAATAACGCACAGCACCAATAACGCACAACACCAATAACGCACAACACCAATAACGCACATCACCAATAACGCACAACACCAATAACGCACATCACCAATAACGCACAACACCAATAACGCACAACACCAATAACGCACAACACCAATAACGCACATCACCAATAACGCACAACACCAATAACGCACATCACCAATAACGCACAACACCAATAACGCACAACACCAATAACGCACAACACCAATAACGCACAACACCAATAACGCACAACACCAATAACGCACAACACCAATAACGCACAACACCAATAACGCACAACACCAATAACGCACAACACCAATAACGCACAACACCAATAACGCACAACACCAATAACGCACAACACCAATAACGCACAACACCAATAACGCACAACACCAATAACGCACAACACCAATAACGCACAACACCAATAACGCACAACACCAATAACGCACATCACCAATAACGCACAACACCAATAACGCACATCACCAATAACGCACAACACCAATAACGCACATCACCAATAACGCACAACACCAATAACGCACATCACCAATAACGCACAACACCAATAACGCACATCACCAATAACGCACAACACCAATAACGCACATCACCAATAACGCACAACACCAATAACGCACAACACCAATAACGCACAACACCAATAACGCACATCACCAATAACGCACAACACCAATAACGCACATCACCAATAACGCACAACACCAATAACGCACAACAACAATAACGCAGCGCCGCGCGTGGGACGAGTCGTGTCGCTCTACGGCACGTTCGGTGTGCTCAGAACCGGGGACAGCCACCTGCTGCATTTCCTGTATAGCTCTTGCCTCGACCCTCACGCCCTGCAACCAGCGGACGCCGTATTGTACAAGCTAGTAGCTAAGCCCCTGTCGGACTACAGAGCAGCTCACGAAGTTCAGGTGCACACAGCTTTCTTTCTCAAAACACCCCTCTTTTTCTTTGCAGGAAGTGATTGAGGTGGCCGCCGGTTTGAAATGTGCCGGAACACCCACGCTAGCTGACCAGTCGAAGTGTGGTCGTGATCTTGACCACTCCAATTCTCTCACTTCTTTGGGACGGAATGTTCCAATCAAGTGCCGTGGGTGGAATAAGGCCACGGGTCAGTTTTTTACCCAGTCATGGACATGACTGCATCTTCGGACGCTCAGCCCTGACGGTGGTCGCATATGTGTGCAGTTTTCGACCGTCTAACTTTTGGACGGTCAGCCAGGTGGTAGCTGACCGCACCCAGCACTTGACCGGTACACTCTATGACGCCTCTTCACAAGTTCTTTAGACTGGTCATGGCGATGGCCGCACCTGGGGAAGTAAACGGTCATCGACAGCATATCTGCGGTTTTGACCGTCCAGCTTGTGGATAGTCAACCAGGTGTGGTAGCTGACCGCACCAAGCACTTGACCGGTACACTCTATGACGCCTTTTCACAAGTTCTTTAGACTGGTCATGGCGATGGCCGCATGTGGGGAAGTAAACGGTCATCGAAGCATATCTGCGGTTTTGACCGTCCAGCTTGTGGATGGTCAACCAGGTGTGGTAACTGACCGCACCAAGCACTTGACCGGTACACTCTATGACGCCTTTTCACAAGTTCTTTAGACTGGTCATGGCGATGGCCGCATGTGGGGAAGTAAACGGCTATCGACAGCATATCTGCGGTTTTGACCGTCCAGCTTGTGGATGGTCAACCAGGTGTGGTAACTGACCGCACCAAGCACTTGACCGGTACACTCTATGACGCCTTTTCACAAGTTCTTTAGACTGGTCATGGCGATGGCCGCATGTGGGGAAGTAAACGGCTATCGACAGCATATCTGCGGTTTTGACCGTCCAGCTTGTGGATGGTCAACCAGGTGTGGTAACTGACCGCACCAAGCACTTGACCGGTACACTGTATGACGCCTTTTCTCAAGTTTTTTAGACTGGTCATGGCGATGGCCGCATGTGTGGGGAAGTAAACGGCTATCGACAGCGAATCTGCGGTTTTGACCGTCCAGCTTGTGGATGGTCAACCAGGTGTGGTAATTGACCGCACCAAGCACTTGACCGTACCCTCTGTGACGCGGTACTGGTGCTTCCGAAAAGGACGAGGAGCGAACCCCAATCTCGAGAGCAAAGACGAAGAAGCGACGATCAACCTCGGCACCACCACGGAGACGACACGGTCATCGCCCAAGCGCCGCCGTAAGGAAGCAACCATCGACGCGCAACCAAAGCAGCTGGACGAGCAATCGAAGGAGAAGCGCAGCACCAAACGCGCGCCTGAGCACGACGATCAAGACGAGCTCAAGAGGCGAAAGCATGACACATCACGTGCGAAGAGATAACCGCGCCGTCGGCGATGCAGATCATCGCCACAGATTCTTTGCATTCTAACCCAAACTATGACGCCTCTTCACAAGTTCTTTAGACTGGTCATGGCGATGACCGCACCTGGGGAAGTAAACGGCCATCAACAGCATATCTGCGGTTTAGCTTGTGGATGGTCAACCAGGTGTGGTAACTGACCGCACCAAGCACTTGACCGGTACACTCTATGACGCCTCTTCACAAGTTCTTTAGACTGGTCATGGCGATGGTCGCACCTGGGGAAGTAAACGGCTATCGACAGCGAAGTAAGCGGTTTTGACCGTCCAGCTTGTGGATGGTCAACCAGATGTGGTAGCTGACCGCACCAAGCACTTGACCGGTACACTCTATGACGCCTCTTCACAAGTTCTTTAGACTGGTCATGGCGATGGTCGCACCTGGGGAAGTAAACGGCTATCGACAGCGAATCTGCGGTTTTGACCGTCCAGCTTGTGGATGGTCAACCAGATGTGGTGCTGTTATAACCTGCCCCTTATTACTTCAAAACTGTCAAACCAACCTTTGCGCACCCACCTTCAGCGAGCTACGAAAGGCGACGTTTCGAACATAGCACCCGACCCCCCGGACGCTGCGAAGGGCCTGACGCTTTTGAACTACCAGCGCCACGGTGTGCTTCTTTCACTTTCGAGGATGGTGCTTCTCATACTTTTGGAGTGCAGCGCTCTTGCAACAGAGAAAACAAACATGGCTAGCCGTAGTTAAAGTGTATAAGCATACCTACTACCCTCATACCACCCGCCTCACAGCCTCCATGGTCAACCGGAGACCCTAAAACACCGAACCTCTAAACCACAATAAACGCTAAAGATGGACTTGTAGACCGTGGTGCACATTGGCACTGTGATGCCAACAGCAGGCAATGCGATGTAGTTGCAGGATAGAGAGGGACCTGGTGGACTGTGGTGCTCCGTGACACCAGGATAGCAATGCGATGAGACAGGGGATACACCTGATAGACCGCGGCACTGTGATACCAACAGCAGGCAATGCGATCTAGTTGCAGGATAGCGATGAACCTGGCGGACTGTGGCGCTCCGTGACACCAGGATAAGCAATGCGACAGGGGATAGACCTGATAGACCGTGGCACTGTGATGCCAGCAGCAGGCAATGCGGTGTAGTTGCAGGATAGAGATGAACCTGGCGGACTGTGGCGCTCCGTGACACCAGGATAAGCAATGCGAGGAGACAGGGGATAGACCTGATAGACCGTGGCACTGTGATGCCAGCAGCAGGCAATGTGATGTATCGCGCCGTGATAACAGCAGGCAATGCGGTGTAGTTGCAGGATAGAGATGAACCTGGCGGACTGTGGCGCTCTGTGACACCAGGATAAGCAATGCGAGGAGACAGGGGATAGACCTGATAGACCGTGGCACTGTGATGCCAGCAGCAGGCAATGTGATGTATCGCGCCGTGATAACAGCAGGCAATGCGATGTAGTTCCCGCTGGACCGACTTAGGTCCACGACGAGCGTTTGTCGTCAACCAGGGGATTAGCTTCTATATCCACATTTGGACTGTCAGTCCAAGTTTGGAAAAGCCGGCGGGGACAAGAAGAACAAAACTGGCACTCCACCATACCCAGGCCCCCGGCAGAGGTGGCCAATGTGCAATCCGAGGCACTCATGGTCTAGCATTGTTGTGAAGATACGTCGCGTCGCGCTGTGTTGAGCCCACTCCTGAGTGAGGACGCAAAAAGCCGTTAGCGGTCCAAACTTGGAAAATGTGCCGGGAACCAAGCTAATGCCCTGCGTCAACAACACCCAGGGATTTATACGCCGGTCTAGATGGGCGGGTCACCCGTCCATCCTCAAAAAAAAAAAAAAAAAAAAAACCCCACGGGCTGGCGGGTGTGGGTAGGCTACCACAGCAGTCATAGGGGGTCATGGGGGGGCCCATAGGGGGTCCATAGGGGGGTCATGGGGGGGTCCATAGGGGGTCCCAGGGGGGTCATAGGGGGGGGGGGGGTCATGGAGGCGAGCAAGCGGCCCAACCCGGCGAGACACAGCCGAACTTCCAACCGCAGTGGTGGATTCTATCACGCCCAACTCAGGATGGGGCCGGGACAATGCCGGGGAAAAGGATCCACGCTAGTGCGGTGTGCACAGTGACACGATAGCGCATGGTGGTGCATAGTGATCCACAGTGGAGGACAGTGGTGGCACTAATTTTCGGGCCCTCAACGACTTTGCAGGGCTGGCTGGGGTGGCTGGACAGGCTGGACCACCACTGGGGGGGGGGGGGTCTGGGGGGTCGACAAACACGTGCTCGGCACCCCGGTGCAAAAGACGGGTACCCGTCCATCTACATGGACTATTGCTCTAGGCCGAAATCCCCTTATAAATCCCTGACAACACCACAAAAAAAAAAAAAAAAAAACACACACAGAGCCCCGATTTTCTCGACGGACGGAGTCCGAAGAAGACATTCTTGCGATGATCGACGGCGTCCTCGAAGGCGAGTGATCTTCATTCGTCGCTATGGGGCACGTTTTGGAGAATCAGCGCCACAAATCTCTCAGGCCTACGGTTCATGCCTGCATCCTGGGCTGACAAGGCGACACAAGAGATGGAAAGAGAAGTGACCGTCTATCAACGAGCAGCATGCACAGCTTGAGCACGGAGCGAACAAGGAAACCGTGCGGCAAGAGCAACCGTCAACCAGCAGCACGCAAAGATTGAGCCTGGCAGGGCAAGAAAATAATAAGAAGAAGCAGACAACGCAGAATTCGTGGCGAGTGCGCGTTTTCTGGGGGTGACTCTCCTTCTTTGTCTTGTGCAGTAGCACGAGAGGTGTGGAATAGGCGGGGAGGCCGGAACAACTGAAATTCCCCCTACTCTCGTTGTTGCTTGACTTTCGGGTCTGGTTTGGAAACGGATAAACTACGGATTCAAAGACCCTAAACACACAAGGGAGCAGCTGCCGTCTTCCCATCATTTGGATATCTGGTTCCGAGGAGGGAAAACAAGGAGGGAATCTCCAGCTTCTGAGGCTGGACCTCCTCGTGTGTACGATAGCATGCCCTAAGGGGGAGGTTTTGGGCACAACGGTTCTGATGGAGTGCGATGCTGTGCATGTGGGTTGTACGACCTAAACCTTCTAACCTGTATTCCGAGGCCGAATGGGGGTCCTAATCCATCAAGTCTTCTTCTGAGCATAGCACCCCGTATCGCTGGGTTTTAGAGATCCCCGTTGAGTACAGAGGTCGCATACCCCACGTGCACACAACATCGTATTCGCTGTTTTTTTGGAAAAACAGGTCGTTCGAATGAAACTCTCACCGACCTCAGCTGCTGAAGATCTACGCGCTAAACTTAAGCATATCACTCAGCGCAGGAAAAGAAAGCAACAGCGATGCTCCTAGTAGCTGCGAGTGAACAGGGCAGAGCCCAAGCCTGAACCGGTGTTCTACGGATATCCAGAACATTTCTGCCCAAAACCTCGCCCCCCTCCGTTTTGTCCCATATTATCTATATCGTGCCTACGCCGATTAAGTGTTGGCTTCATGTATCGCCCTTGTGGAGATCTTATTGTTGTGAGGGTGTACGCTTACCCCCGCAAACTATTCGCGCTTCATGAATTTTCTGAAGTCACAGAAAAGTATTGGGTGAATGCCGGCTGAATGAGTTGCCAAGGGCACTCTCTACGAATCAGCTTACGCCGCTGTGTTCACAAGGCTGTGGACCAGCTCTTTGAGAAGTCTAGTATCCTCGGGTAAAAGTCCCCAAAAAGACACCTCGATGCCTGTTGTGCCCCCCCTCGACGCACAAGATCGGCATCGAAACTCGAAACGTTGCCCCCCCCTCCCTATACCCCTTAAAAAGTACCCACACCTAACCTTATCGAATCCAATCTCTCACCACCCCCCCCCGCCACCGTTTTAATAGTACGATTTTGTGCTGCGAAGAGAATATTTCAGGAACAACGGTGCCCGCGAAAAAGCCTTCAATCCCACGGAGATCCGCAGCGCCTCCTATTCCGCGGCTGTTGCTTCGTGCTTGGCAGAACCAGTCCCCCCCCGTCGGTGGCACGAGAGGTCACCCACTTTTCTGCGTGTCAACCACCGGTAGCGTCCCGCCTCAGAAGCTGGAGTTGAAGCTGGAGCGCACCCGCTTTTTTCGGTGGCTCGGGCACACCCTCTCTAACTTCAGCTTCTGAGGCTGGACCTCACCCTGCATGCGTTGTTGGTATGCAAAAGCAGGCGAGTTCCCGCTGGGTGCGCACAAATAGAAGAAAGCGCCGTCCTTATTATTTCAGCCTATACAGGACACACTATTCCAGCGTTGTGTAGTGTAGAACAGTCTTGCACACTGTTCCCAGCGTTGTGTAGTGCAGATCAGTGCACACTATTCCCAGCGTTGTGTGTGTAGGACAGTCTTACACACACTATTCCCAGCGTTGTGTGTGTAGGACAGTCTTACACACACTATTCCCAGCGTTGTGTGGTAGAACAGTGCACACTATTCCCAGCGTTGTGTAGTGTAGGACAGTCTTACACACACTATTCCCAGCGTTGTATAGTGTAGAACAGTCTTGCACACTATTCCCAGCGTTGTGTGGTAGAACAGTGCACACTATTCCCAGCGTTGTGTGGTAGAACAGTGCACACTATTCCCAGCGTTGTGTAGTGTAGGACAGTCTTACACACACTATTCCCAGCGTTGTGTGTGTAGGACAGCTATCCCCAGCGTTGTATAGTGTAGAACAGTCTTACACACTATTCCAGCGTTGTGTAGTGCAGAACAGTGCACACTATTCCCAGCGTTGTGTAGTGTAGGACAGTCTTACACACAATTCCCAGCGTTGTATAGTGTAGAACAGTCTGCACACTATTCCCAGCGTTGTGTAGTGTAGGACTTACTTACGCACTATTTCCAGCGTTATGCAGTGTAGAACAGTCTTGCACACTATTCCCAGCGTTGTGTAGTGTAGAACAGTCTTACGAGGGATTCACCACAGCACTGCCGATCCCGCCAACCGAGCCGCCTTGCAACCTGAGCTCCGGATCCAACTGCGAGCAGCATTAATATACGCTGCTTGGTGCTGGGATCGCTGCCTTTTTCTGCAGGCACCTACGAAGCGCACTCAGACCGCGTGCATCTTCGCGCCTCTGCTGCCCTCGGTTCCACTTCTTTTCTGCCCTCTCAGTCCGTATTTTATTTTTGCTTGGCTTCCCTCGTTTTGCTGATACTCAACAGAGTCCGGGGAGGGGGAGTAGCCTCTCTCCGACGAAACCACCCAGAAGAAAAGCCAGACACCGGGATCTTCCTGACGAGCACGCAACCCGGTGAACTTAATCAAGAGTCGAAGATTAGCGTCGAAACTTCCTGGCTGGTTTTCACGCCGTAGCAGAACGACCACACCCTACCCAATCCCAGGCAGCAGATGACACCTGGGCCGGGAGGGCACTACCCTGACTTTGAATCATCATACGAATGCCAGATAATGCGAAGTTCACATCATACAAAAAAATCAGACGGGTTGTCTGTCTGCAAGAGCAGCCAGATAAACGCCAGGCGAACGTAGGCCTGGCCTTGAATCTTGGTACGAATGCCAGATCATGCGAAAGGTAACTCATACGAAACTCTCTCTTACAAATACTCCTACAAACATGGCTATCCGTAGTTAAAGTGTATAACCATACCTACTACCCTCATACTACCCGCCTCACAGCCTCAATGGTCAACCGGTGACCCTAAAACACCGAACCTTTAAACCACAATAACGCTAGAAAGTCAGAAAGGTCGTCCGTCTCCGACCCGACAGCAGCCAGACGAACGCCATGCGAACTCAGTCCTGACCTTGAATCAACATACGACAGCCAGATCATGCGAGATTCAGATCATACCAAAGTCAGACGGGTTGTGACAAACGCCAGGCGAACGTAGGCCTGGCTTGAATCGTAATACGAAAGCCAGATCCTGCGAAAGGTAGCTCGTGCGAAAGTCACCGACCCGACAGCAGCCAGACGAAAGCCATGCGAACTCAGTCCTGACCTTGAATCAACATACGACCAGATCATGCGAGATTCAGATCATACCAAAGTCAGATAGGTTGTCCGTCTGCAAGAGCAGCCAGACAAACGCCAGGCGAACGTAGGCCTGGCTTGCATCGTAATACGAAAGCCAGATCATGTGAGATTCAGATCATACCAAAGTCAGACGGGTTGTCCGTCTGCAAGAGCAGCCAGACAAACGCCAAGGCCTGGCTTGAATCGTAATACGAAAGCCAGATCATGTGAGATTCAGATCATACCAAAGTCAGACAGGTTGTCCGTCTGCAAGAGCAGCCAGACAAACGCCAGGCGAACGTGGGTCTGGCTTGAATCGTAATACGAAAGCCAGATCATGCGAAAGGTAGCTGATGCGAAAGTCACCCGACCCGACAGCAGCCAGCCGAACGCCAGGCGAGAACTCTCCGTCGGCTGCTCGCTCCCTGCATTAGGAGAGTGCTGCCACCGCAAAAAAAATACCATGCACGTGTGAGATTCCCCTCGACCAGCCAGCCCGAAGGAACCTGATGGGCGTTCGTAATGCCTAGTGGAGCTCCCTTGATGAATCGCAAAACGTCGGCCTGACTCATCACCATACGAAAAGTCAGACGGCACCGTCTTGCCCCATTGCAGACGAAGTCCGAACGCCCCATTCGGAGTGCAGAAGGGGCAGCAGTTGGCATCGCGTCATACCGTATTTCTAAAAATGTTGGCCCCCCCCTAAAAAGTTGGCCGGAAAAAATGTTGGCCGGAAATAAACCTGGCAGTTTTGGGGGGGGGGGGCGCCAGGTTTATTTCCGGCCAACATTTCTTCCAAACAACATTTTTTTGGTAAAAGCAAGTTGTACTTAGCAGATTTCATACTACTCCTAGTCAGGCAGGGCCTTCACCGGAAGCTGTTCTCCCGCCCACAGGGATAGCGCAAGGGTTTGCTGGGATCGCCGACGGCTTAGATACACGGGCCGTCATGATCGCCATCACCGACGACTTCTTAGCCTCCCAGGGCCACCTTAAGCCACCCCCAAAATTGTTGTTGATCGATCAAATATATTGCATGCCTAATACTCTCCGGGGAAAAGACTTTCGAAAAGGGGGACTACGGGCCTACAGAAGTGGCCTCCAGTCAAAGAAGTTCTGGACTTGGCTTCTGGGAGGAGCACCCCGGATCCAACAGCGGCTGTGCAGCACACTCAGCATATCAAAGAGGAACTTCTTCCTTTGTCCTACTCGCGCGTTCCACCGACATGTTGCACAAGCGTACGCCATGCCCCAACTGTGTTGTGCGCCAAGACAGCTGCGAACAGAGAAGGATGCATAGACCGACATTCATCAAAGACACGACTCCGCAAGTGCGCCAAGACAGCTGCGAACAGAGAAGGATGCATAGACCGGCATTCATCAAAGACACGACTCCGCAAGTGCGCCAAGACAGCTGCGAACAGAGAAGGATGCATAGACCGGCATTCATCAAAGACACGACTCCGCAAGTGCGCCAAGACAGCTGCGAACAGAGAAGGATGCATAGACCGGGATTCATCAAAGACACGACTCCGCAAGTGCGCCAAGACAGCTGCGAACAGAGAAGGATGCATAGACCGACATTCATCAAAGACACGACTCCGCAAGCCTCATGTCCACCATCAGCTGAGTGCCGAGTAGGGATGGCGAGCGATTCTAGCATCACAAAGAAGGCGGGTTATCTTCCGCGTGCGTTGCGTTCCAGGGGAGGAGGACGGTGTGCACGAAGGTTACAGCCGTCCTGGATGTGCGGGGTGGGGTGGGTGGTTGAGGGGGGGGAATCTGCTAAGTACCCAAAAAACCTGCAAAAATGTTGGCCGGAAATAAACCTGGCGGTTTTGCCCGGTTTTTGGGGGGGCGCCAGCTTTATTTCCGGCCAACATTTTTAGAAATACGGTATTATAAGCCACCGCTCGCTACCGTAAATGGGTTTAATACTGAAGGACCAAATGTTCACTAACCCCAAAATCAGCCAAAAACTTCACTAATTTGACCGTTCAGTATAGTATCAAAAAAACTGGGCCCTCAGCGCCTTCGTGCTAGTCGGGGTAGCGTTCCCAGTCACTCCGTTGCTTCTTGTCGTCTTCCATTCCTACACACCCAAGTGGTTGTGAAGGATTTCAGGGCTATCTTTTTGTTGAACGCTTACGCCCGCCACTAAACCCAGATTCACCTGTGTTTCGTGTGGGCTACAGCACATTTACCTTCTTTGATCTTTTGCAGCTGGCAGTCTCCTCAAGTATTTCCTACAAAGCAGGTGCTTACACAAAAAAAGAAAAAAACGCGCGGCTAACCCAGGGAGGTAAAGCGTGCACAATGGTCAGCTCGCAGCTGAAGTACAAGATGAAGCGCGATCGAGCAATCTCGAAGCAGCGCAAAATTGTGGCCGACAACATCAAGCGGAAGCTAGGTACGCCTCCACATTGTTTTCGCACGCACCTATTGACCCAGTGCTGTGCACCCACAACTTTCCCACAACATGGTCAAAATAGCCATACCATTTGCCCACAATGCAGCTCTAAGAGAACCTACACGGCAGCTCCAAGAGAACCTACTAAGATTAGCGCCGAAGCTTTCCTGGCTTTTCACGCCTTAGCAGAATGACCACACCCAAACACCCAGGTTACAACGGAGTGACACATCACCCGAAACGAGCGGCACCCTCTCACTTTTCTCAACCCTCTCAACCCCCCTCCATACCCAAGCCTACGGTCAACCGGAGACTTTATCACACCGACCTTCTAATCCACAACTAACGCTGGAGCCCATTTAACAAAAGTCCGGACCCTAAAATCCCGGAATCTCAAGCAAGATCTTTAGCTCTTCACACGTCGGCCACAGCCGCCGCCGATGCGCTGGAGGTTTGGTGATTTTGCAGCTTTTTGGTTTGGCGGTTCGTTGTTTCGGTGTGAGCCGGACGAAGAGTTTGGTGTCTTGCTACCATTCTTTGCTTGCTAGTGATTGCGGCTGGCTCCCCGCCTGTTTCCTGCGTCGCATTCTACCCTTAGGCGTGACCACAGGGGACAAGAAGTGCGTCATCAAAATCAGACGCGGCGGCTTTAGATCTACTTTTTACATGACACCACAGCACAACATGTTGCCGACAACAGACAAGTAACATATAACACAAAACCCGAAACGAGCTGCACCCTCTTACTTTTCTCAACCCCCCTCCATACTCAAGCCTCTACGGTCAACCGGAGACTTTAAAATACCGACCTTCTAGTCCACGAATAACGCTACAAAACCGCACACTTCTTTCTACAGCTTGTGGAAGGAAATGCTCGACAATGCCAGACAAAAAACCGAAGGGATCCCAAAGTGCTGTACCACGTGTTGAACGGACGTGAGGTCGTGCGGGTCTACCTCTACACGACAAGGCACACAAACACAACAGTCAAAAGTCCTGGGTGAAGAAAACAACACACGGTGGTGTAAGCGAAGAACAAAGCTCGCAAGACCCCAACCAAGCAACAAACGTCCAACACAGCCGACAAGGAAAAGCTGAAAAACAAGAAGTTGGTGAAGGCAGCGGCGGCCTCGATCGCTGAGGGCAAAAACAACAACACGTGGACCACGGTCGTGACCAAAGGGGAGAAGAAGCGCGCCGCGAAGGCGCGAAAGGAAGCCGCCCACAAGGAAGACGCAGCGATGGCTTCGGACCAGAAGGACTCCCAAACCGCGCAAACGAGGACAGCTGCACAGGAGGATGCGTCGGCGCTGTACAAACGGCTGGCCGACGAAGACGGCACCGGCAGGCAAGAAAAGAAGAAGCGAGAAAAGCTCCCCGGCTGGGGGGACTTCAGTGATTGAAACGGGGGACGGGCGTCAATTCGCCGAACACCCCGATTGGATCCCCCGCAAAAGCCTTGCAGAGGGGAAATGCGCCTGAGCTTGCAATCACCTGCCTGAGCAACGCAGCACAGGATGTGCTGGTGCTCGTGCGTTAGCCCGCGAGAAAGACGAAGCGATGGCTTCGGACCAGTAGCCGCAGAACTGCGCAATGCGTCGGGGTTGTACAAACGGCTGGCCGACGAAGACGGAACCGGCAGGCAGAAAAGAAAGAAGCACGAGGAGCACCCCGACTGGGGGGACTTTAGTGATTGAACCGGGGGACGTCACCGTTATACGGGCTGGCACGCCAAACACCTCGATCGGAGCCACTCCGAAATTCTTGCAGAGGCAACTGCGCCAGAGCTTGCAATCACCTGCCTGAGCAGCGCAGCACAGGATGTGCTGAAGCTCGTGCGTTAGCCCGCGAGAAAGACGAAGCGATGGCTTCGGACCAGTAGGCGCCGCAGAACTGCGCAAGCACAGGAGGATGCGTCGGCGCTGTACAAACGGCTGGCCGACGAAGACGGAACCGGCAGGCAAAAAGAAAAGAAGAAGCGACTTCAGTTGAACCGGGGGATGTGTGTCAATCACCGTTATACTGGCTGATTCGCCAAACACGTCGCTTGGATCCACTCCACTCCGAAAAAGCCTTGCGAGAGAGGGGAATGCGCCTGAGCTTGCAATCACCTGCCTAAGCAACGCAGCACAGGATGTGCTCTTGCTCATGCAGAGGGGAATCACCTGCCTAAGCAACGCAACACAGGATGTGCTCTTGCTCATGCAGAGGGGAATGCGCCTGAGCTAAGCAACGCAGCACAGGATGTGCTCTTGCTCATGCAGAGGGGAATGCGCCTGAGCTAAGCAACGCAGCACAGGATGTGCTCTTGCTCATGCAGAGGGGAATGCGCCTGAGCTTGCAATCACCTGCCTAAGCAACGCATCACAGGATGTGCTCTTGCTCATGCAGAGGGGAATGCGCCTGCGTGCTTTGCGGCGTCCTGCCCGAAAAATGGGTGCTTCCACTCGCAGATTAGTGCCGCTTGTTGCGAGTATTCTTCTTCCGCCTCCGGAGCGACTTACGCCCGCCGTAGCAGCCGACGAAGAGAAGTGAGGAGACCGGAAACACCACGGAGAGATGGTCCCTGCACTGTAATTGGTCTCTCTCTTCTCTCTCCACTCTGCCGAAACAGCAGTCAAGGTAATGGTCCACTGAAACTGTCATCACGGGACAGCAACCCCCTTTTCCTGCATAGTGGTGTGAACATTCTGAGGTCGGCGAGCCACTTGGAATCCCCTGAGAAGGTAGTGTCGTTCCTGACCCAAGATCTCTGGTTTCGAGAAGACAGTTCTTTTCGCGTTCTATGGCTTGTACTGGTCATCCCGAATACTCGTGACACTGTAACGGCAGCCCAAAGCCCCGTCTTCCAATCAAGGGCGCGCAATGGACGGACCAAGCGTGCAGCGAGTATTCTTCTGTCTCCACGCCATCTGCTGAAACAGCAATCAAGGGAATGGACCACTGAAACTGTCAGACGGAAAAGCAACCCCCTTTTCCTGCATTGTGGTGGAACATTCTGCGGTCGGCAAGCCACTTTGAATGGCCCCTGAGAAGGTAGTGTAGTTCATGACCCAAGGTCTCTGGTTTCGAGAGGACAGTTCTTCCGCGTTCTAGTGCCCCCCCCAAGACCGAGCGTTCTGGGGCGGGATGGCTTGTGATGGTCATCCCCTGGCAGTCAGAGTATTCGTGACACTCTTACGGTAGCCCCAATGCCCCGTCCTCTAATCAAAGACGCGCAATGGACGAACCAAGCTCGCGGCGAGTATCTTTCTGTCTCCACGACATCTGCCGAAACAGCAGTCAAGGGAATGGACCACTGCAACTGTCAGTACGGGAAAGACCGCGTCGCCAGTCCTAGCGGCCCACTTGGAACCAGGATTGTAGTCAGGGTTCAATGCAGTAACCCCGAGCTCACGCCCATTTGAAGTTTGAGAATAGGTCGAGGAAGCGATTTCCCCAATGCCTCCAATCATTCGCTTTACCTGGCGTAACTCCTGTTTTGGTTCAAGCTCGGTTCTAGCTATCCTGAGGGAAACTGCGGTCCTCGCTCTGGCGAGCGAAAGAAAAAAAACGTCGATTCCGCTTCCAACCATCACCCACCCGCTAGCCCCGAAGTCGTTTGCACTCTAGCCGCTGTTTTTCCGCTGCCGTCGATCAAAGTGACCAGTCTCTCGTCGCGTTCTTCCGTTTCCGCGCGGACTTCGAAGTCGTTGAGAATCGAGTGGGATGGAGCCTCAGTAGCTGGAGTTAAAAAAGCGGGTGCCACACCCTCGTTTCGGGTGTGGATTTGCACGCGTTTTGGTCATAGCACACCCGCGCGACTCGGGCACACCCTCTTTATCTCCAGCGTCTGAGGCTGGACCTCACCGTGCATGCAATGAGGGAGCCATCGGGCTGCAGGAACGAACGTTCAACGGAGAACACTGCAGCCGTCCGTGGCGGAGAAGGGGTTCTGCGTCAATGTTGAGACATGCACACGGTGGAGTCCGGCCTCGGAAGCTTCTGATGCTGGGCACCACTGTGTGCAGAGTTTTATAGGTGAGTCTCACGCTCCTTTTTTTTGTGGCATCATTCTTCGAAGGCTGAAATGCCGATACGACTCTCAGACAGATTGGAAACCGAGGATGAGTACATCCAGCCATGGAAGGAAATTGAAACCCAAGCATTCGGAAGGCAAAACAACTGTTCCCCTCGGCTCAACTGCGGTTGATCGAGGGTGATACCAATTGCACTTCTCGGTGAATGTCTTGGCTCTGGCAACGATGAAAATCGCGGCCAGACTCGATTGTCAACGGGAATTGTAGAAGCATGCGATCGTCGAACGCATTAGCAGGCATGCTTGCCCGTCAGTAGTTGAGTGTCGCTTGAAAAATCCAATCTCTCCACCATTCCACCCGATCGATGCTCTGTTTAGCGTCCCGTTTGACCATCAAACTAAGATTTCCACCCCCCACCTGGACAGGAAGGAAACGAGGGGTAGAAAAAAAGAAGAACCAACGAGAAGCAGGAGAGCTTCGGCCCTTCTTTCTGCGAGCGCTCGTACCACAAACCCGGATCGGAGGGAGAAGTTCCCCCCCGCGGGACTTTGCGCTTAGGAGGGGGCTCCGCTTTTCCCCCCCTTTCTCTCCCTCTCTCCGCGTGTGCCGCGCGGGGGTGGGAAGGGGAGGGGTGGTGTCCCGCGGAGCCGGCTGATCACTCACCGCAGGACCGCCGAAAACACGCGGAGCGCGGGTGTGTGAGCGCGCGATGGACCGGTCGATATCGGTCGGGTCCTGCCGCAGCGACAGCTACGCGCGGAGCGGCACGGGGTCGCCGAGGGAGCTGACGCACAAGCTGCAGGTCGAAAGACGGGCGAACGACAGCCTACGGGACCAGCTCAACGACGCTATTCGGGAGCTCAACGTCCTCACCGAATCGCGCGCCATCCCCCAGGGGCAGCATGTCCCCGAGCAAGCCCGCTTGCTGCGAGAGGCCCAGACCGTCGTGAAGGAGCTACGGGATGACATGGTCACGCTGCAGGCCGAGAACGCGGAACTGCGGCGGCAGACCAACGAATCCGAGGCGATCGAGGAGCTTCGCACGCTGCGCCCCGCCCACGAAGCCGCCGTCGAGCGGCACAAGCGCGAAGTCAAGGAGTCCCGCTTCAAACTCCTGCGCACGCAGCAGGAAAAGCAGAAGCTCAAGCAGCAAGTCTCCGACCTGGAAGTCGAGCTCGCCAGCCGGCCGAAAAGCTTGGGTATGCGTTCCGTGTTGTCAAAGCGATTGTTGTGAGAATGTCCTTGTCGAAACCGAGTGCAAAAGCCGAGGGCCTTCGGCGCGTCAAGTTGGAATCCTTACGTTTCTGAGCGAACTCCTCATATCCACTCGCCAAAAGCGAGGTTGGAGGCGTAAAGCGAAACTGACAAACACAGGCCCCACCGTTTGCCCCCCCCTATGTGTACTCCCCCTTCGACTTCCCAGAAACAGAAGGGATTCCAACATACCGGGAGACCGTCACGCAGCACTGCGCAGAGTCAAACGGCGTGTGTCCGGAAGAGACAGGCATTGATGATCTCTGTCATTTGTTCCTCACCTCAACTTGCTGCGCGGTGTGGGCCGGGAACACCTCAACGAACAGCGGACAAACGCTTCAGCATCCATGCGTTACCCAACACGACTTTAGCTTGACCAGCACAGACTTACACTACCCAACACGACTTTCGCTTGACCTGCACAGACATGCACTTTGTCAAAGGGTGCGGGTCCCCACCGCCAGGTGGACCAGGCTAGATTAGACGGGGTGGCTCCCTGGGAGGGACAGGGGGGGGTAGTCACGCCTTAGCAGTCCCGGGGCCTACCCTGTATGCGTTCTCGTGGTCATCGCTACCGCGCTGGCCTTTCCCGAAAACGCATCAAAACAAGTCGAAGGGTGTGGCACGTGACCGCGGAAGCGGGAAGCTGCACCGGGAACCGAGGCAACGAGGTCCCCCGCGGGTCCGCCAGCTCTTCTCCGGACGGCACAAACAACGCTAGAATCTCGCGGGTTGCCCGTCAATGTATTGAGCAGCAGGGATTCATCCTGTATGGCTGAACAAATTTGTTTTCACCAAAAACCCACCCAGTACGTATTACCTTTAAAGAACCCATACGAAGGTCACCCGGAGACTCTAAAATCCCGGATTCTCAAGCGAACGATACCTCCAGTAGTAGTAGTAGTAATGGTAGTAGTAGTAAGTGTCGTCTGCTGAAGCAGCCGGAAACAGCAGGCGCAGGGGCAGGTCTTGCTTTACTTTTCTCTTCTTCATGGAGACCCGCCCCCGGCATCCGGAGTGTCCAATCACTGTCGTGAAAGGTTTGCGCCTATTGTGATGAGGTGGTTGACCAGGCCCCCACGAAGCCTTATACACAACACGGCTACAACACGAGGATGCAGCCCTGCTTAGGTGTGCACTCAGCCATCAGGCCATTGGCTGCTAAGCACCCCCCGACCGGTCAATTTGCCACTTTTGTGGCCCTCTATTCGCCGGGCGGTGCTGGCAGCACTTGTTCCGCGTCGCATCAAGTACATGATGCTGGCGGTTGGGGGATCGGCGACCGCGACTCAATTAAGAGGGACAGCCGTAGCCGGGTTTCGCGCGTCCGCCGAGGACGTTGACGCAGTAAGAGTTAGAGCGTTCTCTTTCGAGTTTGCGATTCGCTGCTACGGCGAAAAAGAGACAGCGGCGCTTCGTTTTGGTTGTGCGAGCCGGTTGGTCGTTTTCCCACTTGGATCTCATTTTCAGGTTAGGTTTTCTGATCAACCGCCAAAACGCGCTACGTCTTTTTAACCTGCTGACGCATTGAAGGGCAACCCGCAAGAGAGATAGTTAGTATTGAAGTAGAGGTAACAGAACTATGCTTCGAACGCACCCAAGCTTTACGGCCGCTCGACTTTCAGGCTGGTTTTGAGAATATATTGTATTTTTTAGAGATATCGTTCATGTCATGGGGGGCCTTCACGTGGCGACACTGTTGACCACATACTATCTGGCGAAACAGCAGTCAAGAGAACGGACTTGAAACTTTCAGCGGGGAAAGAAGACCCTGTTGAGTTTGACGCTAGTCGGACTTTGTGCAGTGACACGAGAGGTGTAGAATAGGTGGGAGGCCGCAACAATGAAATACCACGACTCTTGTTGTCGCTTTACTTATCCAATGATGGGAAGACGGCAGCTGCTCCCTTGTGGGGTTAGGGTCTTCGGATCCGTAGCTTATCCGTACGTCGTTTACTACGGAGGGTTAGAATCGTCTGCAGTTAGGATGCAGAATGTCTGCAGTGACGGTCTACATCAGTCACGGGCGGTGGTGAAACGTGAGCCTCGCGCCGCACCGGCCCGGGACAATGGGCCACGACGGACACAAGCCGAGAACAGCCAACCAAGGAACCCGAAGACAGAGGGAACCCCACGGCGGTGAGATATTTGCTCGCTTGAGTGAGTCGGTGAAGCCCCTTTTTTAACCAACGGCTGCAACATGCATAGCTCGATGCCAGGTTAAATTAGTCACTGGGCACCAGACCTCTCAACCTCAAAACACACTAGCTGGCAACGTGGTTGGGGGGAGATGATTTAACGATCATGTTTGCTCACAAACAGGCTGGTACCTCCCCCCGGCGCCAACCAAGACCGCGCCCTGTTCTTTTCTTGGGTTGTTTGCATCCAAATGCCACCCCACATCATGTGTAAACCGCACAAGCAAACCAATTGTCTTCGCGGGTTCCCTTTGATTTCGCACGCGTCTGCGGCAGCCGAGGTTCCTGAGAAGGTGAGAACGTGGAGCATCAAACTCTCGAAAGAAGCAGGTGTGTGCAAGTCTTGTCTCCACTGGGACTCTGCGCCGCATTGCCAGGTCTGCAAGACTGTGCTGTCAGCACCGAAACTCAACACTGCCAGCAGGAGTTCTGTGGTCGATCTTGATCCTTGGGTGCCTGAACACACCCGTGTTGAAGTACACGGTCTCTTCGCCCACTGCTTGCGTGCGGATGTCTTTGACCTGCAGCGCGCCTCCGGAGCGACTTACGCCCGCCGTAGCAGTGCGAAGAGAAGTGAGGAGACCGGAAACTCCCCGGAGAGATGGTCCCTGCACTCTAACTCGTCTCTCTCTCTCTCTCTCTTTGATCTACCTCCGTCTGTTCGAATGCGTGCAAGCTCCCGAAGTATGGCACGGTACGATTGGCAAGAGGTTGTCAAAAGTTACGTAGCGACTAATGCAGGCCATTGCTGCTCTGCATTCTACCTCCTTGCTATTCGTATGCGCCTCGTTTGCGAATTGCTGCTGGGTCGCAGCTGTGTCAGGTCACGTGGCGGGATCTGAGTACACCTTCTGATCATGATCATATCCAAATTTGCCACCTGAAACCACGTCCAGGATTTGGGCTCAGGGTAGTGCGGTCAACGAAAACTTCTACTTTCTCCTACGCTCGCGGCGTACGGTTTGTTTGCGTCTGTGCTTTTGCCAGGGTTTTGATATGGACGCCAAACTCCGGGTGTCCGTAACTACTTGGCTGGTACATGCAATTCCAGGTGGACGGCACACTGGAGGTGAATTCCTGACACAACTTCTTTGATGACGGCATGCAAGCCGGCCTTGCGGTCGGCGATGAGGCTTTTCCTCTCAAGAGACCCTCAGGAGGCATCTGCCCTGCACGTACTGCAGGAACATCGCCTCGCTCTTCGAGCATTGTCAGGGCTCCTTTGCAAAGGTGGGTAGTGAAGAGCTTCAGCAAGTTCTTCGAGCACTGGCAGGGCTCCTTTGCAAACGAGGGTAGTGAAGAGCCTCAGCAAGTTCTTCGAGCATTGTCAGGGCTCCTTTGCAAACGGGGGTATTCCGGGTTCCTCCCCGGTACTCTGATTTTGTGGTTGACTTCCAGTCGACGCCAGGTGTTTTTGATGCCTTGTACGGATAAATTCCTTCCCACGACAGTGTCTTGCCTGTGGCACTACCTCATGGCCTGTCACGTCTTGTCGCCGTTGGCTGGTGTACAATCGGTGGTATTGGGTGAGGTCTGAAGGTATCGACATCGCGCTTTTTGTTCTCAGCTTTAACATAGTCTACAGTCGGCATCACCAAAAAATGACTTCGCGGCTATGCCTCCCCAAAATGACTTCTGAGAGCGCATCCACCGAGACCATCACATGGAAGCTGAAAGCACCCTCCGAAGTTGGGGGATCAGGGACTCGAGGACCCTGCCTTGGATATGTCTACTCGTGGTTAAACCATACGAAAACAACGGTTTCGCCCGCTGAGGTCGGGTATTGCGTTCTGAGGTCCGCACTCAGAAAAAGGACGTATATTCCACTCCTGACCGTGAACCTTCCGAAACCGCATGTGCACGTTCCGCATGCAATAGTGGGGTCTCGCTATTGCTTGGGGTTTCTTTTGTATACGACATAGATGGCCGTTATATAACGTTATATAACGTTATATAACGTTATTCCCGGAGTTATTTGTTACCCCCCCCCTAAATCCAGAAAAACCGTTATTGACCGTTATAAAACCGTTATTTGCCATTTTTGGTCGAAAAATAACGTTATTTGACCGTTATAACGTTATATAACGTTATAATAACGTTATATAACGTTATATAACGTTATTATAACGTTATTTTCGTCGCATGATACCGTTGTAGGGAGAAATCTGTAGGGGAGACCCCTCGCAAATTTTTTTTTCTCCCTGTGGCGAGTGAAATCGCGCGTTTTCAGCTCGTTTTGAGGCAAATCCGGTAGTGTTTGACGCTCAGTGCTCAAAGATCTGTGAAGAAGACCCCTCCTGTGAACGTTCCAGTCAAGCACCGTCTGCTAAAAAACGGAGGTCGAAGGTACTACCAAAATAGACCAAAATCTGAGAAAATCGGCAAAAATGGCCAAAAACCACCAAATATGGCCAGAAATCTGGAATAAGGGTAAAAATGGCCGAAATCTGGAAAAATCGGCAAAAAATGGCCAAAATCTGAAAATTCCCAAAAACCGTTAGGGAGCACAGATTTTTTCCTGAGCGGGCCACCTGCCCACCGACTTGGCAGAATGAAAAGGTGGGTCCCCAGACCCCCCCCCCCACCTTGGTATGCGAAAAATATTTCTTGAGCAAAGCTGAAAAAGATTTTCCCCTGCCCCAGCATTTATATGTGGTGGAGTTGACAGTGCGGCGTACCTCTACGGTGATTGGCACAGGTTCGAATCCCGCCACGGTCCATTTTTTCACCAGTGCAGCGGACCTCTACCCTGAGGGCACAGGTTCGAATCCCGCCAGGGTCATTTTTTTCACCAGATTTTCCCGCACCATTTTCGAGCACTTTCATCGAAATTCTGAAGCCATCGGCGACAGTGGTCCGTGACCGGTCCGGAAACGTCAGTTTGAGGGTTGTCCCACTTTTTGGGTCACTAAAACTGACGTTTGAGGGTTGTCCCACTTTTTTGGGTCACCAATACTGACGTTTGAGGGTTGTCCCACATTTTTCGATGACCAATACTGACGTTTGAGGGTTGTCCCACTTTTTTGGATCACCAATACTGACGTTTGAGGGTTGTCCCACTTTTTTCGATCACGAAAACTGACGTTTGAGGGTTGTCCCAAACTTTTGGATCACCAATACTGACGTTTGAGGGTTGTCCCACTTCTTTGGGGCTATAAAACTAACGTTTGAGGGTTGTGCGACTTTTTTGGATCACCAATACTGACGTTTGAGGGTTGTCCCACATTTTTGGATCACCAATACTGACGTTTGAGGGTTGTCCCACTTCTTTGGGGCACTAAAACTAACGTTTGAGGGTTGTCCCACTTTTTTGGGTCACCAATACTGACGTTTGAGGGTTGTCCCACTTTTTTGGATCACGAAAACTGACGTTTGAGGGTTGTCCCACTTTTTTGGATCACCAATACTGACGTTTGAGGGTTGTCCCACATTTTTGGATCACCAATACTGACGTTTGAGGGTTGTCCCACTTTTTTGGATCACGAAAACTGACGTTTGAGGGTTGTCCCACTTTTTTGGGTCACCAATACAGACGTTTGAGGGTTGTCCCACTTTTTTGGATCACCAATACTGACGTTTGAGGGTTGTCCCACTTTTTTGGGCACTAAAACTGACGTTTGAGGGTTGTCCCACTTTTTTGGGTCACCAATACTGACGTTTGAGGGTTGTCCCACTTTTTTGGGTCACCAATACTGACGTTTGAGGGTTGTCCCACTTTTTTGGATCACCAAAACTGACGTTTGAGGGTTGTCCCACTTTTTTGGGTCACCAATACTGACGTTTGAGGGTTGTCCCACTTTTTTGGATCACCAATACTGACGTTTGAGGGTTGTCCCACTTCTTTGGGGCACTAAAACTAACGTTTGAGGGTTGTCCCACTTTTTTGGGTCACCAATACTGACGAAAAGTGGGACAACCCTCAAACGTCAGTGTTGGTCATCGAAAAAAGTGGGACAACCCTCAAACGTCAGTATTGGTGACCCAAAAAAGTGGGACAACCCTCAAACGTCAGTATTGGATCCAAAAATGGGACAACCCTCAAACGTCAGTATTGGTGATCCAAAAATGTGGGACAACCCTCAAACATCAGTGTTGGTGATCCAAAAATGTGGGACAACCCTCAAACGTCAGTATTGGTGATCCAAAAAAGTGGGACAACCCTCAAACGTCAGTATTGGTCATCGAAGAAAGTGGGACAACCCTCAAACGTCAGTATTGGTGATCCAAAAAAGTGGGACAACCCTCAAACGTGAGTATTGGTCATCGAAAAAAGTGGGACAACCCTCAAACGTCAGTATTGGTGATCCAAAAATGTGGGACAACCCTCAAACGTCAGTATTGGTCATCAAAAAAAGTGGGACAACCCTCAAACGTCAGTATTGGTCATCGAAAAAAGTGGGACAACCCTCAAACGTCAGTATTGGTGATCCAAAAATGTGGGACAACCCTCAAACGTCAGTATTGGTGATCCAAAAAAGTGGGACAACCCTCAAACGTCAGTATTGGTCATCGAAAAAAGTGGGACAACCCTCAAACGTCAGTATTGGTGACAAAAAAGTGGGACAACCCTCAAACGTCATATTGGTCATCGAAGAAAGTGGGACAACCCTCAAACGTCAGTATTGGTCATCGAAAAAAGTGGGACAACCCTCAAACGTCAGTATTGGTGATCCCAAAAATGTGGGACAACCCTCAAACGTCAGTATTGGTGACCCAAAAAGTGGGACAACCTCAAACGTCAGGATTGGTCATCGAAAAAAGTGGGACAACCCTCAAACGTCAGTATTGGTGATCCAAAAAAGTGGGACAACCCTCAAACGTCAGTATTGGTGATCCAAAAAAGTGGGACAACCCTCAAACGTCAGTGTTGGTCATCGAAAAAAGTGGGACAACCCTCAAACGTCAGTATTGGTGATCCAAAAAAGTGGGACAACCCTCAAACGTCAGTATTGGTCATCCAAAAAAGTGGGACAACCCTCAAACGTCAGTATTGGTGATCCAAAAAAGTGGGACAACCCTCAAACGTCAGTATTGGTGATCCCAAAAAGTGGGACAACCCTCAAACGTCAGTGTTGGTCATCGAAAAAAGTGGGACAACCCTCAAACGTCAGTATTGGTGACCCAAAAAAGTGGGACAACCCTCAAACGTCAGTATTGGTCATCGAAAAAAGTGGGACAACCCTCAAACGTCAGTATTGGTGATCCAAAAATGTGGGACAACCCTCAAACATCAGTGTTGGTGAGCCAAAAATGTGGGACAACCCTCAAACGTCAGTATTGGTGATCCAAAAAGTGGGACAACCCTCAAACGTCAGTATTGGTGATCCAAAAAAGTGGGACAACCCTCAAACGTCAGTATTGGTGATCGAAGAAAGTGGGACAACCCTCAAACGTCAGTATTGGTGATCCAAAAAAGTGGGACAACCCTCAAACGTCAGTATTGGTCATCGAAAAAAGTGGGACAACCCTCAAACGTCAGTATTGGTGATCCAAAAAAGTGGGACAACCCTCAAACGTCAGTATTGGTGACCCAAAAAAGTGGGACAACCCTCAAACGTCAGTATTGGTCATCGAAAAAAGTGGGACAACCCTCAAACGTCAGTATTGGTCATCGAAAAAAGTGGGACAACCCTCAAACGTCAGTATTGGTGACCCAAAAAGTGGGAAACCCTCAAACGTCAGTTTTGGTGATCCAAAAAGGTGGGACAACCCCAGTTTTTGTTGTCTGAAAAGTGGTCTAGCTGTAGATTTCTAAGTGAGAAACACCAACAGGATTGTTGAAATGGGGTTGAAAAGTTTATTGGAAAACCCGTACCGTTTGGGCGGGGGGCGTAGCCCCCCGCACCCCCCTGTTTTTCATGTTTTTTGGCGGGATATCTGAAAAATTTCTGAAAAACTCGCGGAGAACACCAATCCGGAGTGATTCCAGAATTCTGGAAAACCGGACCCTCCTGGGGGAAAAGGTGGGTCCCCCACCCCCCCCCTATAAATGGTGGGCTGGTGGCCCGCTCAGGAAAAAATCTGTGCTCCCTTATTTGCGTTATTTTTTCCGTTATTTTGCGTTTTCGACCGTTATATAACGTTATATAACGTTATATAACGTTATGACCGTTATAACGTTATATAACGTTATATAACGTTATCAACCGGCCATCTATGATACGATCACAGTTCTTAGAAGATGATCATATGCGACGAATACCTAACACTTGTACAAGTTAATACCCCCGACTGGGGTCGTCATGGTCATCGGGTCGACGGGGAGGATCACAAATTATCATGGGCTGTCATGTGATCTGTTGTGATTCCGTGTGATTTTTGTTATAGTGTGGTACTCCTTTGCTTGCAAATGACTCCCCACTAACGCAACAAGACGACGGTTTTTGTTGATTTTTTGTGATTTAGAACGATTTCTTTTGTGATTTTTACTACGGTGTGCACTGGCATGCGAAGAAACTACAGCCTTGTAGTTGACCAGTGCTGCCAGGTGCACCACCGCCCGGACGACGGCCTGCGCATTCAATGCTGCCGGGCGCATCGGCTGACGCGATGCGGGACCTGCCCGAACGCCGACGCGTGCTGCGGACGGGGGCATCACAGGGGCGGTGCTGGCCGCGACAGCAGCAGTGGCGACGGGGGTGGCGGTGGTCATGGCGGCCGCGGCCGCGGCGGCCGGCGGCGGAGACAACAGTGGCGGAGACGGTGGCGGCGGCCGAGGCACTGGTCGCGGCGGCGCACGCGGCGGCCGCGGCGGCGGCGGCGGTGGCGGTCGCGGCGGCGGCGGCGGTGGCGGTCGCGGCGAGAGCGACGGCCTCACAGGCCGGAAGCGGCGCGCGCCGTCCCCACCGGGGACACCTACCAGCCGTGGCCGGAGAAGGCGGACGACGAAATCGCCCCCGAAGCGCGCCCCCCCGCCAGCAGGCAGGAAGCGACCCGCGCCTTGCACCCCCACGACCTCTCCCGCAGCCGCGCTGCGCGCACGACGACGACGCGCCGATCTCGGCGACGACGGCACTGGCCTCGCCGGCCCGAACACACGCGCCCACCCGCCCCGGCCCTCTTCGATGGCAGGCCCTGACTCGGGCCCTTTTACTGATTCTGGTTCCGACCCTCCACGGGTCACACAACGATCGCGCCCTCCCGCCGGCTACTCACGTCCTCCGCATCGCGGCGTGCCTATCGGCGCAAGCGAGAAAGCGAAGACTCCGATTCCTTTTCGGATTATGAGATCGTGAGCAACTGCCAACAACAGTTGCCCGACTAGAGTTGCGCCGCGCCGAAAGCGCGGAAAAAGTGACCCTTCTGGAGTCACGTAGCGAAAAGCTGGCATAGTGTGGTACTCATTTGCTTGCAAATGACTCCCCACTAACGCAACAAGACGACGATTTCTACTGATTTCTTGTGATCTAGAACGATTTTCTGTGAGGTCGTCAGCAGGCAGATGCCGTAGTGCACCTGTTTACCTGTGGGCAGTTTTTTTTAGAGAGTGTTAACGTTAACACAACCACTTTTGGAAAAAAGAGGATGATTTCAGCACCATGCCAGACCCAGCCAAAGTCGCAGCTGTCGCGCCCGGTTACGCACGTCGCGGTCACGTGCAACGGTATAAGCTCGAATTGTTGGGGATGGAGCTTTCTTCTGGGACTGTATTCGGTTTCAACGGTGACGAGCGGGTATTGTTGGAATCCGGTATTCCCTTCTCCTGCTTCAGCCGCGTCGTATTGCAAGACCCTGTGCACCCTCGTGCAGCTTCAGCATCTACGATTCCCGTTGTCCCCTTTCCTGCAGACGTTCTCGGTCGGAGTCTCCTCAGTGCATGTCCCCTCAGCACACGACAAGCTGTACGCGCAGCAGATTATTTGGCGCAGGAATGCGCAGACGAAGGTATCCCGAGAAGAATGCAAAGCCTGACGCCGCACACCGCACGAGCTGAGCGAAGAAGCTCGCGGAGCTCCTCGTGCCGGTTCACGCTCACGAAGAGCGTCCGGCGCGTGAACGTTTTCGCGTGAAACACGCGCAGGAGTTGTGCGGTTTCGGGGAGGGTGAAAAATAACATAACCTTTCGTCGCTGTGGGAGGTGTTGTTGGTGTTTTTTTGCCACGTACAAACAAACATCGCGCCTATTCTTTTTTTTTTGTCGTATAAGTTCGCAACTTCAGGTAGGTACCAGGGAAAGCCTGCTACACGGAAGCCAAGCTTCACGTGTTCGGCGGTACTGCAGAGCCACGGGCCTACGGGTCAAGTGGCTACCGTTCGGCGGGTGCTTAGCAGCCAATGGCCTGTGACGGCTGAGTGCACACCTAAGCTCGGCTGCATCCTCGTGTTGTAGCCGTGTTGTGTATAAGGCTTCGTGGGGGCCTGGTCAACCACCTCATCACAATAGTCAACCTTTCGCGACCGTGATTGGACAGTCGGGATGCCGGGGGCGGGTCTCCATGAAGAAGAGAAAAGTAAAGCAAGACCTGCCCCTGCGCCTGCTGTCTCCGGCTGCTTCGGCAGACGACACATACTACTACTACTCGGCCGCGGGGGCAATCCGTGAGGGAGAAAAGGAAGTGTGCCGAATCATCTGGTGATTCCTCGAGCTCGTCGTCAAACTGCACATCGGACGTGAAGCGCGCAGCGGCAAACAGTACGCGGGCAAGAAGCGACTGAAGCATGACACGACGCGTGCAAAGAGGTAGTCTGTCGCGGCTTGTGCAGTTTATTGTCACAGATTGTGCATATCAAGTTCAAACTACTACTACTACTCGTATATGATCGAGATCTTAGAATATTAATACTATTCCGACGAGAACTAACACTTGTACGAAGGTTATTACCCGTTGCTAACCCGAGAAAAACACCGTGATATACTTCTCGCTTGCGGTTAGGCGACATCGCGAACACACAATTCATACACAGAGATGGAGGAATCGGCGGCGGAAAAGATCAAACTTCTCGAAACGGCAAACGACGAGTTGCGGAAGGACAATGCGGCGCTCCGCGAGCAGAAGCTGACGTTCATGACGGGCGAGCTTAACCGCTGGCACAAGAACGAGAAGCCGGAGCCCGCCGAAGTGGAGAACGAGCGCCTCACGAAGGCGCTGGACCAGACCGTGGCCGACCTGGCGGCAGCAAGAGGGTATGCTTATTTCTTGAGCACATGGGATGCTATTGGGTGCGGAAGAAACTTGGAAAAAAACGAGATGGCCAGTGTCGGTTACCATCTTTGTTTCCCTGGATATAATCCACTGTCGTAATCCAGTTATATAGAATCCACTTTGTCGTTTTACCTGAGTCTTTTACTGTGGATCACACCACTCTTGCTCACAAAAAGACACTTCATTTTGTTCGTGCATGCCGGTTGATCGTTTTCCCACTTGGGTGTCTAATCCAATGTATTCACCAGTGTCGTTTTCAGGTTGGGTGGTTGATTTCTGATCAACCCCCAAACCACGCTGCCTACGTCTTTTTAGCCTGCGCGCAGTACATTGAAGGACAGCCCGCAAAGAGTTGTTTGGTATGAAAGAGGAGACCCTGACATGTCGGAAAACTCAAAGCGAACATCAACAAGGATGAAATTACCACCGCAGGGAGATCGACAAGTACCAGAGCATCGCCGCGTCGCAAGAAAGCCTCCTCGAACGGCGGGCGCAGGAGTACGAAGCGCTGCTGGAGTGCCGGCGGGGCGAGCAGGAAACCGTCGCCATCCTCAACGACTCCCTGCGCGAGACTCAAGAGGCGTACGACCAGGCGCAGGAGGAGATCAGCAAGCTCCACCGCGCGCACCGCGAGTTGCACAACGAGCTGACCCGCGTCAACAACCGTCGCGACCGAGAAGCCCGTGAAGGCTCGTTGCAGTCCGAATCGGTCTGCTTTCTTTTCCCGTATACGCACCTGCTTTGTAGGAAATACGTGAGGAGACTGTCAGTTGCGAAATCTCAAAGATTACGATGATGTTGTACTCACCAGCGCCGGTGACTCCCCACTATCGCAACAGTGCTATAGCCCACGAAACACAGGTAAATCTGGGTTGAAAAACCTCCAGGCAAAACTCCCGTTTTCACGTTGCCATTGTCAGTGGTGTACGGGCGTGGAGGGGGGAACCTTTCGACTGCTTTCACGACTGCAGCGCTCTTGTTTTGACAGGGCGCAGCACCGACCGAAACGCTTAAGTTCAGTTCGGGTCCTCTCTTGAAATTTTTCAACTGGGCCTCCTCGAGTCAGGTGCTTGTACCAAAATTAAGTCAGCCGTCGAATGGCAAGTGCCGCACAAGGCAAAGTCGAGCCGTCGCAGAAGAGCTGCACGGCGGACTCTTCCACCGGTTGGGGGAGTGAATACGGGAGTGAAAAAGTGCGGGAGTGATTTTACGCAAAATCAACACGAATTCGCCTGTATCCAGCACAAAATGCGAAAGTGCCGCTCCTGCATTGTGGATGTAAGAGTCCCGCATTGCGGGTGTAAATGCAGAAAAATAAGGAAAAAAACCGCCCTCAACACAGCAGTCATACTGTCTGTTTGCGCGCGAGTCCGCTACCAGGAGCCCAGCGGAAAAGCAACAGAATAGGCCACTTGGCTAATGCACGAGATCAAGTCTAGCTCGAAGATACGATAAAACAAAACATTTCCTTTGGGAACCCCACCGATCACCACAAGCACGCACTAAGCTGAACTTCACAAACACACGAAAGGTCGAAAGACACCAATCTGTACGCCCATTTGGAATCGTCGGAAACACAAAAACCGACCGCACGAACGGCTGCACAAACACTCCCCCATCCGGTGCACACCCAAGCTGTACACCCAAGCTGTACACCCAAGCTGCACACCCAAGCTGTACACCCAAGCTGCACACCCAAGCTGTACACCCAAGCTGTACACCCAAGCTGCACACCCAAGCTGTACACCCAAGCTGTACACCCAAGCTGTACACCCAAGCTGTACACCCAAGCTGTACACCCAAGCTGTACACCCAAGCTGTACACCCAAGCTGCACACCCAAGCTGCACACCCAAGCTGCACACCCAAGCTGTACACCCAAGCTGTACACCCAAGCTGCACACCCAAGCTGCACACCCAAGCTGTACACCCAAGCTGTACACCCAAGCTGCACACCCAAGCTGTACACCCCAGCTGCACACCCAAGCTGTACACCCAAGCTGTACACCCAAGCTGTACACCCAAGCTGCACACCCAAGCTGTACCCAAGCTGTACACCCAGCTGTACACCCAAGCTGTACACCCAAGCTGTACACCCAAGCGATCTTTTGTGCCTGCACCTGCCGTGAACCCGCACAGAACGCCGGAAAAGTTGAAGAACTGACGGAAGAGCTGAGCGTCGTGAAGAAAACCGCGACCAACGCCATCTCGACGCTGAGCACGTCTCTGAAGAAAGCATTGTATGCACCCCCTCTACACGACACGCTGCCCAAAAGGAGGGAGGGTTTGGGCAGAAATTTGCGGGCAAAATAGCGATGCTCTCCACATCCGAGGTTCCCTTGGCGTTTACCCATTCAGAAGTTGACATTTCTCTTTCTTTCTGAAAACCCGGGCAGCCAGCAAGAAGGAAGAAGATGAGGAAGAAGATGCAAAGGCGTTGGAAGCGAGCCATACCTGCAGTGTGGTGCCTTCGTCGCCCGGAATCCGTTGGCGATAGTGCGTTGCTCAGGGTAGTCGAAGGCCTGGCAATCACCCTATTGCAAATTTACTACCGATGCACCCCCATCGCCATACAAAGGTGAAGGTGGCTGCAATGAGTCAGCGCATGCGGAACCGCAAGCTGTAAGAAAGCTCGGTTCGAAGGGTGCGTGGACACAACCCGTGTTAACACACTTACCAGCACCTCGATCGTCAACCTTCAACATCGGAGGTCGGCGAGAGTTTCATTCGAGCAACCTGTTTTTTTTTCAGAATCAATCGGTACCAGGGGAAGCCTGCTGCACGGTAGCCAAGCTTCACGTGTTCGGCGTTACTGCAGAGCCACGGGCCTACGGGTCAAGTGGCTACCGATTTCCCAAACCAAAGCATCAAGGCGTGGCGCACCTTGGGGCTTGGTGCTCGCGCTGAACACAAGCTCGTCGAGACGGTCAGCCACAGGGCAGAGCGGACGGGGTTGTAGCACTGTGCTGCCTCCGACTCAAGCTTTGCAAGCTGAGGTTGACCGTCCCGTTCCTGGACCCGGAGCGGCCTTTTCCCTTTCCTTTTCCAGGCCCTTGCCTGCTGTTTCGCCAGATAGTAGATAGAGTCAGCAGGAATGTCAATGGTCCATTCACGCGCGTCTACAAACCGAAGACGAGGCAGTTGGCTACCACCTGAAGGGTGCATCAGTTACTCCCGCCGTTTACCCACTCGCTCCGTTGAGTGGTTGGCCGTCTTTACGGGCTTGTGTTCAGCAGCAAGCCCCGGGTATCAATCCATGCCCGTGAAGTGTGAACCACAGGCAACTAGACGATTTTGGAAATTGTGAGGCTTTGAAACCCAGAATTCTCAAGCAAACCTTCGATCCGAGCAGTGGCGGCAGGAAAGGGGTGCAGGGGAGGGCGCAGGGGGCTTGTCTGACATGGCCACTGCTCATTCAGACGCCGGTCAGCCCCAGGATCCTGCGAGTCGTTCGCCTCCGGTCGGGGATTGCAGGGGGCTTGTCTGACATGGCCACTGCTCATTCAGACGCCGGTCAGCCCCAGGATCCTGCGACTCCGGTCGGGGATTGCAGGGGGCTTGTCTGACATGGCCACTGCTCATTCAGACGCCGGTCAGCCCCAGGATCCTGCGAGTCGTTCGCCTCCGGTCGGGGATTGCAGGGGGCTTGTCCACTGCTCATTCAGACGCCGGTCAGCCCCAGGATCCTGCGACTCCGGTCGGGGATTGCAGGGGGCTTGTCTGACATGGCCACTGCTCATTCAGACGCCGGTCAGCCCCAGGATCCTGCGAGTCGTTCGCCTCCGGTCGGGGATTGCAGGGGGCTCCCTCCTGTTTGGGGCAGCGCGACGGAATTTGCTGTGGGATCGTTGCTCACGTAGCACGCATAAAAGGAAGAGTAGTCATTCACGCATCAACCGAATACATGGAACCTTGCGAGGTGAAAGAAAAGGTCTCACCAAGGTTGGAGAAACAACCCGGTGAAGTCACTTTCCAATGGAAACAGCCCACTACCTGTGTTTTTCGTACGTGCACTTCCGCACCTCCTCTGTACACAAATTCCCTCAGTGGGGTGCTGCAAATGTGCTCCGCCCGAGTGTCCCGGTGCGAAGACAAAAGCGCCGAATAAGTGACCCAAAAGCTACTCATCGTGCAGTTGGCAACCCCAGCTTCTGCGACAAGTTCCGCATGCTGCGCAGGTCCACAGCAGTGACCTACCCTCTCTCAGCCAGCGTCTCTGGCAATTATCTGAGCTGGGGTCGATCAAGGAGGCTTGGATCGGGGTCATAGCGTGTCTATGTCACAACCTGGTCAACCTGCCTCTCCGTGCTCTTGCCTTCGAAGGGCAAAGAGATTATTCGGCTGCAGCGTGCCCGAAGACTTAAAGCTGGTTGTGTAGTACTGGGTTAAAGGTTCGAGCGTCTTGCCGCCGTTGGCATCAGCCTTGGTCGGGATCATGCGGGAATACTGCGAAGTCCCTCTCTAGCAACCCGTTGCACAAGCTCGATCCGGAACATCCAGGACGGAGGAGGGAGTGCGTTTTGACGAGGTAATCGTGAAGCACACCCACTCGTTCAAGTGCCTGGAGGTCGAGAAGTACGTCAATGCAGCCCGACGCCCACGCCCTCCAGGCTGCAGCGTGCCCGAAGACCTAAAGCTGGTTGTGTAGTACTGGGTTAAAGGTTCGAGCGTCTTGCCGCCGTTGGCCTTGGTCGGGATTATGCGGGAATACTGCGTATGCCGATCAACTGAAGGCCGCCGTCAAGTCCCTCTCTAGCAACCCGTTGAACAAGCTCGATCCGGAACATCCAGGACGGAGGAGGGAGTGCGTTTTGACGAGGTAATCGTGAAGCACACCCACTCGTTCAAGTGCCTGGAGGTCGAGAAGTACGTCAATGCAGCCCGACGCCCACGCCCTCCAGGCTGCAGCGTGCCCGAAGACCTAAAGCTGGTTGTGTAGTACTGGGTTAAAGGTTCGAGCGTCTTGCCGCCGTTGGCCTTGGTCGGGATTATGCGGGAATACTGCGTATGCCGATCAACTGAAGGCCGCCGTCAAGTCCCTCTCTAGCAACCCGTTGAACAAGCTCGATCCGGAACATCCAGGACGGAGGAGGGAGTGCGTTTTGACGAGGTAATCGTGAAGCACACCCGCTTGTTCAAGTGCCTGGAGGTCGAGAAGTACGTCAATGCAGCCCGACGCCCACGCCCTCCAGGCTGCAGCGTGCCCGAAGAGCTAAAGCTGGTTGTGTAGTACTGGGTTGAAGGTTCGAGCGTCTTGCCGCCGTTGGCATCAGCCTTGGTCGGGATTATGCGGGAATACTGCGTATGCCGATCAACTGAAGGCCGCCGTCAAGTCCCTCTCTAGCAACCCGTTGAACAAGCTCGATCCGGAACATCCAGGACGGAGGAGGGAGTGCGTTTTGACGAGGTAATCGTGAAGCACACCCGCTTGTTCAAGTGCCTGGAGGTCGAGAAGTACGTCAATGCAGCCCGACGCCCACGCCCTCCAGGCTGCAGCGTGCCCGAAGAGCTAAAGCTGGTTGTGTAGTACTGGGTTGAAGGTTCGAGCGTCTTGCCGCCGTTGGCATCAGCCTTGGTCGGGATTATGCGGGAATACTGCGTATGCCGATCAACTGAAGGCCGCCGTCAAGTCCCTCTCTAGCAACCCGTTGAACAAGCTCGATCCGGAACATCCAGGACGGAGGAGGGAGTGCGTTTTGACGAGGTAATCGTGAAGCACACCCGCTTGTTCAAGTGCCTGGAGGTCGAGAAGTACGTCAATGCAGCCCGACGCCCACGCCCTCCAGGCTGCAGCGTGCCCGAAGACCTAAAGCTGGTTGTGTAGTACTGGGTTAAAGGTTCGAGCGTCTTGCCGCCGTTGGCATCAGCCTTGGTCGGGATTATGCGGGAATACTGCGTATGCCGATCAACTGAAGGCCACCGTCAAGCCCCTCTCCAGCAACCCGTTGCACAAGCTCGATCCGGAACATCCAGGACGGAGGAGGGAGTGCGTTTTGACGAGGTAATCGTGAAGCACATCCGCTCGTTCAAGTGCTTGGAGGTCGAGAAGTACGTCAATGCAGCCCGACGCCCACGCCCCTCCAGGCTGCAGCTGCCAACATAACCGAGAAACTTGTTGGCATTGCCGAAGCAGTGCTCGAGGAGGTCGTGGCGTCGGGATAACCGACGATGTACTCCGCGCTGTGGCCATGTTCCGTTAGCGTCTGCTGTTTGCAAGGAAACGTACCTGCAACTGGGAGTGTATGCATACACATACCACTAGCAGTACTACGTGTGCATTGCGTTGCTGTTGGTACATGTACCACCGCGAATACCGTCACAACGACCCCACCCCGCACACACACAATGCGTACAGCTCGAGCGGTGCTACGAGGCGGCCTGGGAGGAGGCAGCAACGTGGAAGGGAAGGGGGCAGAAGAGGGCAGCTGGCACACGGCCGACAGTGAAGGGACGGAAAGAGAGAGAAGAAGAAAAAGGCCGCTCCTGGTCCAGGAACGTGACGGTCAACCACAGCTTGCAAAGCTTGAGTCGGAGGCAGCAGTGCCACAACCCCGTCCGCTCTGCCCTGCGGCTGACCGTCTCGACGAGCTTGTGTTCAGCGCGAGCGCCAAGCCCCAAGGTGCGCCGCAGAAAAGAATATATATCGAAGTGTTCGAAGCACGACGCTGCTCGGCGTGCACAAGAAGGCGCCATCCCCCAGATACATGTTGCAGCCAGCAGCGCACGGGACACGAAGCAGGGGGCCATTGTCAAACGAGGCTACAGTTCCGGACAGCGCGTGGTCACTACGGGCCGCAAGAAGAAGCGTCAGCTGTGACGTGAGGAAGCCAACGGCCTGGGCCATACTCCGCAACAGGGGTTACCCATGCTTGAATTCTAACGCACACATACACACACTCAGCACCTAGAATGGGCAGCTACCTTTGTCCCAGGCGCAAGGCAAGACCGACTGGAAGGCGAGAGTCGAGTCGGTAAATACGGTTCCGGGAGCAGGAGCGTGCAGAGGATCGCCACAGAAAAAGGCCCCGAAGGACGCGGTGAACACGGCTCGCCCCGGCGAAATATGTACAGCCCGATGTGCGGAGAAACGCCTACCAGCGGAGACCTGTTGCCAATATATACAGCACCATCGTGAGGGAGATGGCCTGAGGCCGCGGATGCAATACTGCTCAGCCCACAGACTGGAGCGTTGCGGCGAGTGTGAAGCTGACAATGAAGGGATCGCGAGGTGCTGTTCGAGGCACCACCCTCAGTTTTACACGGACCCCTACTCGCAACCTGCGGGGGCATCAGCGGTTGCTTGAAGGCACCGCGTGAAAACAGGTCTACAACACATTCACATACACACACACACACACACACACACACACACACACACACACACACACACACACACACACACACACACACACACACACACACACACACACACACACACACACACACACACACACACACACACACACACACACACACACACACACACACACACACACACACACACACACACACACACACACACACACACACACACACACACACACACACACACACACACACACACACACACACACACACACACACACACACACACACACACACACACACACACACACACACACACACACACACACACACACACACACACACACACACACACACACACACACACACACACACACACACACACACACACATACACATACACACACACACACACACACACAGGAACCAAATCAAGGAGCTGTGTGACAACTTCGAGCACGACAGGCTGGAGATGAAGGAGGAGAACGAGAGCGCCCGGGCGCGGGTGGCTGAGCTAGAAGCGGTTGCCGGCGACGCCCAGCGAGAGGTGGTCCTCCTGCGCGACGAGCTGCAGCGGGCGGGGGACGAGCTGCGGGAGTACAAGAGGCAGGCCGACGAGAGCAGGACCCGCGCCCACGAGGCGAAGCAGCGCATGCGGGCGGAGATCGACAACACGAAGGAGCTCATCCGGGCGCAGCAGGAAATCGACCCGCCCAAGCACGACTCCGTCAGCACCCCTTCTCGATTATTGGATCGACTGGCCGTCGGCGACGCCGCCGGCTCGCAATAAAGTGCAAGTGCAATGAAGTGCAACGTAGAGTAGTGCAGAGCAGTTGACAATGAAGTGCAATGCATTGTTGCATTAAGGGCACAATGCAGTGCAATGCAGACAGCGGTAGCGACGGAAACAAGAACAATCGCCTGAGCTCGGGGAAACCTTCTAATCCACAAATAACGCTGGAAATGCACTGAAAAGCAATGCAATGCAATAACGTGCTAGTAGAGTAATGAGAAGTGCAATGCAGAGTAATGAAGGGCAATGAGTGCGATGCATTGTTGCAATTAGAGCAATGTGCAATGCAGTGCATTGTTGCATTGCTGCATTGCAGTGCATTGCAGTGCATTGCAGTGCATTGCAGTGCAATGCAGTGCAATGCAGCGCAGTGAAGTGCGATCAGGTGCAATGAAGACAGCGAAGGCGACGGGAACAAGTAAAAAAAGAAAGAGCACAAGCTCGCTGACCGCAGCATGCAACAGCTTGAGTTAAGTTAGCCCAGCGCCGCAAGCCCGCCCGCTCTGCCCTCTTCAACTCCGTTCCCTTGACTGCTGTTTCGCCAGACAGTAGATAGAGTCAGCAGGAATGTCATTGATCCATTCACGCGCGTCTACAACCCGAAGACGAGGCAGTTGGCTACCACCTGAAGGGTGTCTCAGTTACTCCCGCCGTTTACCCACGCTTGACCAGATCGCTCCGCTGAGTGGTTGGCCGTCTTTACGGGCTTGTGTTCAGCGGCAAGCCCCGGGCTCTTCGTGCCTTGATGCTTCGACCCAGCCGACGGTGAAGAACCCACACGGCCCTCACTTGCTCCAAGAGAACCCAGCTAGACTATTCTTCTTGAGGTTAGAATGCAGCATATCTGTAGAGATGGCCTGCATCAGTCACTAGGCGCCTACCTCTTCGATCGAACCGTGTCGTACTGTCTACGATAGCCTATGGTAGTTGAGGCTAGAATGCAGAATATCTGTATGGCCCGCATTAGTCACTAGGTTAACGTTAAAGGTATAAGGTCACCCGGAAACCCTAAGATCCCGGAATATCCAAGCGAACTCTAAAAATGCCGAAGCTTACGCCAACTAGCCAGGCGAAAGCTCTCGTGCATCGCGCGCGGCGAAAACCGTTCGACCCCCAAAAAACAGATGTTTGTACGAAGCTTGTGTTAGTATTCATTCATGTTGACCGCAGGGACCCGCCTCGCATGTGCAGTGTCCAGGAGTAGTGAGCGGTAGGAATGCAGTAGGTGCTGCACCGATACCCACTCCCCAGATAGCCAGTATTCCGTTTCAGGGTAGGCGGGTAGACGCCGCGTCCAATGGAAAAAGAAAGAAGAAGAAACAAAACAAAAAAAACGTCAGGGTAGAAACCAGCTGCCCTTTTTTGCTTCATTTTTGCCGTACTCCCCCCTCTCCAGGGGGACCTCCTTTCCCTGTGTTTCTTTCCTTCCCGTTTCTTGCTGTGTGTACACTTTCCGGATTGTGTTTGTCAAAAAGTTCGAAGAAGTTCCTGTGTACGAAGACTGCTCAGCCGTCGTTTCCTTCCCTTTTCTTAATGCTACAGCCACCTTGCGGGTTGCTTTACGCACGGGAAGAAGCCGGCACTGCTCCGCCGGTCGCAGGCTCGCTGTGCGCCGGCTGGCGTGCGCTTCTCGACCCTCAGAAGCGATTGCTAGCAGTTAGGAGGGTGAAGTCACCCTCAAAACCACCAAATTGTCTCGAAACTTGGCTTCCGGCCAAGGAAAGAAACGTAGCCCGTTACTAAAACTCTTTTTGACGCTGGTCACCCGGAGAGTTTAAAACTCCGGATTCTCAAGTCAACCTTCACTTTTTTACTGCAAAGAAAAACAGGTACGAGAAGAGCGTAGGGGCGGAGGGGGTGGGGGGGTGGATTCCCCAGATGCGCAGGGAGAGTGCAGAGCACGGTTGGTTGGCCGTCGGCTCGTCGCCGAATGAGCCGACGCAGCCCCTGTGGGCTGCGAGCCCGGGCGGGGAGCTGCCTTCGACGGTTCCGCCGCCGCTGCGGCGGTTCTCGATGCCGCGGCGTCCCAGACCTGCCGCACGGGAAGAAGCCGATGCTGCTCCGCCGGGCGCAGGCTCGCTGTGCGCCGGCTGGCGTGCGCTTCTCGACCCTCAGAAGCGATTGCTAGCAGTTAGGAGGGTGAAGTCACCCTCAAAACCACTAAATTGTTGAAAGTTGGCTTCCGGATAAGAAAAGAAATGTAGCCCATAACACTCTATCAAATTACTGTACTACAAACTAGAGAACCCTTTCGGCTCACCCGGGGAATTTGAAACCCCGGGTTCTCAAGCCAACCTTCACCTTTACTGCAAGGAACAACAGGGACGAGAAAGAGTAGGGGAGGAAGGGGGGGGTGGATTCCCCAGATGCGCAGCGAGAGTGCAGAGCACGGTTGGTCGTCGTCGCCGAATGAGCCGACGCAGCCCCTGTGGGCTGCGAGCCCGGGCGGGGAGCTGCCTTCGACGGTTCCGCCGTCGCTGCGGCGGTTCTCGATGCCGCGGCTGAGCCGGGGCGTCCCAGACCTGCCGCACGGGAAGAAGCCGACGCTGCTCCGCCGGGCGCAGGCGGCCGTGCGCCGCGGGCTGGCCCTGCTGAAGGTGCTGGCCCACGTGTTGGTCTTCGCCGCGTTCGCGGCCGAGGTGGCCCTGCTGGCGTTCCTGGGCCACCGGCGGCTGCCGTCCACGCCGTCCCTGCCCGCTTACCTCGCCTGCGGCGCCGCGCTGTGCGCCGGCTGCGTGCTCTTCTCCGCTCGCTTCTGCGCCGGCCGTCCCGACTTCGTCCCGAAGCGGCTTGCGGCGCTGGCCTCGTTCCTCGTCTGCCTCTCCGCTGTCCCGAGCTCGGCCCTCGCCCGCGTCGCGCCCGGTGCCCGCTCCGCCGCCTTCCTCGCCGCCGCCCACCCCCTCGTCCCCTTCACGTCGCTCGGCGCATTATTTGCAGGTATACCCGCCTGTTTCTTTTTTTTAGCCACATGCAATGTGTGAGGAAACTGAACCGCCCAAGTAGGACCTTCTGATCATGATCATTCGCCAAATTTGCCACCTGAAACCACGTCCAGGATTCGGGCTCAGGGTAGTGCGGTCAACGAAAACTCTAGTTTCCCTTTCTACTTTCGCCTACTCTCGCGGTGTACGGTTTTCGTAGTAGTAACTTACCATGGCTTGGCCCCCCCCGGGGGGTGCGTCCTTTTTCCGCCGGGGGAAATCTTTGGGAAAGAAACACCCCCCGGCCCTGGTTCCTGGGCCACCGGCCCTGCCTGCCTACCTCGTCTGCTGCAGCCGCGCTGTGCGCCGGCTGCGAGCACTTCTCGGCCCGCTTCTGCGCCGGCCGTCCCGACTTCGTCCCGAAGCGGCCTGCGGCGCTGGCCTCGTTCCTCGTCTGCCTCTCCGCTGTCCCGAGCTCGGCCCTCGCCCGCGTCGCGCCCGGCGCCCGCTCCGCCGCCTTCCTCGCCGCCGCCCACCCGCTCGTCCCCTTCACGTCGCTCGACGCATTATTTTCAGGTACACTCCAGTCTGTAATTAATCAATTTCTAATTCGCAAACCCGAAGACCGCCAAATCCGTGAAGTAGTTGTCGTCTCGATACGGGTAAAACGGAGCAGTGTTTGCATTCAAACGATTCAAGTGCGTTGGCAGCAGAAATTGTCAAGCCGTGATAGCATTCGGATGAGGTGTACCTTTCGCAAAGGTGGCATCTCAGTGTGGGGTACAGCGCAAATACGTGAAAAAAATAATTAATTCCTTCATGAAACAGAAATTCACAAAATTCAGCTTCATGACTTTCAGGGCCCGTCCCCCCGACCTCTTTGCCTAGCAGGTGTCAGGCAGCAGACTCCAGCAAAAATAAATAAACAAATCCCAAATGCACCCGTCTGAAAAACAATTAATTCCGTGTCACGAAATAACTCTTCAAAAATACAATTCCACAAGATACTACTTGATTAATTACGGACTGGACCACCTGATCCTGACCCAAGTTTCGGGGAGTTTCGGGTAGTTTCGGGGAGTTTCGGGGAGTTTCCCTGTTTGGGACTGGGGGTCCCCATGCGGCTACCTCGCTGGCTCTTGCGACCTGTGCTGCCGGTGCTTGCCTGGCACGTGCGCAAGTAATCTCCTGCACGCCTGGCCAAATGTGCTTGTCTTTGCCAGGGTGTGGCACGCTCACGACAGACTGGTGCCGATACCCCGCGGGCTTCGTTACTTCACTACCCCCGCTTCTCCTCTGCCTTCTTCTTCTTTTCTGTGGTTCGGAAGGTTTCGTGTTCATCCCCGCCCGCGCGTGGACGGTGGCGGTGGTTGACTTCGCTGCTGCTGCGGATGCGCCGCCGTCAACCACCCAATAACTGGATTGGAACCGTGTTCGTCGCAGCCGTAGCGTACAGACCCCACTGCCCCTTCCACCTGGTTACGTCGGGGCTCGTGCCCTCGGCCGTCTCTTCCCTTAGGAGCCGTGGCTCCTTTTGTTTATGCGCGCAGGGCGTCTGCAGTTCGGGCTTTGGGTGTTTTCTCGATCGGACACCCGACAATACACCATTGGCTGTGCCGAGCCTGTCGTTGCCTGTTCTTGCCCGCCAGTGTGCATGCGTACACAGTCCCCTCGTTCCAGCGTAAAGAAAACGAGGAAGGAATGGTATCTCTGGAAAGGATACGCCCCACACGAGGTGGGTGTGGCTTTAGCGTATAGGCGGGGAGGCAGGCAGGGGAAGGCTTGGGGAGGGAGAGTGGTGCCCATGGCCCAGGAGTCTCGACAGGAGCTGAGTGCGAGCTCGTGATCACAGGTCGTAAACTACTCTCTAATTTACTGCAGGAACTGAAGGTAGAAAGGGCTAGGAAGAAAGCTAGCTTTTCTTTTAAAGGGTTCCACTAACACTCAAGCTCAACAACTATCCGACCATCCCGGGGGGTAGACTTCGTCTTGCAGACATTCGTTTCACCAGGGGTCCTGCCGCAACCCAGCTACCCCTGTGCACCAGATTATGCCCCAGACCAGCTTTACAGTTTTTGGCTCCCGGTGAGGTCGAGCTAGTACGCTGAACAAAGGAAAAAGGAATCATCCATCGCGAGAGTAGGAGAAAGAAGAAAGGAAAATAAGAGTTTTTCGTTGACCGCACTACCCTGATTCCAAATTCTGTGATGTGGTTTCAGGTGGCAATTGATCATCAATGATCAAGGGAAGGAGGCTCCTACTCGGGCGGTACAGCTTCCGCACACATTGCATGTGGCTAAAAAGAAAAAAAGCAACAGGCCCGTCACTGAGGACGGATGCCATCAGAGAGAATGCCCAAGTGCGGAGACGGTCTAACAGTACAACAGCCGGCTGGGTAACCATCGTCCACAGAAGGAAATTGGCGCCTTTTAGCGCCTTTTTATCCACTACGTCAGTGCAACCCTTCACGGTGTCGTGCTCGACTATCCTCCTGAACACCTCCTTTTTCCCCGCACCCTTTAACCCCCGCTGCGAAGCCTGCTCCTGAACCATTGCCGCGGAAGACTTCGTTCGGGCCAACCTCCTGGTTGACATCCTGATGATTTGGGCGCGCTGCGACGCCTTCTCCTCTCTCCGAGTCCTGGCCTGCTGCATCTTCACCGTACCCTCCGCAATTTGGGTGAGATCATCCTGGCCGATGCGAAATGATCTCTCGGCCGAATTCGCAACCGTCTTGAACGCAGAGCGAGCGTGCAGTTGCCACAGCTCTTCTCGGGGCTTCCATTGGTCTCATGACCGGCACACCATCATTCCACGTACGCACTCATCCGAAATCCGGAGCCCGACGACGATCTGCTTCTTCCTGCTGGCGTACGACTTTTGGGCGTTTTCAAGGGCTGCTGTGGCTTTCTGTGCCCCCTGACTTTTGCCCAAGAACCCTTCAACGTGTTCGCACTTCAAGAGGTGGAGGATTGCAGGCTCCAAGTCGAGCCTGTGACGCTGTCATCTTCATCCACGAAGTGGACCGCCGCTCGACAGGCCTCGCACTTGATTGTGGTGACTTCGGCAACCTTGGCCTTTTTTGTCTCTTTTTTGTCTTGGGGGGCCGCCATGGCAAGGAAGAAATCAGAGAGGGTAGGTTTCTTTTTCTGCTCCTCCTTCGTCACAGCCAGTAACACGCCGAGGTCACTGCTCTTGACCTTCTTCTGCATTTCCTTCAAGCTGCAGGTCGTCACCTGCTCCCGCTTCGCCTCGCGTTACCCCACATCAGCGGTCACCACACACAGCCCCTTTTGCAGTTGTCATCGGTAAGAGGACGTTGATGACGTCGTCTTCTTTGCAGAGGTCGGGTACCTGCGGGTACTCGGGGTTGGCCGCAAGAATCTCGGCTTCTGGCACTCGGAAGTGCACCCGTTTTACCGCCCAGTTGCTGGGCAGCTGCCCCTTCATCGTCGCCCGGAGGCGGGTTCGAAGTGCCGTGGCGGCTGCCTGGCGAATAGCCTCCAACCCCCGACAATCGGGTATGGGGATGCTAATCGCCCAGTTCACGGTCCACCGTGCCAAATTCTTCTTTTTTTTGTTGTTTTGGTTTTTGTGATGTGTTGCGGGTCGGGTTTGCGAACTGTAGTGCACCGGGCGGTGCAAAGTGGCGGCATCTCGCTTCCGCTGCACTTCCACGTCTAGTCCCTTGTTCAAACATTTGTCATTGCGCGTCATCCAGTTTACGGTCCATTCTGCGGAGTCCGCATCGCCTCGTCAACGACCACTTTGACCTTCACGAACGGCATTTTCCTTTTTTGCCATGGTGGTTGGATTCGGGCGCTTACGGTGTGGATCTTGGGGTTTTGTTGATTCGGGGGGTTGTGATGTGTTGTATTTGCGAAGTGTATCAGAGCACCGGACGGTGCAAAGTGGCGGCGCCTCGCTTCCCCGCCGCACCTCCAAGCCTAAATGTTTCTTCAACCATTCGTGCATCATCCAGTATACGGTACACTTTGCGGTGCCTGCATCACCTCGTCAACGACCACCTCGACCGCCACAAACGGCACTTTCTTTTTTTGCGATGGTGGTTTGGTTCGGCTCTTACAGTCTGGGTCTTGTGGATTTGTTGATGCGGGAGTTTTGTGGTACGTTGCGGGTTGGGTTTGCGGAGCGTAGCACAGCACCAGACAGTGCGAAGTGGCCGTGCCTGCTTCTCCGCTGAACCTCCAAGTCTAAACTGTTCTTCAAACATTCGTCGTCATGCGTCATGCCGGTAGTGCTGAGATGAAAACCTCCTTCTACTCACCACCCACCCACCCACCCACACACACACCACCAACCCACCCGTGGGCAAATCCACTTTTTTCTCCCAAAAACGGGGTGAGTTTCGGGGAAGTTTCGGGGAGTTTCGGGGAACTGCCTCTGAGCCGGGATCAGGTGGTTGGAGTGTATACCCGCCTGCTTTCTTTTTCTTTGAAATTGCAGCTAATTACGATACCTAGTAACTAACTACCTCTTCAGAGAGCATACTTGTTCCAGCTAAAATGGTGTCGGTCACAAACAGTCCCGTACATGGCTAGCCATCCACAACGAAGGTGTAGTGTGCACCAAATATACAATCCCTACCCATATAGCCTTTCTTGCTCCATGAGAACCCATTTAACATCGGTCACACGGAGACCCTAACCCCCCGGAATTGCAAGCGGACTTTAGCTCTAAAAAGGAACGTTGACAGCGGTTTAACCTGAACGCGTACAGGTCAAATTGCACAAGCAAAGGGGCCGCGTGCTCCGGTGCCTGTTCCTTTTTGTACGCTCGAAAGAGAATGCTGGGCAGCTTGTTTCCTTTATTGTTGCTGTTGGGCAATTGCTGCCGTCCTTAAGTGTGGTAGCCGTTTCTCAGGCCCCACTCCCGGAATCGAACACCTGATTCCCTGCTCCGTTACATTCCAATACCAACGACCCCTCCCCGTGGTGAAAAAACGCAGGGGGCTAGTCCTCAAGGTTTCATACCCCACTTTGGGAGTCGTACACGCTTGGGTAACAGGAAGACGGACACAAGCAACACTGCTGCACGTTTTCGCGAACATCGACGGACCTTTCGGCAACGGGCAACAATGCGACCTCGGAGAAGTCCTGAGCGCCATCACCACAACACTTCTCGACGAAAAATTCGCACACCTAACTTGCCAACAACATCGTCCGGACGCTTTCAACGGTCTACTACGACATACAACGACGACGACAACTACATATGGTACGATGCCAAAAGGGGGGGGGGGGGGTTTGGGCGGAAAAATCCCCGCATAGTTCACCAGGGTCTGACGGGTACTGAGGCCCCATACCCTTCCTAAAACATCATTCTGCGTTCAAATACGCCCTCAGAAGCCTCCGGAGAGCCTTCTATGATGTCCCAAATGCGATTTTGTGGGTTTTTAGGGGGTCCCCCCGTCTGCTGGCCGTAAACCGCCATAGTAGAAACATATGCAACCTGAAGCTGGGTCGCTTCTCTGTGCAAGATCCCAGCCCAAACACACGTTTTCGGCGTTCTCTAGCACTCTCCAGGCGCATTCGACCCTCGGGCTTCGTGGTTTCTTTCACTCACAGGTGTTCCGGGACGTGCAAAGATAAGGAGAATGGCCCCCTGCATTGGGGACAGACCGAACTACGCCCTGCCTGTCTATACAGGCTTTGGGGTCAAATTGCACCGGCTTTGGCGCCACATCCACCGTTTCGGGCTTCGGTTGTGCTGCTTTGGGGTCCATTAAGAACTCTGGTCTGATTTGCGGGACGCTTTCCTCGGTTTTGGCGCCCACTTTCACTGTTCTAAGGCCTGTTCAGGCTTCTACCTGCATCATGTTATGCTATTCTGGTGATTCTGCAAGGCTTGGTGAACGAAGTAGGACAAGCGTTAAGTAACAGGCGATCATCAGCCGTTCTCAATCGTCGTCGAAGCGGTTGACTACGACGCGTTCACTTCATGATTTTGAAGCAGGCTTCACCGCTTTCAGGGCAGGCTTTCAGAGCTTTCCTGGCAATGTCTTCCCTTCTGGCATCTTTCTCACCCATGGCTGCAAAGTGCTTCTCGCTGGATGACTTTGCACAGGCGGCACATGACCCGAGGGATGTGTGGCAAGCTCCTGTGCAGTGAGCTTGGTCAGACAAACTGTGTGGCGCACACACCCGCCATGGTCGGCAGTATCACCTGGGCCAGTTTGAGTCCTGTTCCGAGACCCGCTCACGGTGAAGTGGCGCCTACTGGGTCGCTTCCTCTCCAGCTTCGGCGCAAAGTCTTCACCACTGGATGCACTTTGAACGGTGAAAGTGGGCACCAAAACCGAGCAAAGCGTCCCGCAAATCAGACCAGAGTTCTTAGTGGATCCCAAAGCAGCACGAACGAGACCAAAACGGTGCACATGGCGCCAAGGCGGCGCAATTCGACCCCAAAGCCTGTATAGACAGGCAGGGCGTGGTACGGTCTGTAGGGTCCATTCGCCTTGTTTTTGCACACCCCGGAACACCTGTAAGCGAGATAATTTATGAAGTCCGAGGGTCGAATGCACCTGGAGAATGATAGAGAACGCCGAAAACGTGTGTTTAGGCCGAGATTTTGCTCCGAGGAGCGACCCAGCATCAGGTTGCATATGTGTCTTCTATGGCGGTTTACGGCCAGCAGACGGGGGGACCCCCTAAAAACCCACAAAATCGCATTTGGGACATCATAGAAGGCTCTCCGGAGGCTTCTGAGGGCGTATTTGAACGCAGAATGATGTTTTAGGAAGGGTATGGGGCCTCAGTACCCGTCAGACCCTGGTGAACTATGCGGGGATTTTTCCGCCCAAACCCCCCCCCCCCCCCCTTTTGGCATCGACTCATATGAAAACTGCAACCACAACAAAACCAACCCCCCCAAAGACCACGACATAGCCTTTCTATCGCCAATCGACTGTTTTTACCTTTTTTTCTATTTTTGCATCCCTTTTCTAGACAATCTTCCTCGAAGAAGTTTTGTTGCTGGCATCAACCAAAGAGGCGGTGCTCTGCCTAAGCATTACACTCAGATTTTCTCCCCACCCCCACAGCACTGTGCTCTGCGGAGTTTACTTCGCAGATTGCCACCGTAAAAAGAAGACAAGTCAGTGCTGCCTAGCGAGTCGCAGTCACAATCAGGGCGAGTGCCCTGAGTTTTTTAACTGATTGCTCAGACACGGTTGTAGGGGCCTTCTCCCGGTGACGGATTCGCCTGTGCTCTAGTAGCACGGGTGGTCCTGGCTGTGACGAGCTACGAACAGCCGCCTGACAAACCAGACTCACACCGCAGTCCTGTCTGCAGACACTCAGGTTCCACGCTGATGATGGTCCGCCTTATGTGTCCGTGGCTTAAAGGACCGAAACACGGCGCGGACGGGACCAGTGCGGTGTTGAGCACATACCCATTCCAAGCACGTTCTTGCAAACCCCCACAGCCGCGGCCGTGCTCGCGCTCCGCGCGCCGGCGGAACGGGCCAGCGTCAGGGATCGAGCAGCCACGCGGAACAGGGGCGCCTTCTTGCTGCTGGCCGCGGCCCTGAGCGGCGGCTGGCTGGCGTTCCCGTCGCTGTCGGCGGCGTGCCTGCTCATCTTGTTCTTCTGGCTCCGGAGATACGCGCACGGCCCCGAGAGCCTGGCGCCTTGCATTGCGCCGGGCGCGCTGACCTTGCGGGAGTGGGTCTGGATGTTCGTGTTCGTCACGTTTCTCGCCAGCTTCTCGGCAAACTGGGACGACGATGCTCCGTGCGTCTGCAAGGTGGCTGAATACCGAAGGAACACAGGGTCTTGGTGGAGGTAGCGCTACCAGAACCGGTGAACGGATCGACGTCACAGGGCAACCATGTACGAGAGCGGAGACTGGGTCTGGATGTTGTTCGTCACGTTTCTCGCCAGCTTCTCGGCAAACTGGGACGACGATGCTCCGTGCGTCTGCAAGGTGGCTGAATACCGAAGGAACACAGGGTCTTGGTGGAGGTAGCGCTACCAGAACCGGTGAACGGATCGACGTCACAGGGCAACCATGTACGAGAGCGGAGACTGGGTCTGGATGTTGTTCGTCACGTTTCTCGCCAGCTTCTCGGCAAACTGGGACGACGATGCCCCGTGCGTCTGCAAGGTGGCTGAATACCGAAGGAACACAGGGTCTTGGTGGAGGTAGCGCTACCAGAACCGGTGAACGGATCGACGTAACAGGGCAACCATGTACGAGAGCGGAGATTTGATCTAGTGGGTCTGGGCTATCCAGTCTGAACGTGTGTCGTGCCCTCACAACTCACGAGAACCCGGTACCTTGCATTGCGCAAGACGAGCTGACCTGGGGTCTGGTTGTTCGTGTTCGTCACGTTCCTCGCCAGCTTCTCGGCAAATTGCTACTGTGGGGTGCAATTTGCCTGCACACCGAAGGAACACAGGGTCTTGGTGAAGGGTAGCGCAATTTCGACGTCAAGGAATCGAGCAACTGTGCATGCGCACCAGCAAGCGGAGACTGATGCGACGGCCCTGCGGGCTTTTAGCTAGAAGTTTTCATTGCAGCTTCATGTTTCAGTGCCACTGGCTTCACGGCGCCGCAGGCATCATAGCCATCGCCGCTAATGTGATGGCCAGCCATTGCAGTTTTCGTTGCCGGCTTATTGCCATCGGCTTCACGGCACTGCAGGTTTCATTGCCACTGATGTGATGGCCTTTACAGGCTTCCGTTACAGGTTTCATTGCCACTGATGTGATGGCCCTTACAGGCTTCCGTTACAGGCTTCATTGCCACTGATGTGATTGCCCTTACAGGCTTCCATTACACTGATGTGATCGCCCTTACAGGCTTCCGTTGCAGGTTTCATTGCCACTGATGTGATGGCTCTTACAGGCTTCCGTTACAGGTTTCATTGCCACTGATGTGATGGTCCTTACAGGCTTCCGTTACAGATTTCATTGCCACTGATGTGATGGCTCTTACAGGCTTCCGTTACAGGTTTCATTGCCACTGATGTGATGGCTCTTGCAGGCTTCCGTTACAGGCTTCATTGCCACTGATGTGATGGTCCTTACAGGCTTCCGCTGCAGGGTTCCTTGCCGACTTTAGGTTTCTGTGCCACCGATTTCGTGGCGCAGATGTCGTAGCCGATATTTTCCTCGGCACCGGAGAAACCCGTCCAAACAACCCCGGCGGGGCGCCCGCCTCGACGTTCTCCTCTCTGCCCACTGCTGCCTGTTCATTTATATTAGCAGCGCTGTCACGTCTCCACCTCACAACCTTGCTCTTGTGCTGTCATGTTGTACATCCGCGGGCAGTCTCGTTGCCTTCTCCGACGTATCTTCTCCCGTTTTTGATACTAACAATCTTGCGGGTATGTATTGTGCAGGCTAAAAAGACGTAGGCAGCGTGTTTTGGTGGTTGATCAGAATTCCTTACCTGAATATACACAGGGTAATTCCAAGTGGGAAAACCGATCAACGCCTGTCTTTTTTGAGTGCTTTACGAAAAAGCTCTACGTGAACCTGCACAAAAAGGAGCACTGCCCGAGAATTGGCCTGCACATACCCCTGGAGATGTGCATACGTTGCCGTCGGACACATCCGCCCGCCACAGATCCTTGTTGCCACGAGCCAGGGGGTCTTCCTCGAATTGTCTTGCTCTGGCAAGCAAGATGAGGCTTGGTCATGGGTTCGTTCGTCGCTGTCGCGCTTCGTGAGAAACCCGGCACAAACCAGGCAAATCCTGGTACTGATCGCACCATGTGAACTCTAAAAGAATGTAAGAACGCATATTACAGACCGATCCGAGCTGCATGGCAACCCCTGCTCAACAGTGCTCGCCTGCCTTGATGGCACTTGCACCTTAAAGAACTCAATGCTGAACATGCATGCGCGTGGGGGGCCCAAGGCTAAATTCAAAGCGAATTTCTTCTTGGTGTCGGTCGCAACACTTACAAACATGGCTAGCCGTAGTTAAAGTGTATAAGCATACCTACTACCCTCATACCACCCGCCTCACAGCCTCAATGGTCAACCGGAGACCCTAAAACACCGAACCTCTAAACCACAATAAACGCTAGAATCATAGATGGCCGTTATATAACGTTATATAACGTTATATAACGTTATTCCCGGAGTTATTTGTTACCCCCCCCCTAAATCCAGAAAAACCGTTATTGACCGTTATAAAACCGTTATTTGCCATTTTTGGTCGAAAAATAACGTTATTTGACCGTTATAACGTTATATAACGTTATATAACGTTATAATAACGTTATATAACGTTATAATAACGTTATATAACGTTATATAACGTTATATAACGTTATATAACGTTATATAACGTTATATAACGGTTTTTTACCAGTCCATAGGAGGTCACACTGTCCTCCAGATTTTGGTCGTTTTTGGCCATTTTTGCCACATTTTCCAGATTTTGGCCAATTTTGGCTATTCTTGCCAATTTTTCCAGAATTTGGTCAATGTTGACCAGTTTTGCCGTGTTTTCCAGATTTTGGCCCGTTTTTGCCGATTTGGCCAGGATTGGCCATTTTTGCCATGTTTTTCAAAATTTGGCTATTTTTGCCGATTTTCCAGGTTTTGGCCAGTTTTGCCATGTTTTCCAGACTTTGCCCATTTTGGCCGTTTTTGCCGATTTTTCCAGGATTTTGGTCATTTATGCCCTGCCCTCACCAGAGCTATTCTTGTCTGAGTTTCTTGGGCCCGCACAAGCTCGAACAGGCAGTCCGTGCGCGGAAAAAATAAAGTCGAAAGACACCAATCTGTACCCCCATTCGGGATCGTCGGAAACATAAAAACACGTGTACCGCCCCACCCGCTTCGATTTCAACCACACTAGTCTTTCCAAAGGGAAAATCGACTATGCCTGCGAAAAGCTCCCCGAAGGTCCAGCCGAAGCCGAAGGCTCAGCCTAAAGCTCAGCCGAAAGCTCAGCCGAAAGCTCAGCCGAAGACCCCAGGTACACAGCGCAAACGGCCTCGCGTCGAAAGTACGGATAGCAACAGCAGCAGCAGCAGCAGCAGCAGCGCCTCGGTTGCAAAGGCGCGACGCGGAAGGAAGAAGGTGGCGGAAACGCTGCGCGTCGAGGCCTTGTCCCGCGACCTGGCATTGGCTGGCCCAAGCGTTCTCCCTGTCACGAAACCACCAAGTAAGAGCCCGGAACAACGATTCATGGACCGGATCAAGAAAACCGACCCCGGGCTGGCTGGGTTCTACGACGTCCGAGACGTCGATGCCCTCGACGTCAGTGACCTACAAAAGACGGCCTTCAAGGCGAATAGCGATCAAGTCGTTTTCTGCTTGGCGTGCAAAAAGGCGATGCCGGGAAAGAATCCCTATCACATGGGCAACATGCGCTCTCATGCTGTAACGCATGGCTACAGTTTACAGCCAAAGTCACCGAAGACGCCGACGGCAGGGTTCCCCCACGACAGCGTTTCGCTCGCAACCCCTGAATCCAGCCTCCAGGAAGTGCCGACGGACTTCGACACAGCCGTCGTGACCGCAATGGCGTACACCGGCATCTCGATGGAACAGATGGATGGCATCCTTTGCTGTCTGTCGAGGTTTGTGCCCGCAACATCTCGCGTGCGCAATCTAAAAGAACGACTCCTGCAGACGGTATTTGACACATCCCTGTCAGCGTTGCGAACACGACTGGCAACCGTTGACCCGCGGTCGTTGGCGCTTGTGCATGACGGGTCGACCATTGGGACTTGGGGGTCGTGTGTTGAGGCACTCGTGGTTATCCACGGGATGGAACAGTTTGTCCTCCCCATACAAGAACACACCGATGGGTACCCAACACCGCAGATCACAATCACAGTGGTTCGCCACCAAAACAAAATACCGAACCCCACAGATGGTTGATTGCTACACCTTTGCCTGTTTGAGGGTTTTTGTGGTAAACTTCTGACTCTAATTACCATCTCTTGCTTTGCACTGCTGTTGCCATTTTTGTTCCCCAGGACAAGCCAGCCGCGTGCTCTCCCTTTATCCGGTAGCTCGACCTGCGCGTGTACGGGAAGCGCCAGCTGTGACTGCTCGACTTTGCATGTCTCGTGCTCATCATGCCCATATTTGGTACTGGGACATTGTCTGACTGGCGTAGTACGCAACGGTCTGCCGAGTGGACAAGCTTGGACAAGTTGGACTCCAGTGGCGGATCGTGCTCGTGACACACGCTACCGAACACTGTGCGGTTGCCACGACCGTTACGGGCCACCGACTGGGACGCGCGCCGGAAACCCAAAACTGCAGACATCCACGTCCCAAGAACAACACCGCACAGTGAAAGAGTCATGTGAATCCGGAAGGATCGCGTTTGTCGCGCTTGGGTGGAAGTCCGCAAGGAAATATGCAAGAGAAAAAGCTCTGGGGAGGGGCTATACAGACCCCTGAGGACCGGTTAATACGAATTATTTTCGGACCAGGTTTTGTTTCCGAACAGTTTCTGTGACCGGGATCCAAAAATCGACAAGAGTCTGGAAATATTGGCAAAAATGGCCAAAATCTGGAAATAATGGCAAAAATGGCCGAAATTGACCAAAAACTGGAAAAATCGGAAAATCGGAAAATTTGAAAAATCGGAAAAAATGGCCGAAATTGACTGATCTGGATAAATCGGCCAGAGTGGCCAAAATCTCAAAATTGTCCAAAATCTTGAAAAATCGCCAAAAATGGCCGAAATCTGGAAAAATCGGCAAAGATTGCCGAAATCTGGAAAAATCGGCAAAATGGCCAAAACCTGAAAAAATCGGCAAAATCGGAAAAAATTGGCTAAGATTGACCAAAATCTGGCAAAAATGGCCAAAATCGGAAAAAATGGCCGAAATGGACCAAAATGAGGAAAAAATGACAAAAATCTGGAAATATGGCCAAAATCGGAAAAATTCCAAAAACCGTTATTTGCGTTATTTTTTCCGTTATTTTGCGTTTTCGACCGTTATATAACGTTATATAACGTTATATAACGTCATCACCGTTATAACGTTATATAACGTTATATAACGTTATCAACCGGCCATCTATGTAGAATGCAACTGACATGCGAAACGCAAACACAAATAGGACCGTCTACAAGAAGCAAAACAAGAGAAAAGAGCAACAAAACAATGCCGCGTTTCTTCAAGAAGCTCGCCGCGAAGGCGGAAGGCGCGCTGGGCAAGTTGTCGCACTCGGAGCAGAAGGACGAAGCCCTGAGCGGCAACAGCGAGGCCGACTACGAGGACGCCACCCGCGCCGCGTGCCCGGCCGACGTGTTCATGTTCTCGGGCTGCATGGACAAGCAGACGTCGGCGGACGTCAGCAACGTGCAGTCCTTCGGCCTGCCCAGCGGCTCCGGCCCCTCGGGCGCCGGCGGCGCGTGCACCAACGCGCTGCTGGCCCAGGCTTACGAACCGGGGAAGCAGTCGTGGGTCAAGGTGCTGACGGACATGTCGCAGTTCCTGTCGAGCAAAGGTTACTCGCAGGTGCCGGTTTTGTCGACGAGCCGCAAGACGGACCTCAACAGCGAGCACTTCTACATCTCGCCGCCGAAGTACACCGGGAGGAAATACGCGGTTCTGATCGGGATCAACTACAAGAACCACTCGCAGGGCAAGCTCAGCGGGTGCGTGAACGACGTGCTGAGCATGAAGGACTACATCTGCAAGAAAGAGGGCTTCTCCGAGGACTCGGCCGCGATGCGCGTGTTGGTGGACGACAGCGAAGGGTCGTTCAGGGGGTCGGTTCAGAAGCCGACGAAGGCGAACATCTTGGCGGCCTGCCAGTGGTTGGGGTCGGTGGCCCGGGCAGGGGACAGCTTGTTTTTCCACTACAGCGGGCACGGGGGGCAGCAGAAGGACACGTCGGGGGACGAGGAGGATGGCATGGACGAGACTTTGATCCCAGAGGACTACCAGTCAGCCGGAGTGATCACCGACGACGTCTTGTTCGAGACGCTCGTTGCGGGGATTCCGTCCGGCGTGCACATGACTTGCGTCTTGGACTGCTGCCACTCCGGGACCATCCTCGACCTCCCCTTCACCTTCGTCGCCGACAAGCAAGGGCTCTCCACCCTGCAGACCGCCGCCTCCACCGGCTCCCCGTTTTACACGCACCCGAACCCCCAGTTCAACGCGATCATCCAGAAGATGCTCAAAATGGGCGGCGACGTGCTCTGCAAAAAGTACCCGCAGCTGACCCCGTTCGTCACCAAGTTCTTGCAGGGAGGCAAGTAGCGATGAACGCCGCGAAAAAGAGCAGGCCCTCAATTTTTACATAAGCGCCCCCCCCCCAGCTGTTGGAAGGAAATGACTCAACAAGAGCTGCCAGACAAAGAACTGAAGGGATACTACCGAACCACGTGTTGAACGGACGTGAGGTCATGCGGGTCTACCCCTACACGACAAGACACACAAGCACAGCAACGTTAAAGTCTTGGGGGAGAAACCAACACACGGTGGTGGAAAGCGAAGAACAAATCAGATTGTGTTGGTGTTGTGTGTTTGCCCCTCTACCTCCATATTTCCTCCCTTCCATCCGGAAAGCAGCTGCGTCGAGTATTTCTCTCTCCTACCTTGCCCTCGGCGACACGGGAGTCAACGTCGACTTCCCCGCACAAAGGACCGATCCAGCCTCCGGTGCTTGAAACGCCGCTACTGTGCTCACTCTTTACACGGTGCGGTCCATCCCCCGAAGCATGCGTTGAAGCGGGTCTGCCGCACCCGAAAAAGGCAACCCGACCGCGTGTTTGTGCATCCGAAAAAGAATAGGCGTAGGTGCCGGGGGGAGGATTAGCCCGCTAGTGATTGATAGGGAGTGAATATGATCGTTTGGGCAATCTTCTCCCAAACACGCTGCCAGTGTTCTTTTTTTGTGTACACGAACTCTCTCTCTCTCTCTCTCTCTCTCGTTTCTAGCAAACTTGTTTGAGCACCTTCGGTGCGTCTAGGGGGGTCGAGTGAGGACCAGTGAGAGACTAGAGGTATTGGGCGACAAGCCCTGAGTGTTTAGAGGCCACTTGCTTTAGAAGCAAGGTTGGAAGGGGACGATTCGGAAACTTAAGGATTCGGAATTGGAAAAATAACACAGGCAATTCCTCCCTCTTCCTTGTTCCCGACCTCGCTCCCCTCGATCGATTTTGCGGTAATCGCCCCAAGAGTAAAGGTCCGAACGAGACCTCCCGCGCACTCTGTCTCCCTCTCTCCCAACAGCCTTCTACATTCCCCTTAATGAGCGACGAAAACGTGCCACAAACGTACCGGCAACGAACGTTCGGTCCTATAAAAGCGCCTGGGATTATTTCTCTTTTTTTTGTTGTTGTTCTTTTTTCCCTGCTCCCCCCCTCCCCCTCTTCGTTTTTCTTCTGCTTTCGAAAAAGCTTGTGACTCGCCCGCCTCGCGAACGTTCGTCTTGTAGACGCATCTTCTTCCGCTTCCGTACTTTGGCGCTTTGGTTGGCTGCTGTTATTGGGGGGTGGGATCGACCTTTTCTTGGTTGTCTAAACGATACCTCAAGCCACAACATGGTGTCGAAAAGAACCCAAAGCCTTTTGCGTGAGCACTGTCCCCTCGGAGCATCTTCTCAAAAGTAGGATGGTGTGATCCACAGTAGAAAACTTCCCATACATGACGTAGAATCCTGGTTCTAAGTGGGCCACTTCTGGTAAGCAGGACTGGCGACGCGGGATGAACCGAGAGCTGACTTAAGGTGTCCGAGTGATCGCTCATCAGATCCCACAAAGGGTGTCGGTTCATCTTGACAGCAGGACGGTGGCCATGGAAGTCGGCATCCGATAATGAGTGTGTAACAACTCACCTGCCGAATGCACCGGTCCCGAAAATGGATGATGCTCAAGCGATCCCTCTATAGTTGGCCGCGTACTGGTGTCACAAAGCCAGGCGTGCGTAGGAGTCGCTCATCAAATCCCACAAAGGGTGTCGGTTCATCTTGACAGCAGGACGGTGGCCATGGAAGTTGGCATCCGATAATGAGTGTGTAACAACTCACCTGCCGAATGCACCGGTCCCGAAAATGGATGATGCTCAAGCGATCCCCAGGCGATCTCTGGCAAATTTTTGCATCTAGCACTATATAGTGCGTTGCTCAGGGTAGTCGAAGGCCTGACAATCACACTAATGCAACAAATTTACTGTCTAGCACTTCCCGTGAACTTCCCGAGTGTACCCTTTGTACACCCAAGTAGGGCCACCGGATGCCACCATAGGACGATTTCGGTCGGCAATCCCTCCCCCGGCCCATGTTTATGATTTGAGTAACGCCGTTCCGAGTGCGGCCACGCGTCAACAAGTGTCCAAGCAACGTAAACAAAAGAAGACAGCTCGGCAGAAAAGAAAACGGCCAAAAAAAGAAAGAAAGCAGCAATGAGAGGAGAGCGAAGCCCTTCCTGGACCGGACCCACCCATACGGCCCAGTTTAAGCAACAAAAAAAAAAAAAAAAAAAAAAAAAGGATCGGAGACAGCGTCTTTTTTCTTTCTTTTTTTTTTTTTGTTCCAATCTTTGTTTTTCGCCCTCGGTTCGACTGTTCCTCCTCTTTATATACCTTCATGGGTGTGCCAGGAGGGGGTCGATTAGATGGGCGAACCTACTACACGGTGGGCTCCAGTACCGCATCTCCCTCCAACCACGCTGCCAGCGATCTAGCGGCGTGTTTTGAGGCTGAGAGGTCCGGTTGTTGTGCCCGGTGACTGCAGACCGTCGCTGCAGACATGGTATATGAGGGAACAAAGTTGGTTGTCCCATTGGGTTATAAGGGAACAAAACGTGTTGACTACTGAACCTGACCAGACCAGTCCGACCAGGTCTGGACAGCCTGGCCACGTCAGTCCGACCAGGTCTGGACAGCCTGGCCACGTCAGTCCGACCAGGTCTGGACAGCCTGGCCACGTCAGTCCGACCAGGTCTGGACAGCCTGGCCACGTCAGTCCGACCAGGTCTGGACAGCCTGGCCACGTCAGTCCGACCAGGTCTGGACAGCCTGGCCACGTCAGTCCGACCAGCCTGGACAGCCTGGCCAGACCAGTCAGCCTGACCAGACCAGTCAACCTGGCCAGACCAGTCCGACCAGCCTGGACACAGTCAGCCTGACCAGCCTGGCCAGGTCAACCTGGCCAGACCAGTCCGACCAGCCTGGACAGCCTGCAGACCATTCTGACCAGCCTGGACAGCCTGGCCAGACCGGTCAGCCTGACCAGACCAGTCAGCCTGACCAGGCCAGTTAGTCCGACCAGCCTGGGCAGCCTGGCCAGACCAGTAGCCTGACCAGCCTCGACAGCCTGGCCAGACCAGTCAGCCTGACCGACCAGCCAGCCTGACCAGACCAGTCAGCCTGAAACTTAGATCGTAGGAGGACGAACTTCTGCGAAAGCATTCGACAAGGATGTCTTCATTAATCAAGAACGAGAGCGTGGGGATCAAGATGATACCGTCGTAGTCCACTGCTGTAAAAGATGCCGTCTCAGGATCGAGGGGAGCCAAAATCAAAGATTATGGGTTCAGGGGGGAGTACATTCGCAAGGCTGAAACTTAAAGGAATTGACGGAATGACACCACCAGGCGTGGAGTATGCGGCTTAATTTGACTCAACACGGGGAATTTTACTTGGTCAGGACGATCTCAAGGATTGACAGATTGAGAGCTCTTCCTCGATGAATTGTGTGGTGGTGCGTGACCGCTCCTGGTTGGTGGAGTGATTTGTCAGGTTGATTCCGTTAACGAACGAGATCTCGACCCTTAAATAGGTGGGCGTGTCGTTGTAGGGGTGTCTTTTGGCATCGGCGGCTTGCTGCTTACCCGAGACGCGCACTACTTCTTAAGGGGACTGCGCGCGACTTATAGACGTGTAAAGGGCCTACCCAACAGACAGTGGGGGCAAAGAGAGGTGGGGCGCATGAAGCTGCTGCCAAACAGCTGCTTCCGAACTTCCTCTAAAAACGTATACAAAGACACACACCACATGCGCGACACGACACTTGGCACTAAACATACGCATACCTGGCAAATTTACCATATATGAACTCTTTCGACGACAGTCGCCCGGAGACCTTAAACCCCCGGATCCTTCAAGCGAACTTTCACTCTCAAAAAAAGTGTCGTACCGTCCTCCACGGCTAGCCAGAGTAAAGAATCCACAAAGCAAAGTATGTACAGAAATGTTCCAAAGGCCTACCCAACAGACAGCGGGCGGGAGGGCAAAGAGAAGTGGGGCGCATTTGTTCGAGGTGGCCATGCGGCGCGCACCGACGCCCCCCGTGCGGGGCAGGAGCGACAGCAGGGGCCGGACGGGCAAGTCGGCCGGGAAGCGATCCGCGAGCAGGGGAGGCGACGGCGGCACGGGCATATCGGTGTACGGACGCATGCGCCCAGCGGGGCCTGGCGAGGTCACCACGGGTGAGTGCATGAGGGCTGTGAAGCTACTCCCCAACAGGAAGACGGTTTACGTCCGGGACCACTTCGTGGAGGAACGAGAGTTCAGCTTCTGCGAGATGCTTAGCCCCGAAGACACCCAAGAGCAGGTATCCCCCGACTTCTTTTTTTGCGTCATAACTGATATTAACCACATACGGACGGAGGGTGGGTGTTAATTTTGGGAAAATGGACTTTTCGGGCAAACCTTGGGCCATACTCAATAAAGGGGTTTTAAAAAATAGGAACCGAGAGGCGCATTTGAAAGATTTCGTGGCAGATCTTTCAAATGCGCACCTCGACTCTGAATGAATACACGTGGAAGTGACCCAGGACGGGCACCCGTGGCGTCTTGCAGATACCCGCGAAGTAACTTGAATTAACTACGCCGTATGGCGTAGTTCGTCCGTATGTGAAGGAGAACGCTGGCAGCGTGTTGGGAAGAGATTGACCTAACGATCATATTCACTCACTAACAGGCTCCCCCGGCACGTACAAGCAAACATCGCGTCTATTATTTGTGTCGTATAAGATCGCAGATCGTAGAAGATTAATATATCCGACGAACCAGTGGTCAAACGATTCGCACTTTCGCATATTTCCGCTTTCGGGATTTTTGGCGCCAATTATCGCAATTTTGTTCGCATTATCGCACGCTTAAAACCTGAGCAAACACAGTACTGTGGCATACTATCGGCATATTATAGCACGCCGATTGTATGAAAACTTTGTGCGATAATGCGATAATGATTATCGCATGCGAATCGTTTGACCACTATCCCCGCTTCTCCGCCAATACCCAACACTTGTACAAGGCTAATAACCCCGTCGCCATCCCGAAAACATCGTAACTTCACCCCTCACTTGCCTACCCACCCTTCCTTTCTCTGAAGCCGCGTCCTGAGGCGTCACGACGATTGTGACAAACACACTGAATCACTGCCCGGCCTTTCTACTTTCGACTTTTGTATCATCCGCGACGGTAAAGACGAAGCAGCAGACGGAGCCAGTATACGCAGTAGGAGGAGGATGTATTACTCTTTTAGACCTACACGGTGAATCCCAGTATCAGAAGCTAAGTAAAACGTGCGCACGAACAAGTAGAGGAAAAGGAGAAGAATCCGTCGAAGTCGCGGGGAATATGTGGCACATAGATATCCAGAACAACCCCAAAAGAGGCAGTCAAGAGACCGAAAGACACGGTGGGGCCTGCGTTTGTCAGTTTTTGCTTTACCCCTCCAACCTCGCTTTTGGCGAGTGGATATGAGGAGTTCACTCAGAAACGTAAGGATTCCAACTTAACGCACTGAAGGCGCTCAAGCAAGCTTGGTGTGTGTGTATGTATGGGTCACCCCTGTCAGCTTCCTCATGTCACATCTGACGCTCCTGCTTGCTACCCGTCACTACTACTACTACTTGTGTCCACGCGCTGTCCGGAACTGTAGCCTCGTTTGACAATGGCCCCCTGCTTCGTGTCCCGTGCTGCCTGTGCACCCGGGGCAGCATCGTGTTTCGAGCACTTCGCTTTCCTGTGTGCGTGCGTGTGTGTGTTACGGACCCGTTTTAACGTGGTGCCTCCCTTCACGAAAGTACGACCACGCTCAGATTAAGCTAGGTGACGGCCGATGCATCCCCGGGCTGGGAGTGGGGGCCTCCATTCGCTCTCCTGTTTGCGTGATGCTTTGTGCAGCAGCTGGCTAATGCTTCGTTTTCAGCCACACAATCGCCGCAACGTCCTAGTCTGTGAGCTGTGCAGAAGTGCATCCGGGGCCTTAGACCATCCGATCCGTGATGATGCTGCTTGAGGCGACAGCAGGTCTCCGCCGGTAGACGCTTTTTTACGCACTCACTGCATCGCGGCTTTTTGTGGAGCGAGCAAACCACTCCAGGGCGGGAAGTGTTAGCAGCGCCTTCTGGGGCCTCGCACGGGGGGGCACCTTTGCGCGGGTCAGTGCTTGAACCCCTTTCGGCCTCTTCCGTTCTGCCTTTCCAGTCGGGTTTTCCCTGTGTCCATCCTGCCGGGTAAGCCTCCTCTGGCAAGAAGGTTGCGGCCCACTTCAGGTGTGGCGGGTAAGGGCTGCTCTCATGTTCGTCCGCGATTCCCGCCTGCGCGTGTTCGCGTATCCTCACGATGATGCCTTCTGTCGCCTCTGACAGCTGCGCTCGTCGGGAGACGCCCCGTACAACCGTCCCTCCCAGGGATGTCAGCACGGTGGAGGAGTACTCATGGCCATAGAACCACGGCTGCCCCGTCACCTTCTTGTACGCCTTCCCCATCTCAACGAGGCTAAGCGCTTTGCCCAAGACGGACCGGCGAAAGTCGGTTAGCATCTTCTCTTGCCTTCGAGGAGTCGGCCGCTGGCGCTGCACCAAGTCCATGGCGGCGTTACTCAGGGCATCAGCGTCCGTGTTCCTCTCGCGCTTGACGTGCTCGATGCGCACTGTCATCCGTCGCTGCAGGGAAGAAACCATTCTGGCAGCGCGTGTCTGGTATGGCTTGAGCTCCTCGGAACATGCCAGGCGTCGCAAAAGCTGCCCCACTACCAGTGCCGAGTCCCCCCGCACCGTACACTGCGTGCCGTCCGCATCGTTCGCTTCGTTCAGCAGATGCAGGCCCGCTAGCACCGCTTCATACTCTGCCACGTGCGTGCGTGTGTGTGTGTTGCGGACCCGTTTTAACGTGGTGCCTTCCTGTACGAGAGACGTCCACGCGTGTGTGTGTGTGTGTGTGTGTGTGTGTGTGTGTGTGTGTGTGTGTGTGTGTGTGTGTGTGTGTGTGTGTGTGTGTGTGTGTGTGTGTGTGTGTGTGTGTGTGTGTGTGTGTGTGTGTGTGTGTGTGTGTGTGTGTGTGTGTGTGTGTGTGTGTGTGTGTGTGTGTGTGTTGTGGACCCGTTTTTATGTGGCGCCTTCCTGTGCGAGAGGCGTCCACGCTCCCCTCTGTTTCAAGTGACCGCCGATGCTCCCGCGGGTTGCGAGTAGGGGTCCGTGCGCAACTGGGGGTGGTGCTCTGTGCAGCACTTTGCGATCCCTTCGTTGTCAGCTTCACAATCACCGCAGCGCTCTTGTGTGTGAGTGTGTGAGTGTGTGTCCGTGTGGGATCCATGAGGAGTTCGCTCAGAAACGTAAAGGATTCCTACTTGACGCGCCGAAGGCGCTCAAGCAAGCTTGCCTTAGGTGTGGGAGATTTTTACCCCCCCCCTTTACAACCTGGTTCGATTGCGGGATAATAAAACCTCGGGGATAAAAGACCGCGTGTTTTTCCCGTTTTATTTGACACACGTCTGGTTGTCTAAAAACACTACCACTACTTGATCCTGCTACTGTTCGGCTACCCGGATCTTTTTTTAGTATTCGACAAATCGAATAATAACACAGGTGTTATTATTCGACCCCCCCCCCCCTTTAATAGCCCAGTGTCCTTCCGCATGGAGGCACACGGAAGAGCTCCCCCGCAAGGGTGCTTACCCCCAGCTGAAAGTAAATAATGTTGTCGACAACTAAAAGCAAAAGAATCAACCAAAACTACGCATTTCTTCGGCTGACACCATTTGCGCGCTAGACACAAAGATAGCTCAAAGCATCTGCAGAATAACACGAAAAGCCTCAAGGCAAACCCCCGTTTTCACATTTCTTCCTTCTCGGTATCTCCAAGTTCTCCCCTCGTGTTGGCACCACGAAGCGAGGTCCGTCGCTGCTAGCGGGCCCAGAGAAGGGAAATAAAACAGGGGGTCCAAAAACAAGTGTGGTCGACAACGTCTCGCGTTTACTCGGAAGGGGGAAGGGGGGCTTTTAGTTGCGCACCCACGCACGCAGGTGTTTAAGTCTGTTGGGACGCCCGTCGTGGACGCCGCGCTGGCGGGGAAGCAAGGGACGGTGTTGGTTTACGGGCAAACCGGCACCGGGAAGACGTACACGGCGTTCAACACGGAAACGAGCGAAGAAGGCCTGCTGGTGAAGTCGGTGCAGGAGGTGTTCCGCCGGTTGGACCTCGAGGCCGGCGACTACGACTCGAGGGTGGGCGTGCAGTTTTTCCAGCTGTACAACGACGCCTTGCAGGACCTGCTGCCGGCCGACAGCACGTCGAACGCCAGCTCGAACGACCTTTCAATGCGCGTGGACGAGTCGTTCGGCACCGCAGTGTCTGGCATGTCCGTCCACGAAGTCGACTCCGCCGCCGAGGCTCTCGCCCTGTTCCAGACCGGAACCCAGATGCGCACCGTCCGGCTCACGACCATGAACACGAGTATGCCGCCTTCCTCTAGACTGGGTTCTGGCTCAGAGGCCTTCAGCCATATTCCACCCAGTGGTAGCATCACGGCACTGTCCGATCGAACAACCGTAGATACCAGGGATTCGAAACGGGAGTTCCTCTCGTACTACCCCGTATTGCTGTCGGAATGCGCTGGCCCGATGGGCTCTCTCTCCATCAGTAGGGTGAAACCAACCTGTCTCACGGCGGTCTAAACCCAGCTCACGCTCCCAGTTAGTTAACCTTTCCGCTCGCCACCGCTGCTGTGTGTATGAAGCGAAATGCTGTGGTTCGATTAACCAGGTGGATTCCTCTTGTTCGTAACAGTTCCACAAGTGACACTTCATTTGCCAGGCGCAACATGCAAGAAGGCCTGGAAGAAATCGGGAGCCGCGGGTGAGCACCCGAGAGCGCCACTCACAGCACCTTCAATCTGAGCCTCAGGGCTTACGCTCCACGTGTGGGACGTGTGCTTCCACGTGTGGATCCACAGGTACCACGTGTGGATTTTGATATATATTTTCCCACATGTGCTTGCCACATGTTGGTCCGCATGCAGGGGAGTCTAGGCCCACAAGTCGCCAAGGCCGCACAGCCAGGTGTCGCCAAGTGAGGCTATTTTTTTTTGCCCGTCACCCATAGGGGGAAAGGTTTTTTTCTTGAAAGTATGCCAATACTGCAGGGAATAGTTGACTAGACCTCTTGAGTTTGTGCTGACCACGAATTGGGGAGTCGGAAGAACCTACAAAGCCAAAAGCAGGACCGACCCCCCGTTCGTGAGAAAAAGCGAAGAATAAAAACACCTTCTTTTTTCCATCTATCTTTGTCAAGAGCTGCAACTCAACTATTCCCCTCGAACCTTACGCGCCCACATGCGGACCACGCGTATTTTCTCTGTGGCCGAAAACGGAGCGTATGCCCTGATCTGAGCGCACTGACAATCCCGCAGGTGTTCTCGAAGCCAATCCTTTTCCCGAAGTTACGAATTTCTCGACCTGTCGTCGAAACACGGCGCAGACGGGACCAGTGCGCGCATAGTCCACGTTCTTGCAATCCCCACGGCTAGCCTCCTTCGAAATAGGCCCTCGAATATTTTACTGTTTTATCCTCTCGCGAACGTCTCGTAACGGGGCGCCGCCCCGAACAAAACCCGACTGTCCAATCACGTTGCGATGCAGGTGCTCTATTCCAACACTGTACTCAATACTCAATGCCACCAGGAAGCTCGCGGTCGCACGCAATGTTCCTCGTGTCGATCCGGAGGGTGAAGAAGCAGCAGCGGCCGCCGACGCAGTATTCAGTCGGCGAGCCAGTGCTGACGGGGCGCCTGCTGATCGTTGATCTCGCGGGCTCGGAACGCATCAAGCGGACGAACGCCAACGGCGTGCAGAAGGTCGAAGCGCAGGCCATCAACAAGTCGCTCGCCTGCCTCGGCAACGTCATCCACGCCCTCGGCGCCGACAGCGCCGGGCACATCCCCTACAGAGACTCGAAGCTCACGCGGCTGCTGAAGCACTTTTTGTCGTCCGCCGGCCAGGCGAGCGTCATCGTCACCTTCTCCCCGGCTCTCGCGGATATCACGGAGACCGTCTCGTCCCTGCAGTTCGGGCAACGCGCGCTGAAAGCGGTTCGGCCGAACGCCGGCCTCAGCGAGTCGACCGTCCAGTACCTCACGAACCGCCCTGCTGATGCTGGCGGGAAGCCATCGGGAGCCGCAGCCGGCGGAAGGGCTTCGGGGATTCGCACGCGCAGCAGCAGCGCTGGGGGGGGGGTGGCGCGGCCGTGGGGTTCAAGCGGACGCCGAGTCCGAGTGCGGCGGAGTCGCACCGGGCCGTCCGGGCGCTGCAGGAGCGGGTGACGACGCTCGAGAGGGAGCTGCGCGCGGTGCGGGCCGAGAAGCGGGCGGTGGTCGACAGCGCGCGGCAGATGCAGAGGGCCCACGACGACGACGAGCGGCTCATCGACGACCTCGAGAGGCACCTGCGGCTGTGCACCGCGGAGAACGACAGGCTCCGCGGCGAAGTGCGGGCCGGCGGCCCGCCCGACCGGGCTTCCTCGAGCAGGTATCGCGGCGTTTTTTTGTAATATCAATTTATTGGAATCACGAGTGTTTGGGAGAAGATTGGCCTGCCGATCATATATCACTCACTTTCAATCACTATCACTCACTATCAACTCACTATCACTCACTGTCACTCACTATCACTCACTATCACTCACTATCACTCACTGTCACTCACTATCACTCACTATCACTCACTGTCACTCACTATCACTCACTTTCACTCACTATCACTCACTATCACTCACTATCACTCACTATCACTCACTTTCACTCACTATCACTCACTATCACTCACTATCACTCACTATCACTCACTATCACTCACTATCACTCACTATCACTCACTATCACTCACTATCACTCACTATCACTCACTATCACTCACTATCACTCACTATCACTCACTATCACTCACTATCACTCACTATCACTCACTATCACTCACTATCACTCACTATCACTCACTATCACTCACTATCACTCACTATCACTCACTATCACTCACTATCACTCACTATCACTCACTATCACTCACTATCACTCACTATCACTCACTATCACTCACTATCACTCACTATCACTCACTATCACTCACTATCACTCACTATCACTCACTATCACTCACTATCACTCACTATCACTCACTATCACTCACTATCACTCACTATCACTCACTATCACTCACTATCACTCACTATCACTCACTATCACTCACTATCACTCACTATCACTCACTATCACTCACTATCACTCACTATCACTCACTATCACTCACTATCACTCACTATCACTCACTATCACTCACTATCACTCACTATCACTCACTATCACTCACTATCACTCACTATCACTCACTATCACTCACTATCACTCACTATCACTCACTATCACTCACTATCACTCACTATCACTCACTATCACTCACTATCACTCACTATCACTCACTATCACTCACTATCACTCACTATCACTCACTATCACTCACTATCACTCACTATCACTCACTATCACTCACTATCACTCACTATCACTCACTATCACTCACTATCACTCACTATCACTCACTATCACTCACTATCACTCACTATCACTCACTATCACTCACTATCACTCACTATCACTCACTATCACTCACTATCACTCACTATCACTCACTATCACTCACTATCACTCACTATCACTCACTATCACTCACTATCACTCACTATCACTCACTATCACTCACTATCACTCACTATCACTCACTATCACTCACTATCACTCACTATCACTCACTATCACTCACTATCACTCACTATCACTCACTATCACTCACTATCACTCACTATCACTCACTATCACTCACTATCACTCACTATCACTCACTATCACTCACTATCACTCACTATCACTCACTATCACTCACTATCACTCACTATCACTCACTATCACTCACTATCACTCACTTTCACTCACTTTCACTCACTATCACTCACTATCACTCACTATCACTCACTTCACTCACTTTCACTCACTTTCACTCACTATCACTCACTATCACTCACTATCACTCACTATCACTCATTGCAGTTTACTGAGGGAACTGGAGCAAGACGCATGGCTAGACGAGCACGACCACCTCGAATCGACACCAGAAGAATTCGGGGTGGGGCTGGCTTCGACGACTAGTAATATCCCGGTAAATGGTAGCACTCCTGAACAAGCCTGAACCAACAGGATCAAAGAATGTCAGTCACACCTTCCCGATTCTTTTTTGCTTACCTCTTTTTCTGTAAGCACACAACCGGCCGTAGAAACCCGCGAGGGGCCTTACTTTCCTCTTTTTTGTAAGGCATACGGACACCCCCAACGCGAAGAAACCTGCAACACACCTCCCTTCTTCCTACTTAGTTCCTTTTTCCGCAAAGCAGAAAGCACCCCACACAACACACGAGTAGCCCCGACGAGCCTCCAGGCAAAAACTCGTTTTCACACCTCTTTCTCCTTTTGTCGCTCATGTCGAGATGAGGGACCTGAAGACGGGCGCTGCGTGGCGCGATTTGGGGTGTGGCCAGCGCGCGGCCGATGTGGCGCGTGATCTGCAGGTGGAGTACGTTCTGCCGGGTCATCAGTTCGGACCTGGTTGTGCGTGCTCGTTGGAGAGCAGGTTTGCGCCCCTGAGAGAGTGGCTGTATGCCGCCGAGTCGCTCGAAGGGTGGCGCAGTCGGCCGCAGTTCAAGGCGCTTGGGGAGTTGCTGCTGCGCGAGCTGCGCATAGAGTTCTTGTGTGCGCAGGGGGGGTTCTCGCGCGAAGAGTTCCGGATGCACATGCAGCTGGAGAGCGAGGACCCCCTGGACAGAGCGGTGGCCAAGCTGTGGCTAGAACGCCGGGGATTCGACGGCGGATGTTCCTCTGGTACCGGAGGCGGTGTTCGCGGACGGAAGAGGCGCATTCCCCCCGCGGTCCGACGCCGGCGCAAGCGCGATCAGCGCCAGTCGATGCCGCCGACTACCGTCTCACCTCCCCAGTCATCCGACGGCCCGTTGCCCCGCTCCCACGTCCGCTACCACGACCCCCACGCCGCCCCGGTGCAGGCGCGGTGTGCCCGGCTGGTGCCCCTCTTGCCCGCTCGGTGCACCGCCCCGAGGGGAGATGCGTCGGGAGACGACACGCTGCAGCTTCCCCCCCAATCAATCGGCAATCCCCCACATTCAATCAACTTTGCGGGAGTGTCTCTCGTTGGACACCATCCGGGCACCGCCCGGTCGCCTGACTCCCGTGAATCCCATTCTTCCCCGATTGCAGGGGAACCCCCTGCGCAGCGACTCGGTGCGGCTTCAGACCCGCAGAGTGACGCAGCGCGTGACCCCGCAGGCGCGACGACTTGCGGTTACGCAGCGCATGACATCGGCCACGGCGGCGGTGTCGGGTTGGGCAGCACATGCCCTGATGCGCAGCGACTCGGTCCGGTAGAAGGTTCCCTGGTGGGACACGACGTGGCGTGCTCAGGCGGCGCGCTACGACCCGGTCCGGTTGAGGTTTTTGGGGAGGCGACATGTTTCGCGACAGGTGAATGGGAACCTGCCCTTGGGATGGCTCCCGGGGCGGTTAGCGGGTTTGACCCGTCATGTTTTACAGGATTCGCTCCGTCTGGTTTGAATCAAACCATTGTTCCATTTCTGTATCCGTGGGGTTCTCCGCAAGGACCGTTTTTCATGAGTGGTTCTGCACCTCCAGGGTGGCTACCACCAGTTGGTACCGCGTTTTCGCGGTCTCTTCCTCAACCTGGCGTTGTAGGGGGAACAGCTACACCAGGTGGGCCTGAAAGCTCCGGTGCAGCGGCGCCTGTGCACCACATCTCGGGAGTTTCTCCAGGGGGGTTTTCCCCCATGGCTTCCGCGCTTCAGAGCGTTCCGGAGTTCAAGGTTGCTGATCTGCTGCCTGCCGAAGAGTTACCCGCTCCGTCAGCCATGCCCGGCACTGAGTTTACTGCATTGCCGCCGCACGTAGGGGATTATCTGGCTCCGCTGAGCGACGTTGTGGGCCGTCGGGTCCACGGCTTTACCAGACGCGCGCACAACACGCGTCTTCCACAGTCGCAGGCGGAAAAGGAGGCACCTCTCCACGTGGCGGCGGTGCCGGCCATGGACACGGCGGCGCTCCGGCTCAGGATGAAACCTGACGTACGCGCGAGATTTGACTCGGTCTGCAATGCCACGTTTTTCCCCGTTCGTGACGATCAAGAAGGAGACTCGTCCGGGGGCCAGCAGAGGAGGAGTCACCTCAGGTGCTCCCACGCTTCCGAGCTCGTGAGGCTTGGCATTGCGTCGCCTTCCGACACGCCGGGCACTTTCCGCAACGTGCCTTTTACGGTCGTGGAGGACAAGGCGGGCCGCCTGCGTCAACGGTTCATTCTGTGGACGCAGGAGGCTAACGATGTGCTAAGCCGCCAAGGCTACGTGGCTCAGGTACCATTGGGCCATGTCTCGGAGTACCTCGATGTCGTAGAGTCCGAGTGCGCCACAACGCGTGATTTGCGTTGTGGCTTTTATCAAGTAAAAGTCCCTGAGGAGGCTCGAAAGAACTTCGGTTTCCTCGATGAAGATGGCAATGCCTACGTCCTAAATAGGCTGCCGATGGGACACTCGTGTGCACCAGAGCTGATGCACACGCTAACAGCTGTGTTAGCAAGCCACCCGGACTTCGTTGGGCCTGAATTCACGGCCGACGGGGTAACAGTCCATGCCTGGGTGGATAATATTCGTATTTGTGGATCCCGTGCCGCAGTGCTCTGCCAGACCGAGAAGCTTGATCGGCTGGCCGCACGGGTCCACGCTTCTTGGAAGCCCGAGGATAGCAACGACGCTTCCTTGGGCTATGATTTTATAGGGGTCAGTTTTGACCACGGTCGGAAGACCGTCTCTCCGGCGGCTCGCCTGATCGAAAAGATCCGGGCCGTCGATCTCTCTAGCCCAACCGCCGGCGATTTAGAATCGCTCGGCGGTCGTCTGCTCCATGCGAGCTCAGTCGTGAACGCGTTCCCCGGCTCGTTCTGGTTCGCCGTCAAGTTCTTGCGACGGATAACGAACAGCCTCAACAAGGGAACCCGCACGCAGTCAGAGACTGTGCGTGTGCCGGCCTCCATACGGAGGGATTTGCGATCATGGATCGATTCTGTCGATGTGAACAGAAAGTTCACGCGTCCGTCCACGAACCGCCCGTACGCGGTCTACGTGGACGCTTCCTTGCTGGGGTGGGGTGCTGTCCTGGTTGACCGGCAGACAGCAGAACTGACTGTGTTGGGTGGCGCGTGGACCGAGCAGGAGACTCGGCACCACATAAACACGCTTGAAGCACTGGCTCTGAAGAGAGCCGTAGATGCGCTACCCCCGTCAGTGGTAGGGAGCGCGGTCGACATCCATGTCGACAATACGACCGTGGTCGGGGTGGCGCGGAAGAAAAACTGCATGCTCAACAAGGCGTTGAATGACGCAGTTGTGCACGCGTTGACCCGACTACGCGATTTGAAATGTTCCTGGTCCATCTCGTGGATCAGCACGAAGGAAAACCCGGCCGATGTCCCTTCGAGAGTTGCCCTTGCCGCTGACGCCTCGGAAGAGGATCGACAGCGACTTTTACTTGCGGTGAGGGCATTCTTTACTCGCGAGGGGGCTGGTGGCGTGACGTCGTCCCAGCGGCGATCATAGCTTGCCTCATGGTCGGTGTTCTTCCCCTTCGTTTGTTTGTAAGTATCCGCTTTGGTTTCACCCTTTGTTTTCAGATGGAGTTGCACGAGCCGACCGGAGGAAGGGGTCAGCACAAGCCCCAGGAAGCCAAGCCAGTGCGAGAGGCCAGAAGACGCCAGCTCCAATTCTTGCAGTTTACTGAGGGAACTGGAGCAAGACGCATGGCTAGACGAGCACGACCACCTCGAATCGACACCAGAAGAATTCGGGGTGGGGCTGGCTTCGACGACTAGTAATATCCCGGTAAATGGTAGCACTCCTGAACAAGCCTGAACCAACAGGATCAAAGAATGTCAGTCACACCTTCCCGATTCTTTTTCCCACCCTCCATCCCCCGCGTGACGTCGTCCCAGCGGCGATCATAGCTTGCCTCATGGTCGGTGTTCTTCCCCTTCGTTTGTTTGTAAGTATCCGCTTTGGTTTCACCCTTTGTTTTCAGATGGAGTTGCACGAGCCGACCGGAGGAAGGGGTCAGCACAAGCCCCAGGAAGCCAAGCCAGTGCGAGAGGCCAGAAGACGCCAGCTCCAATTCCTATCACTCACTATCACTCACTGTCACTCACTATCACTCACTATCACTCACTATCACTCACTATCACTCACTATCACTCACTATCACTCACTATCACTCACTTTCACTCACTTTCACTCACTATCACTCACTATCACTCACTATCACTCACTATCACTCACTATCACTCACTATCACTCACTATCACTCACTATCACTCACTATCACTCACTACTCACTCACTATCACTCACTATCACTCACTATCACTCACTATCACTCACTATCACTCACTATCACTCACTATCACTCACTTTCACTCACTTTCACTCACTATCACTCACTATCACTCACTATCACTCACTATCACTCACTAGCATGCCAATCTTCCCCCGACACGTACAAACAAAAATGGCACTAACTCGGACGGAGTAAAACCGTGATTGGATTAAAGTTGAACCGGGTAAAACCTGGGGTTCACCCGGTTCGGCTGTTTCTTGTATACGCGTGTATAAGCACCTGCTTTGTAGGAAATACTTGAAGAGACTGCCAGTTGCGAAAACTCAAAGGAGGTAAATGTGAAGATTCGAATGTTGTTGCGATGACTCCCCACTATCGCATCAATCTTCCAAAAATCTCGAAGGAGGTAAATGTGCTGTAGCCCGCACGAAATTCAGGTAAATCTGGGTTTAGTGGCCGGCGTACAGTGAGTTATCACGTGCGAGAATATGCGAGAATCATGCGAGAATTTTGCGAGAGTCGGGGCCGCGACCCCCCAATACGAGAATAGGCGAGAATACGAGTCGGATCGGATGTATGCCTAGGCAATCATTGCTTCTCGCGCATCAGGAACACAAAAGGATTAATTCTTCTCTCGGCAAGCGTGATGAGGGCGCCTCACGTTGGGCGAAAACGACCAACTCTAGCACAAGGCAGTCCCTCGAGTATTTTTCCCCCGCCGACCCCGGTATGCAGATCTAGACTGTCGGTCTAAATTTGCAACGCAAACGATTCCCCTGCGGCTTGGAAGGAAATGCTCGGCGAAGCTGCCAGACAATGAACCGAAGGGATCCCAAGTTTGAATTCACAAAATTCAAATTCAAGAGTTTGCAAGTTTCAAACCCCTGTTCAAACCCCTGACCCTCAAGCGAACCGTACGATCGAAGAGAGAGCTGGTGACTAATGCAGGCCGTCGCTACAGATATTCTGCATTCTAGCCTTAACTACCATAGGATAACAGACGCGTTCCATCTGCTGTGACGTAGACACGGAGTGTGCATAGTGCGTTGCTCAGGGTAGTCGGAGGCCTGACAATCACACTAATGCAACAAATTTACTACCATAGGCTATCGTCGACAAGCAGAGTACGACACGGTACGATCGAAGAGGTAGTCAGCTGGTGACTAATGGCCATCGCTGCACATATTCTGCATTCGCACCTCAACTCGTGGATGATCTCAACCTAGTTTTCGCATTCTGCAGCCATTATTCCAGCCTAAACGAGCGTCTGACCACTTTTCCCGCAGTTTCGGAGCATTTTATGGGCACCTGAGTGGCGGGTTTCGAGTTTTGGATTTCTGGTGACACCCAGTTTGGGTCTCTGATGTTTTTCCTTAAGGAATTGCCTCAAGCGAACTTTCACTCTAAAAAACGTGGGGGGCCCAAGACTACACTCCACGAAGGAATGTACTTGGTGTCGGTCACAAACAGTCCCGGACATGGCTAGCCATAACCCATAACGAAAGCGTGCACTAAATATACAACCCGTTACCACATACCGTATTTGTAAAAAGACGTACCTACCCCCCCCCGTGTTTAAGATCGCCGCCTCCCCCCCCGTGTATAAGATCGGTTTTTTTTGAGAAATGAGGGCGATCTTATACACGGGGGGGGAGGGGGGTGGGGTCCCGCGCAGCGGGAAAGTTTTTTTTTGGGGGGTGTTTTTACTGTTTGGGGGGGGAATTTGGCCCCGCGCAGCGGGAATTTTTTTTTTTTTGGGGTACTTTTTCTCCGAGAGGTTCCGGCAGGGAAAATATCTCTGGGGGGAGATACGCAGATCCTTGGTTGCCCGTGGTAAGTTGCGGTTTTTTTCCTTCTTCTGCTGGTCTTCCGAATGCAAAACGACTGCAGGAAGGGGATTCAAGGGGTTAACAAGATGCTCACATACATGAGTCAGGCTGCCCTCGTTGCAGCTGCGATGCTGTGCCTGATCAACGCAATAATTGATCCTGGCTGTCCTATTGAGTTCATTGAAGTTGACACACCCGTCTCACGGAGAAGAGCCTCTCGTCGCAGCACGAATATGAGGGGAACGAAGGGCATCAGAAACGTCACAGGGCAGAATTGTTTTGCATCAGCCCTGGTGCAAATTCTGAGGTTGACAGATTGGCAGGGCACGATTGAACCTGGGACGAGATCCAAGCTACGATCAGCCTTGTTTTCACTGATTCGTCATGACGGCCGTGACCATTCAGCGACCAGAATGTAGACTTTTTTGTCCCGCCTTCCCAGCCGGTTCAACAACGGGCGCACCCAGCAGTGTGCTGCAGAACTCTTCGACAGCGTTCTTGTGCACCTGTTTAATGCCGATTCGCCGGATGCAGAGATAGACGAGCTTGGGCCTCTTCGCCTGCGACTTGATAGTAACTTGAATTGCGGCGCCTGCGGCACCAATCGAACTCGCCACGCCACATCTATCGGTCTGCATCTACATCGTGGCAAGAGTGCGCAGAGCCAAACCATTCCAGGCATGTTGGAAACATTCTCCGCGCCGTTTTTCCATGACAGTGTGGACTGTGAGTTGTGTAAAACCAAGACAGTCACCTCCCAGAACACGACAGTCTCCGTTGGAGAAGGGTTTACTGATCTGTTGTTGTTCATTGACTGCTTCCAGTCCGTCCCCCACACTGGTTTTGATGGCACTCGCTCCACGAAACTCGTGAAGCATAACTTTCGTGTCGGGGTCCCAACAGAGATTCAATTTTGTGGGAAGACTTTGAGCCTTCGAGGAGTTGTGCTCCATCGCGGCCCGTCCCTTCAATCTGGGCACTTCGTGAGTCTTTCGAAGTTGGCAGATGACTGGACTCTCGTTGACGATGAACGAGTGACCCGTAATCCACCCACATCTCAAGATCAGTGCTTCATCGTTCTGTACTCGTGTTCCCCGCTGCAACCAATTCAGAATCTCCCAGATTTGTTGCCAACTGAGCCCCAGAAAGGAGAACAAGAAAAAAAGGTGTAATGCCCTTATATCCCGGTCAAAACAAATTTGTGCCCTTATATCCCGGTTCGGGATATAAGGGCACCAAATTTGTTTTGAACCGGGTTTTTAGGGCAGGTTCAAAATTTGGGTCTGAAATTTTGGGTCCAAAATTTGGGTCCAGAATTTGGGTCCAGAATTTGGGTCCAGAATTTGGGTCCAGAATTTGGGTCCAAAATTTGGGTCCAAAATTTGGGTCCAGAATTTGGGTCCAAAATTTGTGTCCAGAATCTGGGTCCAGAATTTGGGTCCAAAATTTGGGTCCAGAATTTGGGTCCAAATATTGGGTCCAAATATTGGGTCCAAATATTGGGTCCAAATATTGGGTCCAAATATTGGGTCCAAATATTGGGTCCATAATATTGGGTCCAAATATTGGGTCCAAAAAATATAGGGTCCAAATATAGGGTCCAAATATTGGGTCCCAATTTTGGACCCAAAATTTGGGTCTAAAATTTGGGTCAAAATGTGGGTCCCAAATTTGGGTCCAGAATTTGGGTCCCAAATTCTGGAAGGGTTCGGTTTTGGGGTCAGTTTTGAAACCGAACCCGAAACCGAACCCAAAACCGAACCTTCCAAACTCGGAACCGAACCCAGGACGGTAGGCTAACAACAAGGTGGCAGCTCTCCTCAGTACATCACGCAAGAATGGCTTATTCCTTCCTGAAGTGTCTTTGAACTGTCTTTGTGCCCACAGGGCACAGAAGGCACGCGGTGGCTATCGGGAAACTGCGTCGCGCACTCAGACAGAATTGACAGCATGTACTTGGAACCCTTTCTCACGGTCAGTAATCTGGACAACCATTACGCTGGACGAATATCAGGAATCGACGAATATCTTCGGGCTGTTTCAAAATTCTTCTCGAAAATACAGGGTCAAAAGGGTCTTCCCCCCCCCAAAAAAAAGACTCCAGATACGCAAACTCTTTCGAACGCTGCACACGGGTATCCTTCAAGTGACCTCTAACTATCTGTTGCATACGCGTATCCGGATCTGAAAGCTGAAGACTTTGTAACACTTTACCGCGACCGAAGTCGCGAACCGGGTTCAGCTTGCACTGCAAAAGCAGCATAATTGTGTCTTGCGCACGAGCGCGGAAATCCGCCACCCACCATTCGGTTAGATATTGCAAGAACACAATTGCGAAGCTTACTACAAACGGATAGTGTTACAAAGGCGAACGAATCATGCGAGAACCTATGGAGGGGCCCCTCGACAGCTTTCAGAACACGGCATAGTAAGTCAAGAGACGGATAAGCGTGCGCACATTCTACTCCCGTTTGATCTGCATTTTCCACCTTTCCCCCTTTCTTTGATCTGCTGGGTGTATTTGCGGGACTACTGCAAACGTATCGAATGAAAGCTAGAAAGTACAAACTAAGACCAGTTCCAGTTTGCTCTGGGGGCAGGTTTGCTGTCACCTGGGAGGTTTTCTAAAGCCAGGTACCCCGGCTTAAGTTCGGCTGCATCAGTGTTGGCTTTCGACATACTTCTGTGTGGGTTCGGTGGACCGCCCAAGACTGTCCAAAAACCCGACCAAATTTCGACCCAATTTTTGAACTGGACCAAAATTCTGACAAAGAATTGACCAAATTCGAACTTTTTTCGAACTTTTTTCGAATTTTTTTCGATTTTTTTTTCGAATTTTTTGGCCCCAGTATCTTGGGTCCAAAACAAATTTGGTGCCCTTATATCCCGGTTCAAAACAAATTTGGTGCCCTTAAATCCCGGTTCGGGATATAAGGGCACATATTTGTTTTGAACCGGGATATAAGGGCACCAAATTTGTTTTGAACCGGGATATAAGGGCACATATTTGTTAGGGGCGGGATATAAGGGAAATTTACCAGAAAAAAAACAAAATGAGCCCAACGAGAAAGAAGACCAAGAAAAAAAACGAAACGAGTCTCAGGAAGACGAACAAGAAAACAAGCGGAAAAGAGCACCTGTCATCATAGAACTCGACGAGTCTGGGGACGTCTCGCCCCCTGTCGTCGACCTAGTGGATATTTCTGATGATGACATCATAGACGTTGATGAGCCAGCAAAGAAAAAACCGCGAAAGAATCGTGCCGAGCAGCTTGCTAGGCCGGAAAGGAACCGCGAAACCAGCACTTTTAAGCTGGAGATGTTGAAAAGGGTTCACGACTTCGGTCACGGCGGCAACCGCAAAGTTGCACAGATTATGAAAGCAAGGAACCCGCGATACAAGAGCCACACAACTGAGGGTATTTGTGCCTTACTGAGAAAGTGGTCCTCTAACAAGACAGCGCTGGAAAAACAGCGTGCAAAAAGCGCCTCAACAAAAAGCTCACATGCGGGAAAGACGTCTTCGTACATTGGGCAAGAACGTGATCTTGTTCAGTGGATCATGTATCGCCGAAGTGTATTTGCCACGATTTCCGCCCGGCATTGTCAGCAGGCTTTTTTGTCTCTCGTGGCAAAAGACACGACCCTGGATCCGCCAAATAATCTAGAAACTTGGTGGACGCGTTTCCGGCGAACGCACAAGATAACAACAAGGAGGATTGGCTCATATGCCACTCTTCAGCTCTCAGGAACCGACTCGGTTATTTCGCTTGCCCGCCAAGCGATCCATGCGGCCGTTTACTCGAAGAGATTCGAAGTGATACACGCAATGGACGAGATTTGTCTCCCGTTGGAGAATCTGCCGAAGTCCACGGTGTGCTCAGTAAAGAGTGTGGAGCCCCGGGTTAGGGCGTGCACCGCTGGAAACGAGAAGCGGAACATGACAGCTATCCTGAGCTGGGGGGTGCACGTGGAGCACAACCAAAGAAACATCTCTGTGTCGGAAAAGGTGAGGATGGACCCACTTGTTGTTTGGCAGGGGCCACGCACTATCACGGAAGGACGGGGCCGCCCCACGCTTTACCAGAACAGGCACAAGCACGACATCAACGTGCACTTCACGTGCCAAAAAGAAGGGAAGTGCGACTACGAAGTAATGCTCGAGTACATCTGTACATTACCCAGCTTCCCCTCAGGGAAGTATGGGCTTCTCGTAATGGATGGGTACAAGTCGCACTACAGCATTCCTGTCGTGAAGGAATGCTGTAGTGAGAAGGAGGAGGCGAGATCGCGGGGCTGGCTGGTGTTCATTATACCTCCAAACACGTCAGGTCACTTGAATGTTGGCGACCAGAGTGCCTGCAATCTGAAGGTGCGACGACTTCTTCGTTCCAAGTGGATAGACTGGTCCTCGCAACAGCTTGTTGCAGAAAACGGTGCGAAGCTTCCTGCGCCAACCCGTGACGAGGTGTGCAAGTGGCTCGCGGACTCATACTTGGCGATCACAGATGCAGACATAGATTCTGCCTTCAAAAGTGCTCTGTGGCCAGGCTCGTCTTTGCACCCTGACATTCACAAAAGAATGCCCGAACAAACGGAAGCAACGTTTACCCCTTCCCGCGACAACATTGATGTTTCACAGCAGATTTCGTCACTGGCTGATGATTTCTTGGACGGCGACGACATTGAGGTTTTGGAAGACCTCGAGGAACCCGGTCGCGGGAATTACTGGGGGTTTGCCAAAGTTGTCAGTGGTCCTAAATACGAAACGCGAATAAGAAACCGCAAGAGCGTGCGAGTCCGTGTCGAAGGGGAGAACGAAGAATTCATTCAGTTCAAAAGATTTCACGCAAGCACTTGAAGCCCTTCCGCGTTTGCATTCTGTAGTGGAGGCTGGGGTATAACCACGTCTCACACACCTCGCGTAAGGCCCTACTAGTATCAGCAGCCTTTTTCTCTTCTTCTTTTTCGCGCTTCGCTACGTCTTTCAAAGCGAGTCAGCTTTTCATCACTGCAGCACGCACATGTCTGTCCTCTTCGCTTTTCATTTTTGGGTCAAACCCCTATGCTAACGCAAAACCATGTCTGCGCACTCCATCATGAGTTCGTAGCCTCTTCAGCTTGCCGCCGCAGCTACCATGGGGGGGGATTGGTTGGGGGGGTCCAAGGCCCCGCGCAGCGGAAAAAAAATTGGGGTGTTTTTTGTCCCCCCCCGTGTTTAAGATCGTCCCCCCCGTGTTTAAGATCGTCCCCCCCCGTGTATAAGATCGGTTTTTTTGGGGGGCGATCTTAAACACGGAAAAACGCGATCTTAAACACGGGGGGGGGTAGGTACCGGAAAAAGTCACAAAACTTTCCCCCAGAGCCCGCGGGTACATCTTTTTTCCGGTACGTCTTATTTCCGGTACATAATAATTCTGAAAGATCTCGGAGGGGCTATTTTCCCCTACCACTGGCGTTCGACTTCATACGCCCTCTCCGCTTCCTCTTTCGGAGCCTCGCCTACACTTCTCGAGATACGCCGACCACCCGCCGTGCTGCCGTGGCGCTCTGGCAATCCGCATCAGCACAAGAGAACACGACGAGTATCGAATTTACTACTGGGCGCGGTTCAACCGTTTTGCCTGTGACCCGTCGAACATGGCTCCCTCATTTTGTTGGGGGGTTTTTTGGCAGGCCGGTGGTGCGGTGCGCTGGTTCGATGCACTGAGTTATCGTTTTTTGGAGTGTTTCTCGCTGGTCCACGTTGCAGACCTTTTTCGAGTTGTTGCTCGAGATCAGCTCCGATGAAGAGATCTGCGGAAAATAAACCCGGGGACCAAAATTTATGTACGTGGTTCGTCCCGCCAGAGTTCGAGATGTGGGTCCTTGTGGAATGGTGATCGTGGAAATCAAAATCCATTTCGGTTTTCTTGTTACTGCCTGTCAGGTGACATCATCAATTCCCCGAGTTCCGGGGGTTTCACCACTTGCCCCGACGTGGCAACATAATTACGCTGGTAGTTATGACCTTTTTGGCGTGAATCCACGGTGCAAAGTCTTGCCAATCCGCGGTGTAGATTCCATACCCGCTGCCCTGAACATTGGAAAGACCCACAAACCACACACATACTATTTGTTTCCTGGCTCCATTTTCCACGAATCTCTTCATCGGAGCAGAACGTGAGCATAAATTCGACGAAAACGGTCTGCTGCGTGGACCGCGAGAAAATCTCCCCAACAAAGGAATTGATGGCGCACCGGTGCGGAGGTCGGTGCAGCCCACACTATATCCACAACGACACTGCATTGGTGAGCATGCATTGGTGAGTCCATGCGGAGCTACGAGCCGGCCCACGGTTTTTTAGTCTTGTGGAGACCCGTGTTGTTCCTGCGCGGGAGGCATCTGCCACAACTTCATTTGCCGTGACCTGTTCAGCCAGCACGATCTGCTGAGCTGTCAGGATTGGGGCAGCAGCGGAATCGCGAAAAAACACGCTGCATATTGTATTGTTGCGTCTTGATTTGATCCTGGATGTGGCTGTTGCAGGAAAGGCAGTTGGGCAAGCACTCTCTATGACAAATTCCAGCAGAACCCAATTGAGAGGGATAAACACGCAGTCTTTTTCCCTCAGGTTTTATTGTCGCAAACGAATCACCGCGTGCATCGGGCGGCGCCCACAGCACGGAACAAGCCTACTGTTTCCTTCCGCGTGAAGGCACACGGAAGAGGGCCTCCGCAGGGGTGCTGACCCCAGCGAATGAAAGGGCTCCTTTTCCGCGGCAGGATGTATCTAGCAAGGTGGCCGGTGCTTCTCACTGGCCCCGACGCACGCCAGCGTCCTCCTCCAAACCCTCTCTGTCTCTATTTATGTCTCTCTTTCTCTTTTCTCCGCATGTGGTACAAAGAAGCGAGGTGTGGCGCGGCAGCTCTTCCCCAGAGAAGGGAAATAAAACCAAGCGGAAAAAGTCACAAAGTTTTTCCCTGAGGCCCGCGGGTACATCTTTTTTCCGGTACGTCTTGTTTCCGGTACATAATTGTTCCGGTACGTCTTTTTTCCAAGTACGGTAGCCCTTTCTTGCTCTAAGAGAACCCATTCATGAACGGTCACACGGAGACCCTAAAACCCCGGAATTTCAAGCGAACTTTCACTCAAAAAAAACAGGTCCGGCGAAGACGAGTCGTCAGGAAAGCGGCACCTGCAGGCGGACCACGAAGAGCAAATGTCGTCCGCGCTGCTTTGCCACGCTGGGGAGATCGAGAGCATGCGGCAGCTGGTCGAAGAGCAGGAGAAGCAGCACCGGGCCGAGATCAGCGCGCTGACCGCCGAGAAAGAGGCCGCCGAAGACAAGCTGCGGGGGTTCGAAGCCGCCGCAGACGTCGAAGAGGCGATGGGAGGCGCCGGCGACGACGCCAGCAGCACCCGCCTGGAGAACGAAGAGCTCAAGGCAGAGCTCCTCGCCACGGTGCGCACCGTCGAACAACTCCGCCACGAGCTCGAGGACCTCCGCGGGGCCGCGGCCGCCTCGCAGAAGGAGCTCCAAGACGAAGTCCAGGCCCTCACCTCAGACGTCATCACAGGTAAGATTCACCCCCCCCCCCCCCCGGTCGACGTGGGCGGCATAGAGAAAGAAGAACTACTCTACGGCACCAGAAAGTCCAAAAAACCATGGTAAAGAAAGTAGAAGGAGAAAAAAGAAGTTGTCGACAACGAAAGAAAGAAAAGAACAGAAAATAAGACTCTGCATTCCGCGAAGAAGACTTGATGCTAGCATCAAACACATGAGAGGCAAGTAGCGCCTGAACACGAAACTAAGATTTTCCCCCCCTTCCCCTGTATTTTCCGAGTTTAGAGGCCCTAAGAGGGTGAAGTTCAAATTTCGAAAAAAGTCTCAACGTTTTTTGGGGAGATTGCGAGCATGCGGCAACTGGCCGAAGAGCAGGAGAAGCAACACCGGGCCGAGATGAGGAAAAGGACAACAAGGAAGAAGAAGAGGAAGAGAACGAGGAGGAAGAAGGAGGATGCAGCAAGTACTTCATCTCGACGCTAGGGTCGACTCTTGCGAGAGCTGGGACAGACGCAGGCGATGTGAAGTCGGCGGTATCCGGGGTGCGACTCTGCAGCTGCGTGGCGAGCAGACGGGGTGGAGTGCGGGTATATCGTACTCATGCGGGCGATGGAGGGCAGTTTTGCGATGCCATCGGCGGTGAACATTCTCAGCTTCGCCCGCGAACATTTCAACATGCGTTGCAGGAGTGTGCACGCTTACCGGAGCTGGACACTCATCAGGTGTCGAGCTTCCGCCTCCAACGCGGTGTCAGATTCCAGCCAAATCCGGAGACAGTCATCTGGGCCGCGCAGAGAGGAACCGGCTCAGTCGAGCGACGAAGACCGACCCCACCCGGCCAACGTCGTGTTCCTGGCCAACCCGCGGGGTCAGAGCGGTGATCTCGGCCACTACATTTTTTTTTTGGCGAGCCACCAAAAGAAAAGGCGCCGAAGTCCTCCCGCAAAGCCTGCACCGAAGCGCCCCGGCCGACAACCAAAAGGACCGGCACAGAAGCCCCCCGCAAACCCAGCACGCGAGGCCGCCCACCGAATACTGAGAGCCCGGCGGTCAAGGCAGCATGTGAGCGATCAAGTCCTTGTCGTGGTGCAGCAACGATAGAGGCCAGCCCCAAATTCCTGTTCAATGCCAAGAAGACCGGACCGAATCTGTCCTACGACCTTGACGAGGGTTCCTCCTATCGAACAGTGCGCGTTCTTTTCTGAAACCATGTCCAGGAAAAGATGGCTCGATATCCACAGGACACTGCACTTCACACCCCCTTTCCCTCAGTGGAAAGAAGGAGTCCCAGAAGAATAAGAAGAAGCGGCCGCTCATCCCTTTCTTCTTCTCTTTTGCTCGAACCCCAAGCTAGGAAGGAAATCTAAACCACGCGAGAGAAGAAAATATTGCCGAGGTTGCGCTGAAACGTTGTCGCCGAAGTAGGGATAGCAGACTAGTGCCGCATCATCAACTTTTCGACTTCCAAGGGCGGCAACGAAACATATGCTTCGAAATCGCAAGATTTCAGTCCCAGAATGCCAAAAAGAGCGAAGGCACTCCATGAGGTGGAAAGGGAAAAATGAATAATGGGGAAAATGAGAAAGATGTGAATATTAGCCTGTAGGTGCTTGGTCGGAGTTGGGGTAGGAACATTTCCGACAATGGTCACCCGGTGACTTTAAAATCAATACCGGATCTCAAAGCGAACTTACACTCTAAAACCACCGTATACAGCCCGTTCGGACGTCGAAGCGCGCGCGAAGGAAGTGCACCACCTGCGCCACCACGTGACCAACATGGCGAAGAGCCAGTCGCTTGAGCCGGCCACCCGCTGCCGGTCTCTGTCGCAGGACATCGCCGCGGCCCTGCGTGAGACCTGTGCCGAAGAAGCGCCCTACGGGACGCCGCCGCACCCAGCTGCCCGGCGGCAAAGCGCAAGTCGACCGGCCCTGGGCCCCCCACAGCTGCAGCAGCAGCAGCAGCAGCAGCAGCAACAACCGCACCCGAAGCAATCCGACCCAGGTCCCCGCGTCCTCACGTACGAGTTCGACGCGGACACCCCCGCCGGCGACGAGCCGGCGGCCCTTCGCTTCGCGCACGCCGCGCCGCTGCTGCAGCTGCCGCCGCCGCCGCAGCGCCAAGCCGCGCCGCCGAGGGACCCGCAGCGGACGCCGGGCGAGGCGTCGACGCCCGCCGCGGACTCGTCCTTCGCGTCGCCCCCTCCCCGGGAACCGGTCGCCGCCGCGGCGCCGGGGCCGCGGTGCGCGAGCAGCAGCAGCAGCAGCGGCGGCGGGCGGGCCTCCGCGGAGCCGGTGATCCCCGCGTTCCTGCAGGGGTCGTTCGCGGGCAGGCCGCTGGCGCCGAGCACGCCGGAGGCGCAGCGGCGGCTCGAAAAGGAGGCCGCGCAGTCGTTCGCGTGGTCCGCCGCCGCCTCGCAGCTGCCGCTGCCGCGCCTGCAGGGGTCGAAGTCCTTCGGCATGGGCGTTGCCCCCAAGAGGGTGCCCCTCGGGCCCTTGCCGCTTCACAACACGCAGTAAGCGCGATCGTGTAGACCGAAGCTCGCGCTTGTAACTCGAACGCTGAAGGCGGGAGAAAGCATCCGCAGATGTTTCCCGAGCGGTGTCAGGATCGCCAGCAAAGGGGCGGCAACGCGAAAAAGAAAGAAGGTCAGAGAACGCAGGACGGGTTAACGTGGCTCTGGGCGCATAGTGCATAGTGCGTTGCTCAGGGTAGTCGAAGGCCTGACAGTCAGAGTAATGCAACAAAATTACAACGACTCTGGGCGGTGGGGTGGACGGGTTGCAATGTTGGTGAGACTCCAGTTGAAACCGTGAGGTCTCCGGGGTTTTGGAGTCTCTGGCTCAAGTCGGCAATGGCGATATCCTGTAAAGTGTTCAAGGTAGTGGTCACACGTGGGAAGGGTACTATCTCAGTGGCGGCATCCTGTATATGTTGCGTGTTCCTTAAGGTGGTGGTCACACGTGGGAAGTGTATTCTCTCAGTGACGACATCCTGTAAACGCTGAGTGTTCCTAAAGGGCGGTGAATACCGCCGCGGACCGCCTCACACGCCGAACGGAGGCTTTTTTAAAAAACTGCCCCGCTTAATGCAAGAACCAGCCAAGAAAAAGAATGGAACAGAGGGCCCGCCGGCCCCCCATGGGTTCAGTCCTAGTTTGACAGCGTCTTGCACTCCCTTCTCTCTTCTGTTTGTGTTCTGCGCCTCATTATATACCGTCCTTCGCGTCGCGTCGTCCCCTCCTCGGGAGCCGGTCGCCGCCGCGGCGCTGGGGCGGTGCGAGCAGCAGCAGCAGCTTTTCCGGGGTTTTGGAGTCTCTGGCTGACTGTCGGCAATGACGTCCTGAAGGTGGTGGTTAACAAAGAAACTATCTCAGTAATAACAAGGTCGAAGTCCTTCGGAAAGGTTGTTACCCCCAAGAGAGTGCCCCTCGGGCCGCATCACCACACGCAGTGAGCACAATACGGTCACAAAAGCTGGCGCGACGTCACCCGGACCACTTGTGACAGTGTTCACGGTCACAAAAGCTGGCGCGACGTTACCCGGACCACTTGTGACAGTGTTCACGGTCACAAAAGCTGGCGCGAAGTTACCCGGACCACTTGTGATAGTGAACAGAAAATGGAGCCGAACCAGGAGATAACCGTAGGAACCGGTCATAAGGCTCAAACCCTCGGAACAACAAGGCTCCTCAGGTCCATTCGGACTCGTATAGACCCGGTTGGAGACACGGGATCTGGATGTGAATTCGGAAGTAGTAAACGGTGACTCCAAGTATGAAAAGGAGAATGAAACACCCTGCCCAGACCCTGCTCTTAACAGCACGAATGAAACCTCCCCCCGCCTCACACGCCAAACGAAAGCCTTTTTTTTAAAACTGCCCCGCTTAATGCAAGAAACAGCTAAGAAAACGAATGGAACAGGGCCCGCCGGTCCCCTATGGGTTCAGTCCTAGCTTGACGGAGTCTTGCACTCCCTTCTCTCTTCTGTTTGTGTTCTGCACCTCATTATATACTCAGCCTGAGTCTTTCTCCCTCCGACCGTACTGGGTTAAACTAAGACCCCCCCCTTGCATTCGGAAGGGTATACAATAGAGCTTCCTCCCAAAGCAAGTATCCGCGGCTTAGGCCGCTGTGTGTACAAGCCGTAGAGAGCTAAACAGGGTCAATGTCCCTCACGACCATTGTCATCAGGGTCCACATTTTATATAACACGTGACATATCACGTGAAACGACATAACATGATAATCCAGTGAGAGTAACATGGGACCACATGATAATCCAGTGAGAGTAACATGGGACCACATGATAATCCAGTGAGAGTAACATGGGACCACATGATAATCCAGTGAGAGTAACATGGGACCACATGATAATCCAGTGAGAGTAACATGGGACCACATGATAATCCAGTGAGAGTAACATGGGACCACATGATAATCCAGTGAGAGTAACATGGGACCACATGATAATCCAGTGAGAGTAACATGGGACCACATGATAATCCAGTGAGAGTAACATGGGACCACATGATAATCCAGTGAGAGTAACATGGGACCACATGATAATCCAGTGAGAGTAACATGGGACCACATGATAATCCAGTGAGAGTAACATGGGACCACATGATAATCCAGTGAGAGTAACATGGGACCACATGATAATCCAGTGAGAGTCAATCTGGGTTGGGTGATTCACACATATCCTAGCACCCCCACGATCGTGATAGACTTTGCCAAGGAAGGCGCCTGCTGAGCACACCATGTAGACCCCTATCTTCCTCCCTGCCTCTGCCCCCTCTGTCTTAACCCGTAGAGCTTATGTTTGCAGTGTCCTTTTGTCAAACTTCGGAAGCTTGCAGTGCGAGTGCCACGAGAACTGTAGCTTGCACATTTAGCGAGATAGCGAACGATATGATGATGCTGGCGATGCCGGTAACGATGGTGCTGGCAACGATGACCACGATGCCATCGCACATCTTGTTTTCACGGTCGACTACTATACAATTTAGAAGTGCTCGCCATTTTCAGGTACTTGCGGATTTCGCTCTAGATTATTAGAGTGCAAGTTATTCTTGGGCGTTTATAAGGGCTAAATTCCGCTTTTTTGTCGTCAAAAACTACTTATTCGAGGTGAAGAGACGGCGTTTCCAGCCGTGAAAACAGTCGTTTTCACCTGTCGCATGCCCAATGCAAGCTCATGTCCTTGTGTCACTTACATTCCTGATCCAGGCAAAACGTCCATCCTAGTGTCTGAGGCTGAACTAGAAGCCCATTTTTCTTCGTCCTTTAGAAGCTCGCCCTTTTTGTCGCCAAAAAAAGGTAGAAGTCCGACCCCTTTTACCCTTGCGTGACGCGCCAGCCTGCAGAGAAAGCACCCCCGTGCACGGGTTGCCACAAACGGCCCTAGAACGGCGCCAGGATTACAGCGAACGGCCGAAGAACGGCGCTAGAACGACTACAAACGCTCTGAGAGCGGAACAAAACACCCCCATGCACGGGTTGCCACAAAAGGCCCTAGAACGGCGCTAGAACGACTACAAATGCCCAGAGAGCGGAACGGGAATGACACCGACCGGCTGTGGAGCGCGCTCGAACGACTGCAAATGGCCAAAGAACAGCGCTAGACTGAGCACAAACGGCTAGAGAACGAATGGCCAGAGCAGCGAGGGTTTGGACATCAGGTCAATGTGTACCATCCACAGGGCTTGCCCGCTCGGGACGAGGAGCACTGGGTCTGTGTCATTTTGTATCTCAATTTGCTTTGCTGTTGCAGAATCACAACTCGATCTACTGGTCAGCAAGCCGATCATCGTCGAATCGCGGGTCGAACATGCCTCGGTGTTGTTTAGTTTGTTCAAGCGGGCACTAAGCTGCTGATACGGATGGGCGAGCCTAGTGCTAGTGCGTTCGGCGGCCTCATGCGTCCCGTGCCAATGCATTCGTCGATAAGCGCAGTTGATGTCGCCGTCGATCGACCGCGGTTGAGCCGAGGGGCGTATTTCGTCACCGACTTGTCTTCAACCGCATGCACAACCACATCCACGACCAATCATTCCACATCCACGACCAATCATACCACATCCACGACCAATCATACCACATCCACGACCAATCATACCCCATCCACGACCAGTCATACCACATCCACGACCAATCATACCACATCCACGACCAATCATACCACATCCACGACCAATCATACCACATCCACGACCAATCATACCCCATCCACGACCAATCATACCACATCCACGACCAATCATACCACATCCACGGCCGAACGAGGGGCTTCTTCATCCCAACTAGACCATTCACCGACTGTGCGCGCCCCTTCAAATGACCGAGCACGATCCGCAAGTCGGGAAACATATCGATGTACCCCACTGCCGAACAGCGGTCACCACAGTGGTTCACCATTCGTGGGAGAAATAGGTCTCATAATCCACATGAGGCAATGCTCCCAAAACCCAAACCTGAAACGGTAACATCCCCAGTTCCACTGGAGTGCCCGTTCCCGGCGAGCTACGAGGGAACGAACCTGTAAGAGTGCCAACGCTACTCTTTCTATATTGTAGTCTATTCATGATAAGGAACTACATATAAAAGGTATCACGGGATAAGCCGGCAGCCGCAGCTGCAGTGCATGCTGATCCGTGTGGTCCGTGTACTTAAAAGGTTCCAGTGCTTAACGGTCCTCAGTGACAAGACCGAACACCCCATCTCCGCACGCCGCCGTTCGGAAAGCGAAGAGGCCGCCGCCGACTCCCGGTACTGGCGAACAACCGATACGGAAAACGAGTGGACTCGCCCAGCCTAACTATGACTCTCTTGAGGTAGCCAAATGCCTCGTCTTCTAATTAAAGACGCGCACGAATGGACCAATGAGATTCCTTCTGTCCCTACCTACTATCTGGCGAAACAGCAGTCAGGGGAACGGACTTGAAACTGTCAGCGGGGAAAGAAGACCCTGTTGAGTTTGACTCTAGTCTGACTTTGTGCAGTGACACAAAGTCCTGGACGGGAGCCCAGCTGCCGGACGGAAGCGGAAGCCGAAGACGGCCACGCCCGATACGGGGGCACAGCGAAGGAGGAAGAAGGTCCCGAAAACGGGAACATCGCAGAGGCGCCTCAGGCACACCCGTGTGTGTTCGAAAGGTGGAAATGAGCGTGCTTGCTCGCTCTCTTGGACTCGGACATTGAATCAGACTCGCCAGATCACCTACTGGGGGGGCCCAAATACAATAGGTACCCAAATACAATATTATTTATTTTCTCGACGGCACTTTTCATACTGGCCTCGCAAGCAAAAATCCGTTCTATAAAAAAGCCTTTATTTCCTGCCAGGACTATAAATTTTTTTATTGGGAAAAATAAATTCCCTCTGGTGGAAATGGCTTGCGGAGCGTGACGATAAATTTCGTTTATTTTTGGCAGGATTCCATTGTGTTTACGCAGGCCGGAAAAATAAACGAGTTTATTTATGGAATTTATTTCGTGTGGCAGCATTTATTTCGTGCCGCCAGCCATTTTCAGGTGAAAAAAATAAACGAAATTTATTTCGTATCGCGAAAAAAATAAACGTTTATTTTTGCGTGGGGGTTATACAGAGAAATCTGTAGGGGAGACCCCTCGCAAATTTTTTTTTCTCCCTGTGGTGAGTGAAATCGCGTGTTTTGAGCTCGTTTTGAGCCGAATTCATTGGTGTCTCATCCTCGGTGCTCAAAGGCCTGTGAAGAAAACCCCTCCCGTGAACGCTCCAGCCCAGTAAGTGTCAGATGAAGTTCACCGCCAGCGAACTCACCCATGCTGAATTCCAGGTCCAAGTGCGTAGAAAACTTGTACCAATTCAGTGTGCTTGAGTCTCGTTGCAAGAACATCTGTGGGTCTGCCTGAGCACACTGGATTCCAGCTGTCTGAGTTCATCTGCTGATCGCCTGCTGTGCATGTGCAAGCGGCCGAGCACTCGCGTTGCAAACTAACACCACATCAACTCCCCGCGACTTATCAAAATTTCACGCCGTCCAAGCAACGATGTTTTGTTTCCACCCTCGGGAATTTAGTTTTCCCAATAAAATCATTTATTCGGCAATAATTTCCGCCAATTTTGCCTCGGTGTCGGTTTTAGTCCCTCGGGAGGCCCTCGGGGGGGTTTGCAACCCCTCGCCACTCGCTCCGCTCGTGGCTCGGGGTTGCAAACCCCCCCTCGGGCCTCCCTCGGGACTAAAACCGACACCTCGACAAAATAAACGGAAATTATCTTGCCGAATAAATGCTTATTATTCCTAGGAATAATAAGTATTTGGGGGGGGAGGCCAGTATGAAAAGTGCCGTCCAGAAATAGTAACCATTTATTACTAGGACTAAAAAAAGCCTTTTAGTCCCGAGGAAGGGTTTATTGTCCCGAGGAAGTTTTTTTTGCCCGAGGGGCCCCCGAAGGGGGACCCGAGGGCAAAAAAAACTTCCGAGGGACAATATACCCTTCCGAGGGACAGTAAAAGGCTTTTTTACCTAGTAATACGTAATTTTTTTCTGGACGGCGCCGAGCCCCGAGGCGCAGCCGAGGGACGAGGCAAAAACACACCGTGAGCCGAAGTGAGAGGGAAATTAGACCTTTTGCACTTCTGAGCACAAACTTCCAAGGTACAATCTAGGAAAGGGGTCAGATTCACAAGCTAACGTGCAGAATGGGTATTTTTTCTACTCCATCTTGATGTTGACGTAGCGTGGTGCGTGACTGGTGTGTAGCAGCTGCCTGAGCTGCATGGTAGGCGACTGGTGCAGCAAATGTCTGTGTTGCACAGGGTACAACCTACACGGTAACTCCTGAGTTGCAGAGGTTGCGACCAGTGCAGCAACTGTGTGTTGCACAAGGTGCAACCGGCAAAGCAACTGTCTGAGTGCAGAGAATGTGACCGGTGCAGCCAATGGTTGGGTTGCATAGGGTGCTGCTGGCACAGTTACTGTCTGAGTTGCAGCGGATGCGACCAGAGCAGCAACTGTCGGTGTGGGCGGCGGTGGTGACTTTGCAATGAGGCCGATTTGATAGTCTCTGCAACCTGGTAATGTGTTTGATTTTTGTCGACGTTTTTGAGGAGTCTTGCAGCAAATGCGAGCCATTGAGGGGTTTCCGACGAATTTTGAGTAGCGCAACGGCCTCAAAACATGTTTTTGTAGGGATCCAGTACCATGATGGGTGCACTGGGTGTATCACCTTTGCCAGTTTAGTGCATTAGAATGTCCAGAAAATAAATTTTTTTATTTCACTGGGGTCCCAAATTCTTCACTCCATTTTTTTACTACCCCCATTTTTTAACCACTACCCCCCCTTTTTTAACCACTACCCCCCCTTTTTTAACCACTACCCCCCCTTTTTTAACCACATAAATAGCTATTATTCCTAGGAATAAAAAAAATTATAGTCCTGGCAGGAAATAAAGGCTTTTTTATAGAACGGATTTTTGCTTGCGAGGCCAGTATGAAAAGTGCCGTCCAGAAATAATAATGAGCCAATTCACCCACCCCCTGATCGAGCGTAATCGAGTGTAATATAGTGTAATCGAGTGTAGTAGAGTGTAATCGAGTGTAGTAGAGTGTAGTAGAGTGTAGTCGAGCGTTGTAGAGTGTGATCGAAATTGACACTAGTATTTTGGGTTCGACCACTGGTGGACCCCTGGCTGGCCCATGAGCGACCATGTTGACCACTGTCTGGCCCAAGAAGTGCCAAGCACAAGCATACGAGGGACGGAAACCGCAGGTGTGGGCCTTCACCGTGGTGGAGCCAGGCTAGATTCGGGGTGGCGCCCTGGGAGGGACAGGGACGGGGGTAGTCACGCCTTAGTCCCAGGGCCTCTCCCCACCCATCTGTATGTGTTCTCCTGGTCATCGCTACCGCGCTGACCTTTCCCTCAAAGCCCGCTGCCCACTGCCCTACAAGAGACATGCTTTGCACTCTCTGAATGCCCATTGACTGTGCTCCGCTTCAGCCGACTGCTTTGGAAGAGGTACTGTGCTCCGTTTGGTGCCGACTGCCCTGCCAGAGACGTGCTTGCAGACAGAGGTCGGCCGCCGCTACTTTGGTTTTCTCTCGCGTCTTCCCAGCTCCGCCACCTTCCCAGAGGCTTGGGGAGAGCCACGTGCTCCGGCTGTAAGGGACGAGACCGAGGTGCGACGCTGGCCCCGGTCGCAATCTGTATGTGCCGGCCCGGCCCGATTAGGCCTTTGGAGTACCGCGTGAATGGCGCGATTGGGCCCACGCGCATGCAGCCTGTCTGCTCGCAGTCACGCCGGCCGGCCCGCAACCGCAACCACATTCGCTTGTGCCCACACACCAGCTCTTCTTATCGAGCTAGCGATCCAGCTAAGGAGCACAACCGAGGATCCGAGGCGGAATCATGCCCCACAGTGGCCGCACGAGAGCAGACAGCGATGAAGGCCGCAGGGACAGGGTGTGTCAGCCACAATAACGGCAGGTTCCTCCCGCAGACGCACTACCCATCGGAATGTGACAGCGCAAGTAGGCTCGATGGAAGCACGAAGTGAAGCAGGATAGACGAGCTACGGAGACGAGACGAGTCGTGTACCAGGGGCAGGCCGGGACGATGAACCGCATGAAGCCGAAGAAAAAGTTCAAGAACGAAGCAACACCACAAGCCGCGTGCAGCCAAGCAGACCTCCCGGAACCTACGTGGGCAGTAACGAGGAGCCAACAGATGAGTGTCCACTGAACCCCCTTGTCAATACCCCCAACGACTATGGCACGAATTGCGCAATGCCAGACGGTAGCGTCTGACAATGGCATGCGTGACATTGCAGTGCCTAAAGGTGAGATTAGCCTCCGTTTTCAACCGCCTTGTTGTCGCCAGGGAGATCGAACCCACAAACAGAAACTTGACATCTTCGAGGACAGGGTGTCTGCCAAGCGCTTGCCCTATCGCCTGGAACTGCCCCGCAGGGAATGCCAAAAGGCTCGAGTATTAGCTGCGCTAAATTGCAAAGGTTGCTAATACGGGAAAAGGGGTACCCGAGCCCCTATGCACTCGACAACCTGCTTCCACAAGTCAGTCCGAACTTCCTCGTCCCCTGCTGCACTGCCTGGCTACATCCTTTTTTCAGACGAATATGCTTATTTTTGTTCGATATTCGATGATCGTGCTATCAGCATCTTTAGCCCCAGAAGAAGGCTCGATAATAGACACGTTGCATCGGCTAATCAGGATTGGCTGAGTGCTGTGTGTTTAATCAATTGTTACAGTACCCCCCCAATTCACCAAAAGCTGATCGATTGTAATCGATCGTAATCGAGTGTAATCGAGTGTAATCGACGCGTAATCGAGTGTAATCGAGCTCAAGTCGCTTTCAGGGGGGGTAGGTGAATTGGCTCAAATAACTATTTATTACTAGGACTAAAAAAAGCCTTTTAGTCCCGAGGAAGGGTTTCTTGTCCCGAGGAAGTTTTTTTTGCCCGAGGGGCCCCCGAAAAAAAGGAAAACACAAAAACAACGCTAAAAACAAAGTCTCGAGGCCAAAAGAGGAGAAATAAAAAAGAGGCCAAGACAAGTCAAAAGCAAAGGATAGCAAAATAAAAGTCGGAAAAAAAAACACCACCGACTGATCACCAAGTTGTCCACGGCACTAAGCAGATGGGTCTTTCTGTCATCGCCGGAGTCTCCGTGGCGCGCCTCGATGCGGCAGGCGTGGTCGATGCTCCAAGAGACACGAGCACGAGCCAGCCGGGGGATGAGTATCTGGCGGAAGTGCCCGAGATTTTGGTCCTGCGAGGGCTGATCGCCGACGGCGTGCGGGAGGTGCAAGCGCTGCTGCAGGCGCAGCGGCGGACGGAGGCGCGCTGCCGGCTCCAGAAGAAGAAGGTGCTCGAACTGAGGCTGCACGAGCTGCTGCGGAAGGAGGGCCGCAGGCGCCGCGAAGAAGCCTGCTCCTTGTCCCGCGCCAGCAACCTCAGCAGCGGCAGCAGCGGCGGCAGTTTCGCAGGCGACGACGCGTGCAGCGACTCTTCAGCGGCGAGCGTCTGCGACGAGAGTGTCGGGTACTGCAACGGCGACGCGGGCTCCGACTGGGGCTTCGACGGTCCTGCCAACAGGAAGGGCGGCGACCGGACGCCTGCGATTACAGCGTTCGTTCTGGCGGCTTGCCTCGTAGCGGTGCCTCTGCTTAGCCGCCGGTCCGTTGGTGCCGCCTGAACCATCCTTTGCGTTTAGACGACAAGGCCCACAGGCTCCCCCCTCCACCCATGCCTGTCTTTTCAACGCAACAAACGACAAGAGCACCACAGCACAAAGCTGTCTTCCCCGGGTTCGCTGCGTCTCGTGCGAAGACAGCACACATTTAGGTCGTGTTTGCACCGTCTGGAACAGTGTCCAGAAGGCTTGCGGTCGCAAGTACCTGAGATCTGGACCCTGGCAAGTTGCGGCAAAAGTAGAGGCGCGCTGCCGGCTCCAGAAGAAGACGGTGCTCGAACTGAGGCTGCACGAGCTGCTGCGGAAGGAGGGCCGCAGGCGCCGCGAAGAACGCCTGCTCCTTGTCCCGCGCCAGCAACCTCAGCAGCGGCAGCAGCGGCGGCAGTTTCGCAGGCGACGACGCGTGCAGCGACTCTTCGGCGGCGACGAGAGTGTCGGGTACTGCAAAAGCGACGCGGGCTCCGACTGGGGCTTCGACGGTCCTGCCAACAGGAAGGGCGGCGACCGGACGCCTGCGATTACAGCGTTCGTTCTGGCGGCTTGCCTCGTAGCGGTGCCTGCTTAGCCGCCGGTCCGTTGGTGCCGCCAGAACCATCCTTTGCGTTTAGACGACAAGGCCCACAGGCTCCCCCCTCCACCCATGCCTGTCTCTTCAACGCAACAAACGACAAGAGCACCGCAGCACAAGCTGTGATCACCGGGTTCGCTGCGTCTCGTGCGAAGACAGCACACATTTAGGTCGTGTTTGTACCGTCTACAACAAGTTGCGGCAGAAGTCAGAGGCGCGCTGCCGGCTCCAGAAGTAGACGGTGCTCGAGCTGAGGCTGCACGAGCTGCCGCGGAAGGAGGGCCGCAGGCGCCGCGAAGAAGCCTGCTCCTTGTCCCGCGCCAGCAACCTCAGCAGCGGCAGCAGCGGCGGCAGTTTCGCAGGCGACGAGAGTGTCGGGTACTGCAACGGCGACGCGGGCTCCGACTGGGGCTTCGACGGTCCTGCCAACAGGAAGGGCGGCGACCGGACGCCTGCGATTACAGCGTTCGTTCTGGCGGCTTGCCTCGTAGCGGTGCCTCTGCTTAGCCGCCGGTCCGGTGGTGCCACCTGAACCATTTAGACGACAAGGCCCACAGGCTCCCCCCTCCACCCATGCGTGTCTCTTCAGCGCAATAAACGACAAGAGCACACACACGGCACAAAGCTGTGTTCACCGGGTTCGCTGCGTCTCGTGCGACTCCCACTTGTGAATTTAGTACAATTCACTAACAATCTTGCGGGTTGCCCTTCAATGTGTTAGGCAGTTTGGTGGTTGATCATAATTCCTTATCTGAAAATGACACAGGGTAAATCCAAGTGGGATAACGATCAACCGGCGCGCACGACCAAAACAAGCGCCTGTCTTTTTCTATTAACCCATTCTTCGAAGAAGACTTGCTGCCAGCATCAAACATGCATGAGAGGCCGGCAGCACTGCCTAAACACTGTCTCGCTCACGACCGTTTCCAACAAACAAAAACCTCTAAACCACAGTAAACGCTAAAAACCCGTATTCTCAAGCGAACTTTAACTCCAAACCCCTTCAATACATCCGCGGTTCAAAAACCTGGCCCCAGTGGTGCTAGCACCACGCGCTCTGTACACCCACGCAAAAATTTCTCCCCCCAGTGCCTGTGTCTTTTCGACGCAAGGAACGGCAAAAGCTCCACAACACAGAAAGAAGAAGAAAAAAACGAAAAAGGCCGCTCCTGGTCCAGGAACGTGACGGTCAACCACAGCTTGCAAAGCTTGAGCCGGAGGCAGCACAGTGCCACAACTGCGCGCACAGCGGCCTGAGCAGCCGGGAGAGCCCTTGGTTTGTGCGCACTAGCGGAACTCACCTGCTGTTTTGTAAGTTTCGTGTAGTACGCTGCCAACTGCCAAATTTTAGTACCGTAACCAGTGCTCCCGCTAACGAAAAAGTGCGAGGAATTCCTCAAAAAAAAAGAGGCTCGAAAAAAGAGGGTGCGGATTTCCTCATGAGGAATTCCTCACCTTTTCCCCATTGGTGGTATCGTGTAGCCAAAGCACTGCATCACAGTCTACTCATGGGCTGGCGGGCAGAAGTCTGGGGCTGCCACGGGGGCTGGAGCCGAGAAAGAGAGTCGAGGATCAGAAGCAGCCCTGGATTTCTTGACAGATTCTCTCCGAGTCGACACAAGTGTCTTGTTCCACGTGATCTCTGGTCAGCGTCTACTCGTGCCAATGATTCACCAGCACGCAGTGTCGAGTGGTGGTTGAATTTGAAATGGGCTGTTGCCTCCAGGAATGTGCAGTGTTTATTGTGACAAACAGACTGAGAGTGCAAACTTTCTCCACCTGTACCGTACCGTTCGCCGGGAGCACTGACCGTACCAACAAAAAAGAAAGGCAAATAAAATGGAAAAAAAAAAAAGAAAAAACACGCATCTTTCAATGCAAATCCCCATCCCGTCCCTGTTTCCACGCCTCCCCGATCATGTTGTCTCTGTACTACCGCCTTCAACCGTATCCTTCGATACGCAGATCGGGAATGCGATCACATAGCGAAGAGGGGGGACTCCGTAATAGGTTAGTACTGTTGCACACTCTCGCTAAGGGGGGGGCGCTATTGATTTATCAGGGGAATTCTACTAGGTAAAACAAACGACCCTTAGGACACCTCGGTGCGCACTTGGAGCGCGGGGAAACATTTCGCAACACGCACGCACCTGTGCTCCTCCCATCCCCGCAATGCTGTCACAACGTGAAGCGAATTGTTTGCGCTCTGAACCTGTGTTTCAAGCGGAATCAAGGTCCACTAGCTCAGCGATTGAAGCATGAAGGAAAAGCGCCTTCACGGTGCGCCAGTCAACAAATTGATAAAACGTGGGGAGCCCACGAGCTCTCACCTATCCTGGCGAGAACTTGGTGTCGGTCACAAATTGTTTCGAACCTGGCTCGCTTAAGCGAGCAAGTAAAGTGTACACGAAAGAAGCCATGCATGCCCCCCCAAACCCACCCAGTACGTATTAGCTTTAGAAGAACCCATTCGACGAAGGTCACCCGGAGACTCTAAAATCCCGGATTCTCAAGCGAACTATAACTCTAAAAAGGTTGACGGGGGGACAACGCAGTTGTCAACCCGCCCCCCCCCCCGCCCCCCGCGATAGCCACGGTTGATGAGAGAACAGGCTAGCCCAGGAGGTCACACCGAAAAAAAGAAATTCCTACCTGGCCAACCGATATATTCCGGGAGAGCGTTCGTTTGCCTTCGTGGAATTCCACGATGGATCGCAAGAACCACATCGAATTGCCTGCCGTCACTGCACCATGGTACACTGTGGTCTATCAGGTATATCAGGTCCATCAGAAACTTTCTGCCAAGTCTCCCCCTGCTAGCATCAAACATACATGAGAGGGAAGGTTCTGCCTGCACGCTAAACTAAGATTTTCCCCCCCTCTGGCATCGTCTCATATATCATATTGCAGGCAATGCGGATCAGCCGTTGGTCATCAAGCCCCTTCCAACAACTTCCAGTCGTAACCCACGCGGTACGCCTTTTTTACTGGTGCACCGTGTGGCCCCTCTCCGTCTCCGACTGCTGGCGGTATCTTAGCTCTGCACCTCTGCCGACCCTTTTTCAGCCCACGAAGGAGCAGCACGAAGACAGCCGTCGTCAGCCGAAACCCCCAAGTCGCCCTTTCTGAGCCCAACGAAGGGCAGCGCTCTGCCTTGCAACTAAATGTCCCCACTTCCCTCGACCCCTCCCAGCATACCGTGGCAATTCCTGTTCCGGAAGAACATAGAGAGAAAGGTTTTATGGCGTGACCCCGCGGTAGGAAACTTGACCTCCCATGGGCTTACTGGGAATTTAATGCCAGCTAATTTCGTGCGAAGCGCCGGCAGAGAACGAAATCCGCTGGACAGGACACGAATTTTCTTCTTCATGGGTTTCGGGCTCTGTCGCTTTCCGGAACTGGCGACACCTACTAACTGGTAGTCGAAGAAGCGTTTCCCACTCTGACGTCTGATAGATCGTGGTGGTAACCTGCTGACCTCCGGTTAGTGGTCTCACTTGCCCGGTTGTCGCGAACCGGCTTCAAGTACTACCCACATGTACACCCCAAATAGGGTAAAATGACGTTTTCGGGCGATTTCTTTTGCATTTAGTACCAGTGTGCACGCGATCAGCCGGCTTGCCGGCTGATTACATTTCGAGCTTTTTTTACTTACCGACAGACTCGCCCAAAATCAGCCGATTTTCAACCGTGTAAGCTTTGGCTATGCCGCCCACGGAGCGGAATCAGCTCGACGCACAAACCGGGCACGTTGTGAATCAAGATGTTGTCGCAAAGTTGTCTGATCGGCAGACCTTCCAAAAATCAGCCGGCTGATTATCAGCCGGTCAGTTTTTCAAGAATTCTTTTTTTGTATAAGCACCTGCTTTGTAGTCAATGCTTGAGGAGACTGCCAGTTGTGATAGATCAAAGGAGGTAAATGTGCTGTAACCCACACGAAACACAGGTGAATCTGGGTTTAGTGGCGGGCGTAAGCGTTCAACAAAAAAAGACGAACTTTCACTCTAAAAAGACCCACTTTGTAGTTGTATTGTTTTCTCCCCCTCCATCCTCCTTCGCAATGAGCACAAGGCAGTCCCTCGAGTATTTCCGGCTGAAATCAACCGCTTTTTTCCTTAGTGCGAACACTGTTTAGTACTTCCCGTGAGCTTCCCAAGTACTACCCGAGCACACCCCAAGTAACGCCACCGGATCACACCATTTTATGTTCTTTCTGCAGCTGTGCTCACATGTCGTACGCTGATGATGGTGTTTTGGCGACGGCAGGTCCCTTGCTTTGCCTTTTCTTACTCTCATGCAGTGTGCGCGCGATCGACCGGCTTGCCGGCTGATCAAAATTTGAGCGTTTTTTTTTTAACCGGCAAGACTCGTACCGAATCAGTGCAAACTTTGGCAATGCCGCCTCTAGCGTGCGCGCCGGTTTTCAAGAAAAGTGCGCACGGCCGCACGGCTGCGCACGGCCGCACGGCGCGCGCGCACACCGGAGACATCTGGACGAACAAGTGGAAGTGCATTGCGCAGGCTGACTGCGACGGACGGTTGGGTTCCAAGCCAGCTACTGAAAAGCCACACACAAGGTGCTCAAACGTTGATGCTAGTGAAGGCTGACTGGCCCCACGCAAGACAGGCTGAGGGGAAAGAAAATACACTACCTCGGATGGCACCACGGCTCGTAGATTTTTTTTTTATAATAGTACATCTGTACTGACGGGAACATTTCCGGAACAACGGTTGCACATGAAAGAGAAAACGAAGCCAACGAAAAAGTGTTAGTACAGGAAACCCCCCCAGAGAGGTTTATACCCTGTACACGCGAAGAACAAGAAACTTTTGACCTATCATTTTCATCACCTTTGGTCAGTTGATGCTGATCGTCCGTCGCTTCGTTTATCAGTGCAAGCCCCGACTCCGGAAGTGTTCTCACCACTTCACGAGCGTCTGCCTCGCCGCATGTTAGCACCTTGTATGCCGTGGGGGAAGGAGAATAAAAATAATAAAAACTTTAAAAACTCTAAAAAAAGAAACACACAGCACAAAAACCACAGCACAACAAACATTCTGGCCTCCAGTGGTTCACGCACCACGCGCTCTTCGCAACTAGCAAACTTTCCATCCCCCTCCCCCCGCCCCAAGCATGCACGGTGAGGTCCCGCCTCAGAAGCTGGTGTTAAAGAGGGTGTGCCCGAGTTAAGAGCGGGCGTGCTGCACGACCAAAAAATTCACTCTAAAAAACGCGGGGAAGTCGAACAATTACTAGTTATTGGACACGCGCCAAGCAGTCGTAATCTTTACTCGCCACGCCTATTACGAAATAAATGAAGTAGGATCGCCGCCCTACCTGGCTGTCCTGGCACGTACAACACTGGCTGAGGGCATACGTCACGCGTTGGCGGCTCAGCTTGTGGTCCAGTTCGCGTTCGAGGTCTTCGCGCTCTTGCTCCGGCCTGTGCTCCATCTGCCGGACCTTCAGGGCTCAGTACTTGCGGGCCTTCGACTGCGCGTGGCGCGTGCTTTCCACGGCTAATATTCGACAAATCGAATAGAAGCACAGGTGTTACTATTCGACCCGTCCCTTTGAATCCGCACCCCGAAAAGGGGGTGTGGCCCCCGCTTTTCGAACTCGCGCTCTAGTTGCAGCTTCTGACGCTGTGCTCCACCGTGTGCACCAAGCCAATCACCAGGAAGAAGAGAAAACAAAGCGAAGCCACCCAAACAACTTCCGCCCGGTTGAGAAAATCTGCCTGAAAGAAAACTGACATTGACTTTGGGGTGACCCACCAAGTTCATAGCCGAATTCTTCACAGCTTTTTACAGTTTGTGTTGAGCCAAGTTGTGCACAGTTCTGAAGAGTTCTGCAAAGCTGGGAAAAGTTGCTCTGAGTATATTTGAGATCCTGGGAATTTTTCTGCTACGAAAGAGGTGGATCACCCCACACTTGCTGTCGTTGAGGCGGGGAGGGGGAGACCACTCGTTATTCTTGTCACCCAACAAGCGCTGTTCCATACGAGCACCGCTTTCAGCAGTGCAGCGACTGTCGCCGCTTCGCTGTCCCGCATTGCCCCAAGTCCCAATTGTGTGTTCCACCATCATGTAATCCCGCAACCAACACAATACATAAATAAACGCGGACAACAGACCGGTACGGGCTACAAGGCAACCCCTGCTCAACTTGCTCGCCTGCCTTGATGGCACTTGCACCTTAAAGAACTCAATGCTCAACTTGTAGAACGTGGGGGGCCCAAGACTACACTCCACGAAGGAATGTACTTGGTGTCGGTCACAAACAGTCCCGGACATGGCTAGCCATAACCCAGAACGAAAGCGTGCACTAAATATACAACCCACCACACACGCACGAGAAGGCAAGGTTTCGTTTGTCTACGCATTCCACTGGAATCTTTCGCCAGGTCCGGAGGTGCGCCTTCCGCAGCCAGAGTCATCGGATAAGAAGAACACGTGTAGCTCCGTTTTCTGTGTCGCAACCCTTGTTTTCCTAACCGCTTTTGTATAAGCACCTGCATTGTAGGAAATACTTGAGGAGGCTGCCAGCTGCAAAAGATCAAAGGAGGTAAATGTGCTGTAGCCCACACGAAACACAGCAAATCTGGGTTCAGTGGCGGGCGTAAGCGTTCAACAAAAAAAGACCCACTTTGTAGTTGCATTGTTTCTCCCCCTCTAACCTCCTTCGAAGTAAGCACAAGGCAGCCCTCGAGTATTTTCTATGTTTCTCAGACTTGTATGCACCACGAGAGAAGGCAAGGTTTCGTTTGTCTACGCATTCCACTGGAATCTTTCGCCAGGTCCGGATGTGCGCCTTCCGCAGCCAGAGTTATCGGATAAGAAGAACACGTGTAGCTCCGTTTTCTGTGTCGCAACCCTTGTTTTCTTAGCCGCTTCTGTATAAGCACCTGCATTGTAGGAAATACTTGAGGAGGCTGCCAGCTGCAAAAGATCAAAGGAGGTAAATGTGCTGTAGCCCACACGAAACACAGCGAATCTGGGTTCAGTGGCGGGCGTAAGCGTTCAACAAAAAAAGACCCACTTTGTAGTTGCATTGTTTCTCCTCCTCTAACCTCCTTCGAAGTAAGCACAAGGCAGCCCTCGAGTATTTTCTATGTTTCTCAGACTTGTATGCACCACGAGAGAAGGCAAGGTTTCGTTTGTCTATGCATTCCACTGGAATCTTTCGCCAGGTCCAGCCAGAGTTATCGGATTAAAAGAACGCGCGTAGTTTTGTTTTCTTTGTCGCAACCCTTGTTTTCCTAGCCTCTTTTTTTCATTCAGCAACAACCTGGCAGCACCTCCCGAAAAGAAAGAAATAGCGAGATCGTAACGCGCGTCATTATGATTGAACAGCCGGGATTGCCGGGGCAGGTCCATTCATGAGAGTACCTAGCCCCCCGTGTTAGTGTCGCCCCCGAACGGCCGCCTGACAAACCAGCCTCACACCGCAGTCCTGTCTGCAGACACTCAGGTTCCACGCTGATGATGGTCCGCCTTATGTGTCCGTGGCTTAAAGGACCGAAACACGGCGCAGACGGGACCAGTGCGGTGTTGAGCACATACCCATTCCAAGCACGCCCCCCCCCCCCCGTGTTAGTGCCGCCTACCTTTTTTTCCTAAAAAAGGCGACACCAACACGGGAAGCCGTTGGTGAGGATCAGACAGTCTTCATGCAAATACAGGAACCCTATTGAGAACAGTCTTCCCATGTTAGTGTCGCCTCGCGTTTTCAGGCAAAACGGCGACACTGACAAGGGCTAAACGGAGGCGACACTAACACGGGGGGGGGGGGGGGGGGGGGGTAGGTATAAATGAAAAGGCAAAGCAAGTGAGTTGCCCCACTGCGCCAGCTGTCTCCGGCTGCTGCGGCAGTTCGACACTTACTGCTACACGACTACTACTTAATTCCCAGCACAAGTCGACACATGCATGGGCGGCAGTGCTTCGCCAGAGTATGCATGGAGAGGCGGTCGTTTGCCGAAAAGAAACGAACTAAAGATCCGTCACCCGATTGCCCAGGAGCATCAGAGGTGTCCTTCGCAAAAAAGAGCACACGGTTTCGTAGCATTTCTTCGCTGCGTCCCCTGTTTTTCTAACCCTTTGCCGTTTCGCCACCACCAGCCCCCTCGGTAAGACCTCTTACCATCCGGAAAGACCCGAAGCATGCGTGAGGGGCCCCTGCCTAAGAACCGAACTATTGTTCTTTTCTCCCCATTGCCCAGGAACCGAGAGGTCCTTCGCGAAAAGAGCACACGCTTTCGTAGTATTTCTTCGCTGCATCCCCTGTTTTCCAACCCTTTGCCCTTTCGCCACCACCAGCCCCCCTGCAAGTCATTCAGCAGCAAGCGCTGGCAACCTGCGGTAAGACCTCTTACCATCCGGAAAAAAGCCGAAGCATGCGTGAGGGGCCCCTGCCTAAGAACCGAACTAAAGATCTTTTCTCCCGATTGCCAGGAGCCGCATGGATCTTTTGGCAAGAAGAACAGCCACAACGGTTGGCAGTATTTCTTTTTTCGGTCCCTTGTTTTCTAGCCCTTTGTCCATACATTAACTTCCTTTCGCCTCCACCAGCCTCCTGCCAGCTGTTCAGCAGCAGGCGACATGCAGTATCTTCTTCCTCACGGCAAAAACCCGAAGCATGCATGAGAGGCAGTTTTGTGCCGAAGAACCAAGCCTAAAGATCCTTCACCCCTATTGCCAGGAGCCGCATGGATCTTTTGGCAACAAGAACACCCCCACCGGTTGACAATGCAAAGTGTTCCAAAAATGTTAGCCTGAGCAATGAGCGAACCAACACCAAACTGAAGATCATGTCACTGTCACAGTTTACATGTCCGTGCTTTACATGGAGATCCCTAACTCAAGACATACCAGGTGAAAAAGAAGAAGAACAACTTGAAGAGAGGGCCCAAACTCGGCCTGCTCAAAAAAAAAAAAAAAAAAAAAAAAAAAAATGTTGTGCCGAAGAACCAAGCTAAAGATCCTTCACCCCTATTGCCAGGAGCCGCACGGATCTCTTGGCAAGAAGACCTCAAAAATACTCGACGCAGCTGCCTTTGACTCCGAATGGAAGGGAGGAAATATAGGGGTAGAGGGGCAAGTACAATACAAACACAATCTGACTTGTTCGTCGCTTGCACCGCGGGTGTTTGTGTGTCGAGGCGTGTAGGGGTAAACCCATGACCTCAGGTCCGTTGAACACGTGGTTCGGTAATTACAGCACTTGGGATCCCTTCGGTTCTTTGTCTGGCAGATTCGTCGAGAGTTTTTTTCCAAGCGCTTACGTCAGTGATTTATAAGGGGGGTCTTACGTGGGGGTAACCCCCACGCTCCAAAAGAAAAAAAAGAAAACTGTCGGGGGGCCGCCGTGAGTGGCCAGCACTGGGGGACCAGCCACTGAAGGGGGCCGGGCCCGGGGAGCCAGCTTGCTTGTTCTTGGCGTCCACTTTCAGTGGAATGAGCCAGTCACAGCGGACTTCGTTGACTCTTTTGAGGGCATACTTGGTTGTGGCTATGCAAATGTGCGCCCTACGCAGCTCAAGTTTGCAAGAGCTTCGTTATACTTCGATACAGCAGCAGCTGTCCTTACAAGAAGAGCCCTGCTTGTTGCACATCCAGTGCCCCTTTTTGAGGCTAGTACCCCGTTTGCAGCTTACGTTGTTTTAACTTGAAGTTCCCTGCCGTACACTTGACACACCTCTTCCTTTATGATCGAGACACGAACGAGACACAATTCGGCTGTGCTGGCTGCGCTATGCTACACTGGGGAGTCCTTGGGTGCAGCTCCGCAACCACACTGAGAAAACACTTTCTTGGTAACAAGTTAACCACCCCCACAGGCATGTGGAGGAATACAGAGGACCCAGCTTTCCATATAAACCCCTGAAGGCTTACGTAAGAAAAAAAAAAAAAAAAACGCCAGAAGAACACACGGGCTAGCTTCTGGCCTCATCACACTCGGTCTCGGCTTGGGTCATCGAGTTCATTTTTCATCGGAAAGGGAAGGAAGGAGAGAAGTCTGACATTGCTTACTAGCGAATGGGATAGAGTGTGCCTGTTGACCATGTCAATGGGCCAACCAGGCGAGATCACATTCCAGAAAAAATCAGTCTCAGAAGACCCACCTCAACCCACCCGAATTCTCCTGTTGTAGGCTCGGGTGGTGTGCTCATCCTGCCATGCGCTTTGCTCCAGTTCCTACCGTGTACGAAAGAAGTAGTAATCCCTTGCTTGCTTGCCCTTTGTCCCTTTCGCCTCCACCAGCCCCCCTCCCTTTCCTAGACGACATCTTCCTCGAAGAAGACTTGATGCTAGCATCAACCATGCATGAGAGGCAGTGCTCTGCCTAAACATTAAACTAAGATTTCCCCCCCTGCAAGTTTTTTTCAGCAGCAAGCTGAATTCCTGCAGTACGTCTCTTCCTTCGACAAAGTTGATACATGCATGAGAGGCGGTGTTCTGCCTCTCGACACATCGAGGCCACCGTAAACTAAATTGAGTTGACCGCATTTACCCGGAACCACTTGGGCTTTTCAGGGTCACCCAGTGGCCGTGTCTACAGTTGGACACGGGTCAGTCGATCCTGAGGCAATGTAAAAAAGTAGGTCCTCGCCTCTGCCGCTGACGAGCTTGCTCGGACGTGCAGGATGGCAGCAACGGACATTTCTGCAACCCGGCATGCTGAAGCGGTGTCACACTGACGATCCTGTTGGCCATGTCCGTGGGCCCCGGGAGTTAAATACGGGCTATCTTCTACACGGCCCGGCATTGTACGGTCCAACTGATTTTGGCTTACGGTAAGCATCCCCTGTCTACTACACACGGTGGGCCGGTCACCGCGAAATCGAGTCACGGACCACAATTAGGCGAGCACCCTGCGTTTTGTTATGTGTCAACAGCGTTGTTGGTACTCAAAGTTGATAATTGGCAGCGTGTCTTACAGGCGAGGTAAGAGACATCAGCTCACTTCACAGGACCGTGCCACAACACGCACAACTGTATCCAAGGACAGCCAAGCAGGCCCCCCAGGGCAGGGGGAACCTACGGCGGTGAAGAAACGAAGCTAACTCGAGAGATGACCGATGAAGCCCTTTGTCAATACCACCCAACGACCGTAACACGCATGCACAATGCCGGAGCGTGGCGCAGATGAGAGGCATTGGCACACTCTGTCAAAAGGACAATACCACAACACTCAACAAACAGAGGGGCGAACTAAGTACTGGTCGTGCGGCAAGCCGGCATCGCTGCCTGGTTTCGCACGTCGACCCCGCCTAATGTGTCCGTGGCTTAAAGATCGAACCGACCTACCCATCCTGCCAACGTTCTTCATTTTTCTCAAGTGGAGGAGACCGGAAACTCTCTGGAGAGATGGTCCCTGCACTCTAGCTTGTCTCTCTTTCTCTCTCTCTCTCTCTCTCTCTTTCTTTTGTATGAGCACCTGCTTTGTAGGAAATGCTTGAGGAGACTGCTGGTTGCGAAGTCTCAAAGGATGCCGATGACTCGTGTGCAAAGTGTTGTCCCGTGGCTCAGCGGTAATGACTGGCTGCAGATCAGCACTGTTCCCTGTTGGCCCCGCAGTCTTGACTGTGTGCAACGTGTTGTATCCCGTGGCTCACCGCTAATGACTGGTTGCAGATCTGCAGTGTTCCCTGTTGGCCCCGCAGTCTTGACTGTGTGCAACGTGTTGTGTCTCCCTGCTCAGCGGCAATGACTGGGAACCTCTTCGACAATGGTCACCCGGAGACTGGTAAACCCCCCGGATCTCCAAGTGAACTTGCACTCTAAAAAAGGAGAGCCCGCCACACAACATGTCACCGCACGCCCCGCCGCAGGCGGTCGTCATGGCTGCGCCATAGCCGACGCAATCATCCCCCGCGAAACGGGTTCGCCCGCCAGCCAGATCGGAACCTGCGGTAAGACCTCTTACCATCCGGAAAAAAGCCGAAGCATGCGTGAGGGGCCCCTGCCTAAGAACCGAACTAAAGATCTTTTCCCCTGATTGCCAGGAGCCGCAAGGATCTTTTGGCAAGAAGGACACCCACACGGGTTGGCAGTATTTCTGTTTTCGGTCCCTTGTTTTCTAGCCCTTTGTCCATACATTAACTTCCTTTCGCCTCTCGCCAGGGCTTACGCTCCACGTGTGGATTTCCACACGTTAATTTTTTTTGGATTTTGTTCCCCCACGTGTGGATCCACAGGTACCACATGTGGATTTTGATTTATTGGTCCACATGCAGCCACTAGTGGTCAAGGCCGCACAGCCAGGTGTCGCCAAGTCCAGTAGCTACCTAGCGACGCTATTTTTTTGTGTTAACAATGCATTGTTGGTACTAAAAATTAGTAGTTGGCAGCGTACTAAAAGCAACTCACCAAATCAGGTGAAAAGCCGCTAGTGCGCACAAACAAATTGCCGTCGCACATGAGGGGAAAGTTTTTTTCTCCCCCTCGAACCTTAAGCGCCCACATGTGGACCACGCGTATTTTCTCTGAGACCGAAAACGGAGCGTAAGCCCTGCCTCTCGCCCCGGTTGTGTGAACACCAACGCCGTCACCCTCGGTGACGGGGTCGCGGCCGGCACCGCGCCTCCGACGGAACGACCTACGCCCGCCTTAGAAGTACGTGGTTGTAGTGAGGCGACCGGAACTCCTCGGAGAGATGGTCCCTGCACTCCAACTCGTCTCTCTCTCTCTCTCTCATCCTCTACACGGCGGACTCCCCCACCGGGGGGTGAATGCGGGAGGGAAACACTGCGGGAGTGATTTTACAAAAAAATCAACGCGAATTCGGTACTGTATTTAGCGCCAAAATGCGGGAAGTGCCGCTCCTGCATTTGCGGGTGCAATAGTGCCGCATGGCGGGTGTGAACGAATTGGTGGGGCCACACCCGTATTGCGGGTGTGAATGCAAAAAGAGAAGGAAAAAAAACCGACCGCACAAACGACCGCACAAACACTCCCCCGTCCGGGGGGGGAGTCCGCCGTGTATGGCAGGGCCGCGGCTCGCACCGCGCCTACTACGTAACGACTTACGCTAGTACGGCGCAGTAGTCGAGCGACCGGACTCCCCGGAGAGAGATGGTCCCTGCACTCCAACTCGTCTATCTCTCTCTCTCGTATTGTAACGTATTGGAATACCTACAGCACCCTAACTCGTCTCTCTCTCTCGCCTTTGCCTTTTTGAAAGGCCCCTGCTCTGTGAAGGAAGTACTTGAGGAGACCGCCCGCTTGTGAATTCCAGAAGGAGGAAACGGGTTGCAACCCACACGAAACGCGGGTAAATTCTGGGTTTGGTGTCGGATGCAGGCGGGCGGAGAATCTTTCAACACGGGTTGACCGCTTTTGACCGCCAGTTTCGGGGGGATTTGAGCCGCTCCGTCCCTATCTCTTGAAACTGGATCGAAGTGCCTGCCGCTGTTTATCACAGTGAATCACGGTCCACCACGGTCTATCAGGTCCATCCCTAGTCCCTAGAGCTGCATCGATTTGCCCGGTGCTGTATTCTTCGGTCTATCAAGAGGGGATGGACCGGCTCAGGATTGGCGAAAGTACTTGGCAAATGCCGACTTGGACAGCTCCTGTGCTGTGAACGGTTTCCGAGACGGCTTGCCGGCTGCCTCAGTTTTGCTCGGATCGACCAGGATAGGAATGTGTTGAGGAGGTGATCGTCAGCGAAGGGTAAGTGTCGGCGTCTTCGGACAACGTCCTTGCTCCCGCTGGCCTGACGTGGTTAAACGCTCGCAGGCTCATGTCAGACACAGCGATCTTCTACTAACCGTCTTCGACACGCTATGCATCATGCACAGAGTACGTGGAAAGGCCAGCGCGGACTCAAAAGAGGAAGGGGTGCGCACAATTAATTGATGGCCGATCATCGTGTAATTTGTACAGCTTCTGGCCATCCCCCTTCTCCCGAGCTTCGTCGAAATGAGCGCGACTCCGGCGGCTGCGAGAGCATTTCTTTCAGCCACCTGTGTGGAAACTGAACCGCCGCGAGTAGGACCTTTTCCGGTTCAGGATCATTTGCCAAGTTGCCGCCTAGGGCAGTGCGGTCAACCCCCTTTTCTACCTTTCTCCTCCGGGTGTACGGGTTTTTAGTAACTTTCCCTTGTTGTTGCGGCAGTGCGCATCCTCCCCACGCTACTACCAAACTAAGATTGTCCCCGCCCCCCCTGTCAAATCTTGCACGTGCCTTTGTCCGCCTTGTTTGACCGTTTTCTCGGCTTTGAGTACGCGGGCGTCCCGTGTAGGAATCGATTAGCCATCCGCGCCCGATCCAATGGATACGCTCTTTCCGGATCCTTCCCGATCATTCATCAGCTGGCCTTCCCAGCACCCACCGAATTGATGAACGGTCAGTCGAAGCCGAAGTACCTTGCCGGAATGAATCAGTCCATCTGGCTAACCCCCAGGAGTTGGAGCCTGCCACCGCGCCCGATTCAATGGATAAGCAGGATCTTTCCCGATCATTCAGCTGGCCTGCCTATCACCGAAGATGCCGCAAAGTACGCCGGAAAGAAGCAGTGGGAATAGGAGCGCCCCTCCTGGTCTCATCGCACTGACAATGTGAAACAGATAACGGAGAGGCGCACTGGGGGGTTTCTCGTGCAGAGCTGCTTGAGGCTTTGCAGCAAAAACGATCTGAATCAGTCAGTCTGGAAAATAAGTGAGGAGAAGGCGCAAGAAATAATGCGGAAGGCGCGGCTTCATGGCGTGGGCGGCTTTAGCTTTGCATCTGAATGACACCCGTACCGTGGTAGTTTCAGCTTAGTTGTGAGTTTGACCAAAGTAACATCAAGGTAGCCCTTACAAAGACCAGCCACAGTCAACGCTGCGTGGGTGCGGGCCTTTGATATCAATCATCATGTTTCAAACCCCCGATTGCGCGTAACCTGGAAGCACCCAGAGGGTGTCGGTGGTACAAAGGTGCAGTTACCCGCATCCAACCGGCAATCAGCTCGCATCGGGAGGTGACGCTACCCACCTGGACAAGGTGTCCGTTGGAAGACGGGTAGTAGAAGATCGCGGTGTCTGGCAATTGTATCCACCTCGACCCCGCGGTTTTAAGGCCACAGAGTTGGGTCGAGTTGGATTCTTCGGACATGTATTAGCAGTGGAGGTACCATTGTTATCCAACTGGGCCCAAAAGGCACCTTTCCCGCGTAGATTGCCACCGATTTACTGCAGACCCACTGCAATCCATTTACTCTGAGACTTGCTTGGCTTAATCCTTGAAACAAGCATATGACTACTGGCAGGATCCAACCAGGTTTCTTGTCACTCAAACCAGACTGGACCGAGGAAAATCTGACGAATCAGAGATTCCCCGATACCAGAGATTGTATCGTGTCAAGCCTAGATTGATGCATGATCATTCTATTCATTCTTCAGCTTTCAAAAGGGGCAGTCCTCAATCGAGAATTGCTCGGCTTAATCCTTGAACCAAGCATGTGGCACACGCCATCCCGCCGGGTATCGTCCTCCCACGCTTTGCGGCTGGACGGAAGACCGAGTGGATGTTGGACAAGTTGGAAACAATTTGCGCCCGTAACAGCTGGAACGATGCCGTGCCTGAGTATCCGCACGACGTATCTTTTGTTCAGTGGGAGTTGAGAATCTCTGCCAAGATGCTAGCCGCCGCCATAGGGCGGGCTATTGCCAAAAGGAGGAGAGCGGCACAACGTGTCGACACGGGCCTGCCAGGCGGTCTCGCCGTCAGAACGCCCCCGGCTGCGCCACCATCGGTGCAATCATCATCTTTGACTGGGCCGCGGCTCGCACCGCGCCCACGACGGAACGACTTCGGCCCGCCGTAGTAGTACGGGACAGTAGTGGGGCGACCGGATACTCCCCGGAGAGATGGTCCCTGCACTCTAACTCGTCTCTCTCTCTCTCTCTCGTCCTTTGTTCGACGACTAGCTCCTTTTTGCACCTAAACAACACCTCAACGCAGGCCCGAAACACAACACCTTGTGGTTGGGAAAAAGGAGGGGCTGAGCACCCGTCGCTCACTTCCACACACGTACACGCGGATACACATCGACTTCAAAAAAGAAAAGAAGGGAAGAAGAACCAATGGCCTTCCTTGGGCGCCTCTTTGGGGGTGGTGGCAACAACAGCAGCGCAGCGACGACGCGGGCGGCCCCACCGCCACCACGGGAAAGCGCAGGCGAGGTGTGCTTTTATGGCAGCGAGCGTGACGCTGGCGTCTCGTTGTTGTTTACAACATACCCAGTTTCACTGGAGTGCCCGTTCCCGGCGAGCTACGAGGGAACGAACCTGTAAGAGTGCCAACGCTACTCTTTCTATAACGTACAGGTGTCACGGGATAAGCCGGCAGCCGCTGCTTAACGGTATCGAGGCAGTGCATGCTAATCCATGTGCTTCATGTACTTAAAAGAACTCAATGCTTAACGGCTTATCACGTTGGCGGCCCTGAGATTACCCCCTCAGGTGACACCACTTTATCTTTAGCCATACTTCAACTTTCTTTAGCACTAACATGGTGTCATGGGGGGGATCGGCGCAAACTTTCTCGACAGTGATTGTGTGAGGAAACTGAACCGCCCTAAGTAGGACTGATCATGACCATTTGCCAATTTGCCACCTGAAACCACGTCCAGGCTTGGGCCACGGTGCGGTCAACGAAAGCTCTATTATTTTTCTCTCGCGGGTCTTTCCATCAGAGATGACCTTGAGCAAAAATTCGTCGAAAAGGTCTGCAACGTGGACCGGTAGGAAACAGAAGCCATGAGACGGCTTACACACTGTTGACACAAGCTTCGGGTCTGAGCATAGTCGTCGTTTTGAAGCATCCAACCCTCCAGCTGATTCGTTTTCAATGCGCATGATCGAAATGATAGGAGCTGAGCTCATTTCTCTGCAGGCCATGAGTCTCTGAACAAGCCATGAGACGGCTTACACACTGTTGACACAAGCTTCGGGTCTGAGCATAGTCGTCGTTTTGAAGCATCCAACCCTCCAGCTGATTCGTTTTCAATGCGCATGATCGAAATGATAGGAGCTGAGCTCATTTCTCTGCAGGCCATGAGTCTCTGAACAAGCCATGAGACGGCTTACACACTGTTGTCACAAGCTTCGGGTCTGAGCATAGTCGTCGTTTTGAAGCATCCAATCCTCCAACTGATTTGTTTTCAATGCGCATGATCGAAATGATAGGAGCTGAGCTCATTTCTCTGCAGGCCATGAGTCTCTGAACAAGCCATGAGACGGCTTACACACTGTTGTCACAAGCTTCGGGTCTGAGCATAGTCGTCGTTTTGAAGCATCCAATCCTCCAGCTGATTTGTTTTCAATGCGCATGATCGAAATGATAGGAGCTGAGCTCATTTCTCTGCAGGCCATGAGTCTCTGAACAAGCCATGAGACGGCTTACACACTGTTGTCACAAGCTTCGGGTCTGAGCATAGTCGTCGTTTTGAAGCATCCAATCCTCCAACTGATTTGTTTTCAATGCGCATGATCGAAATGATAGGAGCTGAGCTCATTTCTCTGCAGGCCATGAGTCTCTGAACAAGCCATGAGACGGCTTACACACTGTTGACACAAGCTTCGGGTCTGAGCATAGTCGTCGTTTTGAAGCATCCAACCCTCCAGCTGATTTGTTTTCAATGCGCATGATCGAAATGATAGGAGCTGAGCTCATTTCTCTGCAGGCCATGAGTCTCTGAACAAGCCATGAGACGGCTTACACACTGTTGTCACAAGCTTCGGGTCTGAGCATAGTCGTCGTTTTGAAGCATCCAATCCTCCAACTGATTTGTTTTCAATGCGCATGATCGAAATGATAGGAGCTGAGCTCATTTCTCTGCAGGCCATGAGTCTCTGAACAAGCCATGAGACGGCTTACACACTGTTGTCACAAGCTTCGGGTCTGAGCATAGTCGTCGTTTTGAAACATCCAATCCTCCAGCTAATTTGTTTTCAATGCGCATGATCGAAATGATAGGAGCTGAGCTCATTTCTCTGCAGGCCATGAGTCTCTGAACAAGCCATGAGACGGCTTACACACTGTTGTCACAAGCTTCGGGTCTGAGCATAGTCGTCGTTTTGAAGCATCCAATCCTCCAACTGATTTGTTTTCAATGCGCATGATCGAAATGATAGGAGCTGAGCTCATTTCTCTGCAGGCCATGAGTCTCTGAACAAGCCATGAGACGGCTTACACACTGTTGACACAAGCTTCGGGTCTGAGCATAGTCGTCGTTTTGAAGCATCCAATCCTCCAACTGATTTGTTTTCAATGCGCATGATCGAAATGATAGGAGCTGAGCTCATTTCTCTGCAGGCCATGAGTCTCTGAACAAGCCATGAGACGGCTTACACACTGTTGACACAAGCTTCGGGTCTGAGCATAGTCGTCGTTTTGAAGCATCCAACCCTCCAGCTGATTCGTTTTCAATGCGCATGATCGAAATGATAGGAGCTGAGCTCATTTCTCTGCAGGCCATGAGTCTCTGAACAAGCCATGAGACGGCTTACACACTGTTGTCACAAGCTTCGGGTCTGAGCATAGTCGTCGTTTTGAAGCATCCAATCCTCCAACTGATTTGTTTTCAATGCGCATGATCGAAATGATAGGAGCTGAGCTCATTTCTCTGCAGGCCATGAGTCTCTGAACAAGCCATGAGACGGCTTACACACTGTTGTCACAAGCTTCGGGTCTGAGCATAGTCGTCGTTTTGAAACATCCAATCCTCCAGCTAATTTGTTTTCAATGCGCATGATCGAAATGATAGGAGCTGAGCTCATTTCTCTGCAGGCCATGAGTCTCTGAACAAGCCATGAGACGGCTTACACACTGTTGTCACAAGCTTCGGGTCTGAGCATAGTCGTCGTTTTGAAGCATCCAACCCTCCAGCTGATTCGTTTTCAATGCGCATGATCGAAATGATAGGAGCTGAGCTCATTTCTCTGCAGGCCATGAGTCTCTGAACAAGCCATGAGACGGCTTACACACTGTTGACACAAGCTTCGGGTCTGAGCATAGTCGTCGTTTTGAAGCATCCAACCCTCCAGCTGATTCGTTTTCAATGCGCATGATCGAAATGATAGGAGCTGAGCTCATTTCTCTGCAGGCCATGAGTCTCTGAACAAGCCATGAGACGGCTTACACACTGTTGTCACAAGCTTCGGGTCTGAGCATAGTCGTCGTTTTGAAGCATCCAATCCTCCAACTGATTTGTTTTCAATGCGCATGATCGAAATGATAGGAGCTGAGCTCATTTCTCTGCAGGCCATGAGTCTCTGAACAAGCCATGAGACGGCTTACACACTGTTGTCACAAGCTTCGGGTCTGAGCATAGTCGTCGTTTTGAAACATCCAATCCTCCAACTGATTCGTTTTCAATGCGCATGATCGTCTAAAAAACGGCAACCGTCCACCGCACCGACCGCCACCCACACTGCAAGTGGCTATACCTCGCTTCAGACGTTGCCGACTTCAAGCCGTTGAACGTTAGCACATACAAAGAAACCAAGACGCTACCCAAATTCACCGTTCACAGCAACTCTCGAAGACCATCGACACACTCGAAAGACGCGAAAAAGTGCTGGAGAAGCGCATCGCTGATGAGGTATGCTCTCACCTTTTACCCCAATCCTTCGTTGTTACCACCATACTTGGCACCTCACTCACTTGAAACAAGCGCCTACAAGTTGTCCAATACCCTACCGGTCAATGTCCAATACCCTATCGGTCAATGTCCAATACCCTATCGGTGAATGTCCAATACCCTACCGGTCAATGTCCAATACCCTATCGGTCAATGTCCAATACCCTACCGGTCAATGTCCAATACCCTACCGGTCAATGTCCAATACCCTATCGGTCAATGTCCAATACCCTATCGGTCAATGTCCAATACCCTATCGGTCAATGTCCAATACCCTACCGGTCAATGTCCAATACCCTATCGGTCAATGTCCAATACCCTATCGGTCAATGTCCAATACCCTATCGGTCAATGTCCAATACCCTATCGGTCAATGTCCAATACCCTATCGGTCAATGTCCAATACCCTATCGGTCAATGTCCAATACCCTATCGGTCAATGTCCAATACCCTACCGGTCAATGTCCAATACCCTATCGGTCAATGTCCAATACCCTACCGGTCAATGTCCAATACCCTATCGGTCAATGTCCAATACCCTATCGGTCAATGTCCAATACCCTATCGGTCAATGTCCAATACCCTATCGGTCAATGTCCAATACCCTATCGGTCAATGTCCAATACCCTATCGGTCAATGTCCAATACCCTATCGGTCAATGTCCAATACCCTATCGGTCAATGTCCAATACCCTATCGGTCAATGTCCAATACCCTACCGGTCAATGTCCAATACCCTATCGGTCAATGTCCAATACCCTACCGGTCAATGTCCAATACCCTATCGGTCAATGTCCAATACCCTACCGGTCAATGTCCAATACCCTATCGGTCAATGTCCAATACCCTATCGGTCAATGTCCAATACCCTACCGGTCAATGTCCAATACCCTATCGGTCAATGTCCAATACCCTACCGGTCAATGTCCAATACCCTATCGGTCAATGTCCAATACCCTACCGGTCAATGTCCAATACCCTATCGGTCAATGTCCAATACCCTATCGGTCAATGTCCAATACCCTATCGGTCAATGTCCAATACCCTACCGGTCAATGTCCAATACCCTATCGGTCAATGTCCAATACCCTACCGGTCAATGTCCAATACCCTACCGGTCAATGTCCAATACCCTACCGGTCAATGTCCAATACCCTATCGGTCAATGTCCAATACCCTACCGGTCAATGTCCAATACCCTATCGGTCAATGTCCAATACCCTATCGGTCAATGTCCAATACCCTACCGGTCAATGTCCAATACCCTACCGGTCAATGTCCAATACCCTATCGGTCAATGTCCAATACCCTACCGGTCAATGTCCAATACCCTACCGGTCAATGTCCAATACCCTACCGGTCAATGTCCAATACCCTATCGGTCAATGTCCAATACCCTACCGGTCAATGTCCAATACCCTACCGGTCAATGTCCAATACCCTATCGGTCAATGTCCAATACCCTATCGGTCAATGTCCAATACCCTATCGGTCAATGTCCAATACCCTATCGGTCAATGTCCAATACCCTATCGGTCAATGTCCAATACCCTATCGGTCAATGTCCAATACCCTACCGGTCAATGTCCAATACCCTATCGGTCAATGTCCAATACCCTACCGGTCAATGTCCAATACCCTATCGGTCAATGTCCAATACCCTATCGGTCAATGTCCAATACCCTATCGGTCAATGTCCAATACCCTATCGGTCAATGTCCAATACCCTACCGGTCAATGTCCAATACCCTATCGGTCAATGTCCAATACCCTATCGGTCAATGTCCAATACCCTACCGGTCAATGTCCAATACCCTATCGGTCAATGTCCAATACCCTACCGGTCAATGTCCAATACCCTACCGGTCAATGTCCAATACCCTATCGGTCAATGTCCAATACCCTACCGGTCAATGTCCAATACCCTACCGGTCAATGTCCAATACCCTACCGGTCAATGTCCAATACCCTACCGGTCAATGTCCAATACCCTACCGGTCAATGTCCAATACCCTATCGGTCAATGTCCAATACCCTACCGGTCAATGTCCAATACCCTACCGGTCAATGTCCAATACCCTATCGGTCAATGTCCAATACCCTACCGGTCAATGTCCAATACCCTACCGGTCAATGTCCAATACCCTACCGGTCAATGTCCAATACCCTATCGGTCAATGTCCAATACCCTACCGGTCAATGTCCAATACCCTACCGGTCAATGTCCAATACCCTACCGGTCAATGTCCAATACCCTATCGGTCAATGTCCAATACCCTATCGGTCAATGTCCAATACCCTACCGGTCAATGTCCAATACCCTACCGGTCAATGTCCAATACCCTACCGGTCAATGTCCAATACCCTATCGGTCAATGTCCAATACCCTATCGGTCAATGTCCAATACCCTACCGGTCAATGTCCAATACCCTATCGGTCAATGTCCAATACCCTACCGGTCAATGTCCAATACCCTACCGGTCAATGTCCAATACCCTACCGGTCAATGTCCAATACCCTACCGGTCAATGTCCAATACCCTACCGGTCAATGTCCAATACCCTACCGGTCAATGTCCAATACCCTACCGGTCAATGTCCAATACCCTACCGGTCAATGTCCAATACCCTATCGGTCAATGTCCAATACCCTACCGGTCAATGTCCAATACCCTACCGGTCAATGTCCAATACCCTACCGGTCAATGTCCAATACCCTATCGGTCAATGTCCAATACCCTACCGGTCAATGTCCAATACCCTACCGGTCAATGTCCAATACCCTACCGGTCAATGTCCAATACCCTACCGGTCAATGTCCAATACCCTATCGGTCAATGTCCAATACCCTATCGGTCAATGTCCAATACCCTATCGGTCAATGTCCAATACCCTACCGGTCAATGTCCAATACCCTATCGGTCAATGTCCAATACCCTATCGGTCAATGTCCAATACCCTATCGGTCAATGTCCAATACCCTATCGGTCAATGTCCAATACCCTACCGGTCAATGTCCAATACCCTATCGGTCAATGTCCAATACCCTATCGGTCAATGTCCAATACCCTATCGGTCAATGTCCAATACCCTATCGGTCAATGTCCAATACCCTATCGGTCAATGTCCAATACCCTATCGGTCAATGTCCAATACCCTATCGGTCAATGTCCAATACCCTATCGGTCAATGTCCAATACCCTATCGGTCAATGTCCAATACCCTATCGGTCAATGTCCAATACCCTATCGGTCAATGTCCAATACCCTATCGGTCAATGTCCAATACCCTACCGGTCAATGTCCAATACCCTATCGGTCAATGTCCAATACCCTACCGGTCAATGTCCAATACCCTACCGGTCAATGTCCAATACCCTATCGGTCAATGTCCAATACCCTATCGGTCAATGTCCAATACCCTATCGGTCAATGTCCAATACCCTATCGGTCAATGTCCAATACCCTACCGGTCAATGTCCAATACCCTACCGGTCAATGTCCAATACCCTACCGGTCAATGTCCAATACCCTATCGGTCAATGTCCAATACCCTACCGGTCAATGTCCAATACCCTATCGGTCAATGTCCAATACCCTACCGGTCAATGTCCAATACCCTATCGGTCAATGTCCAATACCCTATCGGTCAATGTCCAATACCCTATCGGTCAATGTCCAATACCCTACCGGTCAATGTCCAATACCCTACCGGTCAATGTCCAATACCCTATCGGTCAATGTCCAATACCCTACCGGTCAATGTCCAATACCCTATCGGTCAATGTCCAATACCCTACCGGTCAATGTCCAATACCCTATCGGTCAATGTCCAATACCCTATCGGTCAATGTCCAATACCCTACCGGTCAATGTCCAATACCCTACCGGTCAATGTCCAATACCCTATCGGTCAATGTCCAATACCCTACCGGTCAATGTCCAATACCCTATCGGTCAATGTCCAATACCCTACCGGTCAATGTCCAATACCCTACCGGTCAATGTCCAATACCCTACCGGTCAATGTCCAATACCCTACCGGTCAATGTCCAATACCCTACCGGTCAATGTCCAATACCCTATCGGTCAATGTCCAATACCCTATCGGTCAATGTCCAATACCCTACCGGTCAATGTCCAATACCCTATCGGTCAATGTCCAATACCCTATCGGTCAATGTCCAATACCCTATCGGTCAATGTCCAATACCCTACCGGTCAATGTCCAATACCCTATCGGTCAATGTCCAATACCCTACCGGTCAATGTCCAATACCCTATCGGTCAATGTCCAATACCCTACCGGTCAATGTCCAATACCCTACCGGTCAATGTCCAATACCCTACCGGTCAATGTCCAATACCCTACCGGTCAATGTCCAATACCCTATCGGTCAATGTCCAATACCCTACCGGTCAATGTCCAATACCCTATCGGTCAATGTCCAATACCCTACCGGTCAATGTCCAATACCCTACCGGTCAATGTCCAATACCCTATCGGTCAATGTCCAATACCCTATCGGTCAATGTCCAATACCCTATCGGTCAATGTCCAATACCCTATCGGTCAATGTCCAATACCCTACCGGTCAATGTCCAATACCCTATCGGTCAATGTCCAATACCCTACCGGTCAATGTCCAATACCCTATCGGTCAATGTCCAATACCCTATCGGTCAATGTCCAATACCCTACCGGTCAATGTCCAATACCCTATCGGTCAATGTCCAATACCCTACCGGTCAATGTCCAATACCCTATCGGTCAATGTCCAATACCCTATCGGTCAATGTCCAATACCCTACCGGTCAATGTCCAATACCCTACCGGTCAATGTCCAATACCCTACCGGTCAATGTCCAATACCCTACCGGTCAATGTCCAATACCCTATCGGTCAATGTCCAATACCCTACCGGTCAATGTCCAATACCCTATCGGTCAATGTCCAATACCCTACCGGTCAATGTCCAATACCCTATCGGTCAATGTCCAATACCCTACCGGTCAATGTCCAATACCCTACCGGTCAATGTCCAATACCCTATCGGTCAATGTCCAATACCCTACCGGTCAATGTCCAATACCCTACCGGTCAATGTCCAATACCCTATCGGTCAATGTCCAATACCCTACCGGTCAATGTCCAATACCCTATCGGTCAATGTCCAATACCCTATCGGTCAATGTCCAATACCCTATCGGTCAATGTCCAATACCCTATCGGTCAATGTCCAATACCCTATCGGTCAATGTCCAATACCCTATCGGTCAATGTCCAATACCCTATCGGTCAATGTCCAATACCCTATCGGTCAATGTCCAATACCCTATCGGTCAATGTCCAATACCCTACCGGTCAATGTCCAATACCCTATCGGTCAATGTCCAATACCCTACCGGTCAATGTCCAATACCCTACCGGTCAATGTCCAATACCCTATCGGTCAATGTCCAATACCCTACCGGTCAATGTCCAATACCCTACCGGTCAATGTCCAATACCCTACCGGTCAATGTCCAATACCCTATCGGTCAATGTCCAATACCCTATCGGTCAATGTCCAATACCCTACCGGTCAATGTCCAATACCCTATCGGTCAATGTCCAATACCCTACCGGTCAATGTCCAATACCCTATCGGTCAATGTCCAATACCCTATCGGTCAATGTCCAATACCCTACCGGTCAATGTCCAATACCCTATCGGTCAATGTCCAATACCCTATCGGTCAATGTCCAATACCCTATCGGTCAATGTCCAATACCCTACCGGTCAATGTCCAATACCCTACCGGTCAATGTCCAATACCCTATCGGTCAATGTCCAATACCCTATCGGTCAATGTCCAATACCCTACCGGTCAATGTCCAATACCCTACCGGTCAATGTCCAATACCCTATCGGTCAATGTCCAATACCCTATCGGTCAATGTCCAATACCCTACCGGTCAATGTCCAATACCCTACCGGTCAATGTCCAATACCCTATCGGTCAATGTCCAATACCCTACCGGTCAATGTCCAATACCCTATCGGTCAATGTCCAATACCCTATCGGTCAATGTCCAATACCCTATCGGTCAATGTCCAATACCCTACCGGTCAATGTCCAATACCCTATCGGTCAATGTCCAATACCCTACCGGTCAATGTCCAATACCCTATCGGTCAATGTCCAATACCCTATCGGTCAATGTCCAATACCCTATCGGTCAATGTCCAATACCCTATCGGTCAATGTCCAATACCCTATCGGTCAATGTCCAATACCCTACCGGTCAATGTCCAATACCCTATCGGTCAATGTCCAATACCCTACCGGTCAATGTCCAATACCCTACCGGTCAATGTCCAATACCCTACCGGTCAATGTCCAATACCCTATCGGTCAATGTCCAATACCCTATCGGTCAATGTCCAATACCCTATCGGTCAATGTCCAATACCCTATCGGTCAATGTCCAATACCCTATCGGTCAATGTCCAATACCCTATCGGTCAATGTCCAATACCCTACCGGTCAATGTCCAATACCCTATCGGTCAATGTCCAATACCCTATCGGTCAATGTCCAATACCCTACCGGTCAATGTCCAATACCCTACCGGTCAATGTCCAATACCCTACCGGTCAATGTCCAATACCCTACCGGTCAATGTCCAATACCCTACCGGTCAATGTCCAATACCCTATCGGTCAATGTCCAATACCCTACCGGTCAATGTCCAATACCCTACCGGTCAATGTCCAATACCCTATCGGTCAATGTCCAATACCCTACCGGTCAATGTCCAATACCCTATCGGTCAATGTCCAATACCCTACCGGTCAATGTCCAATACCCTATCGGTCAATGTCCAATACCCTATCGGTCAATGTCCAATACCCTACCGGTCAATGTCCAATACCCTATCGGTCAATGTCCAATACCCTACCGGTCAATGTCCAATACCCTACCGGTCAATGTCCAATACCCTACCGGTCAATGTCCAATACCCTATTGGTCAACGATCAATTCCTTTCCGGCCAATTGACGATACCCTACCGGTCAAGGACCAATACTTACCGGTCAATAGACAATGCCCTGCCGGTCATTGTCGAATAGACAATACCCTACTGACTAATGACCAATACCCTACCGGCCAGTACCCTATCGTCAATGACCAATACCCTACCGGTCAGAAAATACTACCGGTCAATGTCCAATACCCTACCGGTCAATGTCCAATACCCTATCGGTCAATGTCCAATACCCTACCGGTCAATGTCCAATACCCTACCGGTCAATGTCCAATACCCTATCGGTCAATGTCCAATACCCTACCGGTCAATGTCCAATACCCTACCGGTCAATGTCCAATACCCTACCGGTCAATGTCCAATACCCTACCGGTCAATGTCCAATACCCTACCGGTCAATGTCCAATACCCTACCGGTCAATGTCCAATACCCTATCGGTCAATGTCCAATACCCTACCGGTCAATGTCCAATACCCTACCGGTCAATGTCCAATACCCTACCGGTCAATGTCCAATACCCTATCGGTCAATGTCCAATACCCTATCGGTCAATGTCCAATACCCTACCGGCCAATGTCCAATACCCTACCGGTCAATGTCCAATACCCTACCGGTCAATGTCCAATACCCTATTGGTCAACGATCAATTCCTTTCCGGCCAATTGACGATACCCTACCGGTCAAGGACCAATACTTACCGGTCAATAGACAATGCCCTGCCGGTCATTGTCGAATAGACAATACCCTACTGACTAATGACCAATACCCTACCGGCCAGTACCCTATCGTCAATGACCAATACCCTACCGGTCAGACAATACTACCGGTCAATGTCCAATACCCTACCGGTCAATAACCAATACCCTACCGGTCAGACAAGAACTACCGGTCAATGACGGCAAGGTTACCGATCAAGACCTTAGCGTCAACAAGGTGCAGACCGCACCAGGACGCATAACCGATCCACCGCGCACACGACACACACTCAGGGAGCGAAGGCGAAAGAGTTCCTCGCGAAGAAGAACCAGAAGATGGCGGCGACGTGCGTGAAGAAGAGGAGGCTGCTCGAAGACCAGCTCACCAAGCTCTCGGCGCAGAAGATGAACTTGGAGATCCTCGACATGCAGCGGCAGGACACCGCAGTCGCCCAGGAGGTGATCAAGGCGAACCAGTGCGTGGCGGCCGAGCTCAAGAGGAACCAGACGAACGTCGAAGACGTCGAGAACATCCGGGAAACGCTGCAAGAGGCCCTCGAAGACCAGAAGGAGGTGGGAGATCTCCTCGCGGAGCCGCTTGGCGGCGATATCGACGACGACGAGCTGGCGGCCGACATGGCGGCGCTGCAGCAGGAGGTCGAGGACGACCAGTTCCTCGCGGTCCCGAGCAAGCTCGACGTCAACGTCCCGACGGGCCCGATCGCCGGCGGAGCCACGCCTGCCCGCGCCGCGGCCAAGGAGCAGGTGTGCGCGCGGGGTTCCTTCGCTGCGGGGGGGGGGTTAGGTTAGGGGGGGTAGATACTTTTCCCCATTTTTAGGATTTTTGTGTCTAACAATGCAATTTGTCAAGAACAAAAACAGATCGATGGCAGCGTACTATCCTCACTCCCGTTAGATGAACAAAACAGGTTTGAAGGAAGTGCGCACAAACAAAGGGGGACGTAAGTGAAAATACCCGCCGTTGATCGCGACGACATTGATCTTTCTACTGTGAAGTGGAAGGACGTGGCCGCGGTTGAGTGGACCCTAAGTGCGCACAAACAAAAGCCTGGACATGGCTAGCCATAACCTAACGAAAGCGTGCACCAAATATACAACCCGTAACCATGTAGCCCATTCATGAACGGTCACACGGAGACCCTAAACCCCCGGAATTTCAAGCGAACTTTAACTCTAAAAGAAGCGCCAGATCCGTTTTTCGTAGTAACAATGCATTGTAAACACGAAAGAGAACGCTGGCAGCGTGTTTGGGAGAAGATTGGCCGAACGAGCATATTCACTCACTGTCATCCACTAGCAGGCTAATCCTCCCCCGGCACGTACAAAGAAACACACACCTATTGGTGTTACCCGCTAGGAGCCTACACAACTTCTATCAGACTTCTATATCCAGGGGGTGTCACTTTTTATTTTGGTATGTCCAAAAGGACCACCCTATGGCAGCGCACACAGTCACCAAAGGTTTCACTAAATCGACCAATTTTTGACGCTATGAGCGCAGGTGTCCCAAAGGTTGACCCCCATGGCCCCTCCTTTTGCACTTCACTTCACCAGGCATATTGCCATCCTATGAGCGCACTTCAGAACTGGGATTCGGGTACTGAAGAACAGGGATGCTGCAAAATCTGCGGTGCGAATACCTGGAGAAAGGTTGTTCCATTTCCTCAGCCCGTGGCGCGTGTGCTCGAAGTGAAGAAGAGACTGGTACAAGAGGAATTCATCTGTTTGAAGTTCCTCCAGGAGTGTGGTGCCACGCACACCTTCGGAGGAAGTGCACACGACTACGGCTGCAGCAACAACTACGGCTGCAAGGTGCAAGGTTCCAAACAGCAACAGTCAAGACTACTTAGGCAGACGCCTTCAAGCTGTCCGAATTGGATGCTTGTTGTGAACGCTCCTGTCTATCTGTCTATGCACCCCAGAAGTATCTGCTTCGGATGCTACACAGCGTGCCTTTCGGCGGAGCAGAACCCATCTGCATCTCGATCCCCTCTGGAACTAGCAAATTCGGGCAAAGTGCCGACCACGACTGCGGTGAGAACAATGTCACACGCATTCTTTAACGAGGTTCCGACACTGCCAGCTGATTTTTTGCCGCATGGCTTTGCAACAGCTCGTTGACATGGAATACAATGAGAAGGAGATCATGCAACGTTTTGCGATTCAAGAATTCGGATGCAGTTGTAGAGAATTCTTCAGGAGCCTGCTGACAGCCGCAAAACCTCGGCCGTACAAGAAATACAACGCATTATCGCATCTTGGTGGTGGGATGCTAGTGCGCCTGATACCAGCCGGCAGCAAAAGAAACGGGTACTCTTCAAGACGGCACAGAAGGTGGTGCGTTCCACAGGGTTGTGCACGAGCCGGACATCGTATTATGGAAACAGTTCATGCAGGATTCGAAGGTGAGCGTATCTTACTCTCACTTCTGCAAGCGACAAAAAGAGCCAGGCGCCCAGCCAGCTGCCCAGCCAGGTGCCCAGCCAGGCGGCCAGCCAGATGCCCAGCCAGGTGCCCAGCCAGCTGCCCAGCCAGGCGCCCAGCCAGCTGCCCAGCCAAGCGCCCAGCCAGCTGCCCAGCCAGGTGCCCAGCCAAGCGCCCAGCCAGCTGCCCAGCCAGGTGCCCAGCCAGGCGCCCAGCCAGCTGCCCAGCCAAGCGCCCAGCCAGGTGCCCAGCCAGGCGGCCAGCCAGATGCCCAGCCAGGTGCCCAGCCAGCTGCCCAGCCAAGCGCCCAGCCAGCTGCCCAGCCAGCTGCCCAGCCAGCTGCCCAGCCAGGTGCCCAGCCAGGCGGCCAGCCAGCTGCGCAGCCAGGTGCCCAGCCAGCTGCCCAGCCAGGCGCCCAGCCAGCTGCCCAGCCAGGTGCCCAGCCAGCTGCCCAGCCAGGCGCCCAGCCAGCTGCCCAGCCAGGCGCCCAGCCAGCTGCCCAGCTGCCCAGCCAGGCGCCCAGCCAGCCGGTCAGGACAACACCTTTGTGAGCTGGTGGCAGGGAAAGGCCGAGGCGAGCCATCCCAGTGCATCAGCCCAAAAAACGCACGGTCGCTTGCCAAGATGAACATCACAGGTGGTAAAGTACTGGAGGTGTTGGCCAGTGTCTACGCCCGAAATGGGTCCAACGGGCCCCGTGCAGCGCGACCCACAACCGCAGTTGGGCTCGCGCGCAGAAAACGGGAGTTTGGCTCAAGAAAATGTCAGCGTTGTGCACCATCATTATAACAATAAAAAGTGACACCCCCTACTCCATACAACTTCTATCAAACTTCTGTATTCAGCATTGTGGGTAACACCACCGACCTATTCTTTTTTCACCTTCACCTCTAACTACTGCATCTGAAGGTGAAAGTGGGGTTTGCATGTGTTCCATGCGCCTCACTTTGACCGGAGAGTAGAAAAAACGCGGGTTATCTCGGAATTCCGCCAGAACACCGTTGAAAAGTGGTCAAAATACCAAGAACGTGCCAACCCCAAATGATGTCTTATTCCTGGATTTATTGCACGTCACTGCACATTCCAGATCACTGCCAAGCAGCAGACATCAAACGTCATCAGCATTGCGCATTGTATATTGTACATCACACATCGCATCACACAGGACGAAGACGACACGTATCTCAAGGAGCTGGAAGCTGAGCTGGCCGGAGCGTAAGAGGGCTCTCACGCTCCACCATTTCACTTCGCCCCTGCCTCTGTGCTTATAGTGGTTCTGTCGGCAGTGCCTGGCCTCTTGTCCTATTTCAAACCTCTGCTGTTTCGCCGGACAAGGCACCGAAGGTCTTGGGCCCGTTCTTTTGCGCGCAGAAGAGACACTCGGCCTTGGCCGTCCGTGTCAATAATGCCGACACACGTTGTCTGACGGGATGCCTAGTCCCGTATTGTCCGATACAGAGAGCTGCCTGCCTTCCGTCATGTCCTGCATGGAGACACAAGCTTCTCGTTGTGGGGAAACATTCGTCAAACGAAATGCTTTTTTGTATATAAGCACTCGCTTTGTAAAGGGGAGGGGGGGGGGGGGTCGAATAATAGCAGTTCTTTTTGACACACGTCTGGTCGTCTAAAAACACTACCACTACTTGATCCTGCTGCTGTTCGGCTACCCGGAACTTTTCTTAGTATTCGACAACTCGAATAATAACACAGGTGTTAGTATTCGACCCCCCGCCCTTTACCCATTCCAAGCACGTTCTTGCAACCCCCCCCCGCCCTTTAGAACGCTGGTGATGGTCCGCCTTATGTGTCCGTGGCTTAAAGGACCAAAACACGGCGCAGACGGGACCAGTGCGGTGTTGAGCACATGCCCATTCCGCAAGCACGTTCTTGCAAACCCCAAAGATACTCGAGGAGTCCGCCAGTTGCAAAGTTTCGAAAGAGCCAATGTGTCTATCTGTAGCCCACACGAAACACAGGTAAATCTGGGTTTAGTGGCGGGCGTAAGCGTCCAAAAAATACCCACTTTATAGTTGTCTTGTTTTCTCCCCCTCAAGCCTCTGCCGAAATGAGCACAAGACAGTCCCTCGAGTATTCCCCCCCCCCCTTTTTTTTTTTTGGTTTGTTCTCCTTTTTGAAAGGAAGCATATTACTGACGAGCTGTTTGCGCTCGGATCGGCGCCAGGCAGGCCGCTTTGCGTCACTCGTTTGTTCGCAAATATTGCTCCGTTCTTCTTTTACATAAGCGCCAGCTTGAAAGGAAATGCTCGACGATGCTGCCCGACAAAGAACAGAAGGGATCCCAAGTGCTGTAACTACCGAACCACGTGTTGAACGGACGTGAGGTCATGCGGGTTTACCCCTACACGACAAATCACACAAACACAGGTCAAAGTCCTGAGTGAGGAAACAACACACGGCGGATGGTGTAAGCGAAGAACAAATTAGATTGTGTTTGCGTTGTATTTGCCCCTTACCTCTATATTTCCTCCCATTCGGAGTCGAAGCAGCTACGTCGAGTATTTCCAGACTATAGCTCCGCGCTGAAAGGGACACATTCTCCTACTGCTGCCACTGTGTGCAGTCCATCGTCACAGATTGCTGCTGCAGAATATTCTGCATTATCAAGTTCAAACCACTACTACTATTGAAAGGGAGCAACGACGCATTTCAGGCGTGTCTGTCTTTTTCTTTTTTCGATCCGCTTGTCCTACCTTGCACCGCAGCATGGGTTCTCAACCGTGCTACGACCCTAGCCTTTTTCCAACTGCTTGCCCACCCCCCCCGCCCTGTCGAATCCTAGATCGCAAAAGGTGGTGTGCCACCTTATGGGTGTCTTTTTCTTCTGATCCGTTTTTTAAAGTGCAAGTTCGCTTAGGTATCCGGGATTTTAGGTCTTCGTTGTGACCATTGTCGTAAAGGTTCCTGTAAGGTATCGTATGTTAGTGTGCGTATCGTATCTGCTGTAGTGGCAGTACGTGTACTTGTGCGCAAGCAATAGTTCTGATTCTGTTTTTGATGCGCTACCTGCTGCTCGTGTAGCATGTTTTGTCTGCCAAGAGGCCACCCTCCGTTTCTCACGGTCTCAGATCCAACTACAACGACCCCCATCAGACCAGTCAGTTGCTCTCGAAAGGTGGCCTTCATCGTGGCCAATCAAACAGAATCACCTGGTGCTTCGTGTGGGGTACATGCACATTTCCTCCTTTAAAATTTTCTTCTTGCAGTGCTGATGTGCAACGGCACCGCAGGTGCAGAAGTTGACGGTCTGCCTAGTGTAACTATGACTCTCTTAATATGCCGTAATTGGAATAATGTTGAACTGGACTAAAGCTCCGGGTAAAACCTGGGACACCCGGGGGGTGTCCCAGGTAGTCATCTGCGTGACTGCACCACCTTGCAGCCTCCTGTACAGCGGCATCTAGGGGTCGAGCTGAGTATTGGGCAAAGCGCCAGGGTCGCGATATGCTGCAACGTACGCAAAGTCGCAAACCCCCGAAAAATATGCCGAACCGGGTAAAACCTGGGACACCCAGCCCCATTTTGGGGGTGTGCCCAGGTTTTACCCGGTTCAACGTTAATCCAATTACGCGGTAGCCCAATGCCTCGTCTTCTAACTACTTTACTACTACATTTTCATTACTAAAGACCAATGAGAATCCTTCTGTCCCTACCACTAGCTGGCGAAACAACAGTGGTGGGTGTGCCATCGGTTTGCTGTTGAGCACCACACGAAAGCCTTGAGATCTTGCAACTGCCGACCTACAAAGCAGGTGCTTATTGAGACCCCTGCAAGTTAGTACGGTCACGAAACACCCGCATTGCTGTCCTTTTTGCAGACACAGATTCCGCGATGTTGTTTCCGTGGCTTGAAGAACGGTGCGGAAAAGGACTCGCGGAGATAGAGGGAAGGACCGGCTAGCGTTCTCCCGCTCCATGTTTTATCGTTTCTTTTTCTTTTAAACCAAACATAAATGTTGGAGGAAATGAGAAGCTGTCATGTCACCGCAAACCGTGGCGTTTTCACTTGCGTGCTGGATCCAGCTTCACATAAAAACGATCAAGCACCGCGTTCAACGAACATCAGTTTTGTATCAGCCGCGGTTGTGCGAGTACGAGCTCTACTTCTTCCCATTGTCTTTTTTTCTTGCAAAAGCTTGCCCCCCGCCCTTTCTCCCCTCTCCCCTGGCCCACCCCTTTTCGGTTCCTATTATCCTCGCAGATCTCACTATTTGGCGCCCCCCTTTCTTTGCAGCGTTTTTTTTTTTTCGTTGCAACAATGCGTTTTAAACACGAAAGAGAACTCTGGCAGCGTGTTTGGGAGATTGGCCTGACGATCATATTCACTATCATTCCCGGCGCGTACAAACAAAAGTTCGAGCTCGTAGTGCATTGTTGGTACTAAAAATTAGTAGTTGGCAGCGTACTGCATGAAACGTACCAAAGCAGGCGAGTTCCGCTAGTGCAAAAACATAATTTTATACATAAGCGCCAGCTTGGAAGGAAATGCTCGACAAAGCTGCCAGCCAAACTCCCCGCCTGACTGGTGTCTCCAAACAAAGATTCGCGAGCCGAAGTCCGTTGTCGCTGGAAACGGATAAGCTACGGATCCGAAGACCCCAACCCTACAAGGGAGCAGCTGCCGTCTTCCCATCACGTGTTGAACGGACGTGAGGTCATGCGGGTCTATCCCTACCCGACAAGACACGCATACACAACAGGTCAACGTCCTGAGTGGGAAACCAACACACGGTGGTGTAGCGAAGAATAATATACGGCTGCCGACGTTCCTTGTTTAGCTGCAACAAGGGTGAAGCAGTTTGCTGGTTGTCGCAAGAAACAGGACAATTCACTAGTTGCCGAAAGGGCGCATTGTCCTATAGATTGCCAACCTTTTGCGTTGGCCCATGGACTAGTTACACCACACAGGCAACCTTGCTTCGTACAGTCGACAACTTTTTGCAATGTCCTACAGACAGGCTAGTTCGCCACACCCACGGACAACCTTCGGAGCTTCGTATCTCGGGCTTATTTGGACCGGCCGCGTTGGTGCACTCAAACTCCGCATTCGTGTGCTTGCTAGCAAGAAAAGGTAAAACGGCAAACCAAGCCAACCGAATAATATCCACAAATAACGCTAATATAACAAAACCTATACGATTCCATGCCGTGATAGAACATGAACCCGCATAAAGCAAATCAATGACAGCCCGTTTAGCCAGCAGTGGCTGGAATGCAAATAATCTGTGGCGATGATCTGCATCGCCGGCGTCGCGGTTATCTCTCGCACGTGATGTGTCATGCTTTCACCTCTTCCGCTCGTCTTGATCGTTGCGTTCAGGCGCGCGTTTGGTGCTTCGCTTCTCCTTCGACTGCTTGTCCAGGTTCATCGGCTGTGCGTTGATAGTTGCTTCCTTCCCACACCCATCCAGCTGTCTGATTCTTCCAACTTCATCTTAAACCAAACGTCAACCCCGCTTTCGCCGAGTCTGGCAACAAGCTACGACCGCACATCAGCAGCTGCGATCCCCTTCCCACCCCAACGAAAAACAGACCACTCAAGCGAACTATAACTCCAATAAAGCCGCCCGAACGATGCAGTTTTGCGCGAGGGGGACTCCTTGCTGTCCTACCTATCCATCGACTGAGTTCCACACACACACCCCCCCCTACCGCTGCAAACCCGTGAATAGGTGCTACGGGAGTATCTGGCAACCGCTGCTTATCAGTGCATGCTAGTCCATGTGGTTCACGGTGTCTTCGGACAGCACCTCGTGATGTTCGCATCACAAAACAAAGAAGACAGTGAAATGGTCGTTACCTGGTCGGGTTTCGCTCGCGACCGTTTCCTGAACAATCCTTCACTAAATCCGCGGTTAAATAACCTGGCCTCAGTGGTGCAAGCACCACGCGCTCTTCAAACACAAGAAACATTTTCCCCCCTGATGAGAGGCAGTGCTCTGCCTAAACATTAAACTAAGGTTTCCCACCCCGGAAGCCCTACGGAGCCCGGTTAGACCAATAGTCCGGGCGGACGAGAAACCAGGGAACTTGTGTGCGCGCGACGCAGCCGGCAGTGCCCACGTCCAGAAGCCGAACACTGCCGACCCCATGGTGCAGAGAGACAGAGGAAGAAAGACCGTGCTGCCTCAAGCACCACTCCGGCCCGCATGATACTCCAGTCCCCCATCAGCAGCCCGGGGGCATCAGCAGTAACCTAGAAGAAACCGCGCGTGGACGCACTCTCGCTAAGAGGGGGGCCACGTTAAAATAGGTTCCTAACACCCCCCCCCCCCCCCACACAGGCAACCTTTGCATTGTCCTATAGATTGATTAGTTTTACACCCAACCCTCCCGTCTTTTTTCCCCCGCGGCGACACCCGCAAAGAAGAAGCCGGCCCCAAAGGAAGAGAAGCCCGCGAAGCACACCAGCTCAAGAGAACCCGCCAAGATGGTGAAGAGCATGAAGCTGTACAACGCGCTGGGCGTCGCGGCTGACGCCAACGAGGACCAGATCAAGAAGGCGTACAAGAAGGCGGCGCTCAAGTGGCACCCGGACCGCAACCCGAACAACAAGGAGGAGGCCGAGCTCAAGTTCAAGGACGTGAGCGAAGCCTACGAGACCCTCAGCGACCCGAAGATGCGCCGAATCTACGACCAAGTCGGCGAGGACTACAAGAACGCAGCCGCAGGCGGCGGCGGCGGGGCTCCTGGTGGCTTCCCCGGCGGTTTCCCTGGTATGCGCTTATTTCATAAAAAAAAGGAGACCTGGCGAAAATCTACGGGCGCCGTGATGCGACGTATTGGCAAAGCCTAGACGACTTAGCAGCACGAAATGCCGCAGTTATGAAGTGGGTATGCGAAAGGGTACGCTTTCAGGAGGCAGCAGAGTGGCTGAAGCATGAGTTAAAGTCTAGCCTGATACAGTACGCAGCACGAAATGCCGCAGTTATGAAGTGGGTATGCGAAAGGGTACGCTTTCAGGAGGCAGCAGAGTGGCTGAAGCATGAGTTAAAGTCTAGCCTGATACAGTACGCAGCACGAAATGCCGCAGTTATGAAGTGGGTATGCGAAAGGGTACGCTTTCAGGAGGCAGCAGAGTGGCTGAAGCATGAGTTAAAGTCTAGCCCGATACAGTAAAGCTCCCCCCCCCTCCCGACCAGGGAGTGGTGGGGGGAAGCCAACCAGACTCACACCGCAGTCCTGTCTGCAGACACTCAGGTTCCGCGCTGCTGATGGTCCGCCTTATGTGTCCGTGGCTTAAAGGACCGAAACACGGCGCAGACGGGACCAGTGCGGTGTTGAGCACATACCCATTCCAAGCACGTTCTTGCACCCCCCATTCCAGTAGGGTACTTCGCGTAACGCGACTTGCTGCCCTCAGCAGGCAGGATTACTTCCTCGCACTCTTTTTCCTTTTGGTACTTCAACCACGGGTGCTGCACACGGCATGTCCACTGTGCTCTGCAGAGTTTACTTCGCAGATTGCCACCGTAAAAAGAAGACAAGTCTGTCCTGCCTAGCGAGTCGCAGTCGCAATCAGGGCAAGCGCCCTGTATTTTTTAACTGATTGCTCAGACACGGTTGTAGGGGCCTTCTCCCCGTGATGGATTCGCCTGTGCTCTAGTAGCACGGGTGGTCCTGGCTGTGACGAGCTACGAACAGCCGCCTGACAAACCAGACTCACACCGCTGTCCTGTCTGCAGACACTCAGGTTCCGCGCTGATGATGGTCCGCCTTATGTGTCCGTGGCTTAAAGGACCGAAACACGGCGCAGACGGGGCCAGTGCGGTGTTGAGCACATACCCATTCCAAGCACGTTCTTGCAATCCCCCCACTCCCCTCACACTGTCACACCAAACACACACACAAAGCTGAACCCCGCAAGCACAAAACGTCGAAAGACACCATCTGTACGCCCGTACGGGATCGTCGGAAACACAAAAAAAACGTGATGTAACCTGCAGACAATTCCTGGATAAGCAGTCATACTGTCTGTTTGCGAGTCCGCTACCAGGAGCCCAGCGGAAAAGCAACAGAATGGGCCACTTGGCTAATCCACGAGATCAAGTCTAGCTCGAAGATACGATACAACAAAACACTTCTTTCGGAAACCCCACCGATCACCACAAGCACGTACTAAGCTGAACTTCACAACCCCACAAAAGGTCGAAAGACACCAATCTGTGCGCCCATTTGGGATCGTCGGAAACACAAAACCGTGCACCGCGAGAGCAGGAGAGAGTAGAAAGGGAAACTAGAGTTTTCGTCGACCGCACTACCCTGCGCCCAAACCCTGGACGTGGTTTCGGGTGGCAATTTGATCATGATCAGAAGGTCCTACTTGAGTGGTTCAGTTTCCTCAGCCTTGGACGCTGCCTCTCGCGCTGCTCCCCTTGAGGTTCCTGGCTCAAAGCGCCGCCGCCCGGGTTAAGGGGTTGCGGCATCAGGCGTGGGCTAGGGCCAAGGAGGCTGTTCGGACGGGTCACCACCCACAAACTTGTGTAGAAAGTGCGTGAATGTAAACTTGCATCATGGGCGATTTGACGGTGCGCGTGCATGGGCTGACGTCTATTGATCGCGCCGTCCCTCAATTTCTCCTTCGGACAATTCGGCAACAACGGACGACAATCTAAGTTCATCACACTGATGCAACAAATTCGGTGGGGGGTGACCCCTCCGAACAGCCTCCCTGGCCCTGGCCCACGCCTGATGCCGCAACCCCTTAACCCGGGCGGCGGCGCTTTGGCATGGGCCAGGAACCTCAAGGGGAGCAGCGCGAGAGGCGTCATCCACGCTTCAAAGGCCCACACACTAATGCAACAAATTTACATCTAAAGTTGGCCAAAGTGGTCGCCGCTTGCTTTATTGGAAAGGGATCTGACACGAATATCTTTGAAATGCATCCTTCATCGGGCAGAAATCCTGCTCCGAGCTCTTACCGGTTAGCTGAGGTTCCCCCCTTTTCCCAAATTAACCCACGCGCTTTCTACACAAGTTTACGTTTCGCACCTATTTACACGCTTACCGTTCGAAAAACACGTTTTCCAGGGGACACCGCGAGGAGGTGGCAAGTCAGAATTTTCCCCCCCATCCACAACAAGACCTCTTAAAGCCAGTCCTTTCAGAACAGTTGATCCACAGCAAGGCCTCTAAAAGCCAGTCCTTTCAAAACAGTTCACAACAAGGCCCCTGCACAATCTTTGCACAAGCTTACCTTTTGCGCACTTCTTGCACACACCCCAAACAGCCGGTGGCTTCTCTAGCGGCGACGGAACGACGTTCCACTTCACGAGCGGAGGCGGCGGCGGCGGAGACCCGAGAAAGATCTTCCAGCAGTTCTTCGGCGCCGGCTTCGACCCCACCTCGAGCAGCTACGACGACGAAGACCCGTTCTCCCAGCTCTTCGGCGGGGGCGGCGGCGGTTTCTCCTTCGGCGGGATGCCGGGCATGCAAGGCATGCAGAGCATGGGTATGCAGTGTCTTTCCACGCAGTGGTTATAACGCCTTGGTCGCAAATTGAAAATGGGCCCAATTTCTGAGGTATTTCTGAGACGCACTCATATATATACGAGTGCATACTTGTCACAATACTTGTCACAATATGACAAGTATTGTCACATGTACTTGTTGCACGTATTACGGCACGTGGTGCACAAAGCCTCCCTCAGTAAAAAGGTTAAAAGATAAAATAGTGATGTCACCTGAGGGGGGTAATCTCAGGACCGCCCACGCAAAAAAGCCGGTAAGCACTGGGAACTTTAAGTACATGGATCAGCATGCACTCAGCCGTTAATCAGCGGCTGCCGGCTTGTCCTGTGACACCTTCCTCCCGACCTAACGGAGCTAAAGGATGGGCCAGGTACATTCATGTTCCCGATGTTTCCCACTCAAAAGGCTAATGCCCAGCCTCCGTTTGTTGTCCTAGTGTGCTCTATACTTCAAAACAAAACATCTCTCGAATCTCTCGAATCTCTGAGTTAGGGTGTTTAGTGGGTAACTCTCGACGGAAAAACGGACAGTCCCATACTCACAAGTTTGGTCCGGCTTGTGGTCGTGCATCACGCATTCTCCCCCTCAGTTTTTGTTTGTGCGTACGTGTGTAAACCCTGTTTTGAGTGATTTCCCACAGCACGCTGCCATCCGACACTTTTTGATATAGACAAGCAAGCTTGTTACCATAAAAAAAAAACAAAAAACATATTGGTCCTTACTATCCGGGCGACACAAGTACATACCTTGACACATGCAGACCAGGCCAGGTTGACTCGGGAAACCGGGTATTATCTGCCACCACATCATTCTAGCTGCACTCACAGGCAAGCCTTACGTTCAGCATGCTGAACGTACTGATTTCAGCACGTTAATTTTCTAACTTTCTTTTTGTACACATGCTGAATCAGTACGTGTACACGTGCTGAAAGCAGTACGTTATCAGCACGTGCTATCTTTTCTGCAGATTCATCTGGGCACAACCCCGTCCGCTCTGCCCTGTGGCTGACCGTCTCGACGAGCTTGTGTTCAGCGCAAGCGCCAAGCCCCAAGGTGCGCCACGCCTTGATGTTTTAGTTTGGGAAGTCGGTAGCCACTTGACCCGTAGGCCCGTGGCTCTGCAGTACCGCCGAACATGTGAAGCTTGTCTCCCGTGTAGCAGGCTTTCCCTGGTTCCTATACCGATATCTTCAAAAGAAAAGCCTAAAATATCAGGTAATAAAAAGACTCGCACATATGACAGTGCTTCCTGTTGTATGATGACAAGTATTATGACAACAGCACACTCATACGACAAACATTGAGTTCTGTAACGTGCAAGCGCCATGAAGGCAGGCGAGCACTGTTCACGGGCTAGTGTCACGCAGACCGCGAAGGATATCTTCCATATTACCATAAGTCACCCACCCCCGGAGACCGTATGCAGGTGGGTGGGGGAGCCCTGGACTGAAGGCGTGACTGCCCCACACAAGGAGGACTCTCATCTAGCGTTATCTCTCTGCCCCAGCCGCCATAGTCATCCTATCCTCGGCCAAGCATCGGCCAGCGGCCTCTCTTTTGGTTATCAACCTTACTCCTCGCTCGGGTTGCCGTCTTCGACCGTAACCGCCTCTGGTGTTTCACGCAAGCTTTCACTCTAAAACGTTAAAGTGTAGAATCATACCTACATCCCGCATACTACCCCGCCTCACAGCCTCAATGGTCAACCGGAGACCCTAAAACACCGAACCTCTAAACCACAATGAACGCTAAAACAGGTCGTGGTGGCGGACGCCCGAAGGGCAAGCCCAAGGGCGCGACGAAAGAGTTCAAGCTGGACTGCACTCTCGAGGAGCTGTCCACCGGATGCACCAAGAAGAGGAAGCTTACCCGCAAGCGACTGCAAGGGGGCATGTACGTCGACGCCCCGAAGGTGCTTGAGATCACTGTGGCGCCCGGATGGAAGTCTGGCACCAAGGTATGCTTCCAACTACGAGCATTGTGCCGATCTCGAAGATTCGTGCAATGAGGCTGCACAGGGTGCTTACCATGCAGGGTCAAAACCTTGTGTCTTTTTTAAACGCTGCCGCGGGGCCGATGGACCCCAAAAAAAAAAATTTGGAAAAAAAAAAAAGAATTGCTCAACTGGTGTGATCCACCCTGGAGTTTCTCCGGGTTTGTGCCGGGTTTGTGCCGGGTTTGTACCGGGGGGGGGGGTCCGGGTTTTTTATTTTTGTCTCCCCAGCACCCGCTAGCACCCTTGGTCGTGGAGATTTCAGGCTTCGCGGTGGATTTTGCCACGTTTCATGATCGTCTGGTGCTCGTGGGGGTTTGTCCCGCTCTTTGCCGTCCCTCGCCCTTCTGTCATATTCAGCCTACGGGCTTCGGTATCGTGTATATTTTGTCGGTTTGAGGCCCCTTCCGTAGCTTGGAAAACGGAAAGAGAAGCAAGCATCTCCATCGGATCAGAACGAGGGACAGAAGTTCCCACGCTCAACCCGCTCGGCTGTGCCATCGGAACAGAAGTCGGCAACAAGCGGTTCGGACGGGCGGGTTCCCCGCCCATCAAGTACAACCGGTTTTCCCTCGCCTAGAAGGTGCTGTCGGATGGCTTAAGATGGCCTGAGCAGACTGCTACCTTTGGTTCCGCATCCTTTCAAACTGTGGCTGACCAAGCCGCTGTTTGAGCTCTGCAGGGGTTTCGATGCACTCCAAAATGCGGGTACCAACAACCCCGGCAGCTGGGAGGAATGGCTACCGAGCATGGGTGCGTGGCGTTCGTGGACGCGCAACTGCGTGCAAACAAGCGTCACGCAATTAGCAGAGACAGGTCACCACTCGTTCTGCAGTGGAGTTAGCATTAGCTCAATGTGTCGGGAGCAGTAGTTGTCGACTGAAAAGTAAGCACGTACCGCGGATGCAGAACATCGATGCAGACGATGATGCCGCAAATGCAGCTTTCTGCGAGCAGGCAAGATGGCAAGCGAGAGAGCGTGCCGTACCTCAGGCAGGTCGCTCGAAAACGGCGACCCGACATGGAAAATACACCCCCAGGAACAATACCCAGCGGACTGGAAGCGCAGGCAGGCCCGGATGGAAGCATGAGGTGAAAGCAGAAGGGACAGAGGAGCGGAAAAACGGGGCCGCACCAGTGGCAGACCCGGACGTTGGGGTTAAACAATCGAAGAAGAAGTGTAAAGACGAGGTAACACCGACTCGGGCATACCGGCTGAGAACAGCCAATCATGGAACCCAGGGCACAAGGGAGGCTACGGCGCGGTGGTGAAGTAACGCTCGCTCGCTAGCATCCGGCAAGAGCCAGCATGACACATGAATTTGGAAATGATGCTTCATTTGAAACAGCGAGGGCAGAGGGTTAATCTGCTTGTACTAGGCTCCTCGGTTCCCGTAGTATCGGGGGAGTTTGAGGCAATTGCTGATGGTGGTCGGTTGTAGTCCGTTGCGTCAAGCACAACCGGGCTTGCCCTCTGGAGGCTTTGGAAAATAGTGGTTCCTGTCTGTCAGAGATGTGCATTCAGCGCGGCAATGGCCTTGTGCTCATTTCGAAGGAGGCTAGAGGGGGAGAAAACAATACAACTACAAAGTGCGCTTACGCCCGCCACTAAACCCAGCTTTACCTGTGCTTCGTGTGGGCTACAGCACATTTACCCCCTTTGACTGGCAGTCTCCTCAAGCGTTTCCTACAAAGCTGGTGCTTATACAAAAATAAAGGAAAACCGCAACGGAAGTGGCGCCCTCCTGCGGCGCAAGAAGGTGTCATGGGATAAGCCGGCAGCCGCCGCGTAGGCTTTGTCATGTACGCAGCCCTGAGATTACAGCCCTCCAGGTGACCTAATGACCACTTAAGGACAGAGGGCGGAGGAGGGATAGTTTGGAAAAAGGAGCTTTTCGCGCCAAACTTCAGGTATCCGTTCAGAGCTCGGAGTTCAGGATTTCTGCCCGCTGAAGGACGCATTTCAAAGATTGGTGTCGGATCTTTCCCATAAAGCAAACGACGACCAATTTTGTCCGAATTCTACTTCGCATATAATATTATGCTCCGTGAAAATTCCTTGCAATACAACGACGCGAATATGCGTCGTTCGTCCTTAAGCGGATACACATACTTGAGCCGGTCGTCCCTATCTCTTGAACCTGCATCGAAGTGCCTGATGCTGTTTATCACAGTGAATCACGGTCCACCACGGTCCATCCCTAGTCCCTAGAGCTGCATCGGATTGCCCGGTGCTGTATTCTTCGGTCTATCACAGTCTATCAAGAGGGGATGGACCGGCTCAATACTTGTTGACGGGGGCAAGGGCAGAATCCTGGATGCCGGCTGTCCAATTCTAGACCTCCCAGTGAGCAAGTCCACCCGTATTACCTGAAAGTGCATCGAAAGAACACCTGCTGTCGATCACAGTACCAGCGGTCCGACGCCAGAAGCACGACACGGTACGATCGAAGAGTCAATGCAGGCCATCGCCACGCAGAATTCTGCATTTTACCCTCAAACCAACCCAAACAATCGCAGCCTATATACCATACTTCAAACTGTCTTGCCCTCTTCGCAGGTTACGTTCTCTGGCGAGGGTGACGAGGCGCAGCAACAGGCACCCGGAGACATCGTCTTCGTCGTGAACCAGGTGCCGCACAAAGACTTCGTCCGGGAAGACAGCAACCTCATCTACAAGCCGAAGCTCAAGGCTGGGGACACGCACACCATCGCGGTGCCCCTGCTCACCGGACCACCCCTCAACATCAGAGTCCCATCCGGCGCCGCTTCGGTTCCCGTCCCCGACAAGGGAATGCCGATCCGGAAAGGAGGTATGCGAAAACAACCCTGCCCCCCCCCCCCCCCCCCCCCCGGGTCGCATACATTATCATTATCGCACAAAATTATCGCACATAATCGGCGTGCGATAATATGCGGTAGTCCGTAGTACTGAATTTGCCCAGGTTCTAAGCAAGCGATAGTGCGAATGAAAATGCGACCATTGGCGCCAAAATCCCAATTGCGATAATGAGCGATTCGTTTGACCACTATGCCTAGAAAGGCACAAACCACTCACACCGCTCTCCTGTCTGCAGACACTCAGGTTCCGCTCAACCATTGGTGCTGCACAACCCCATGTCCGCTGCTCAGTTTACTTCGCAGATTGCCACCGTAAAAAGAAGACAAGTCTGTGCTGCCTAGCGAGTCGCAGTCACCATCAGGGCGAGTGCCCTGAGTTTTTAAATTGATTGCTCAGACACGGTTGTAGGGGCCTTCTCCCCGTGACGGATTCGCCTGTGCTCTAGTAGCACGGGTGGTCCTGGCTGTGAGGCAAGTATTGCCTGGACACGAAACTAAGGTTTCCTCCCCGTCCACTTTTTGTCAACGGGAGCAAACGAGTGAGCCCAAAGAGTACGTACACAGTTGTGAGTAGTGAAGAGTACGAGTGTAAAAGAGCGGGGATAGTGCGAACTATCGAACCGACGGATACCGCCGCCAAAAAGAACTTTCTTGCGTTCCGTAGCTGTGAACGTGAGGAAGCCTACGGCCTGGGTCTGGACACCGTGAGAGCACGTCCATGGCTACCCTCTAGAACGTCCCGTGCTAGTACCCGAATAGGTCTAGAGACACACGGAGTGATAGTGGATGCCAGCCACGGCCACCACGAGTGCCTACACCACGAGGACTGTGTCTGCACAGCACGAGCTCATCCTCTAGTGCATCAGCTACGTAGCACTACGTAGTATCCTCTACGGGCTGTAGGACGGTATGTGGGTGCTTACTCCGCAACAGGAGGTTACCCATACATGAATTCTAACACACAGGAGGTTGGAACGGCTAGTCAGGCCAAGCTCATTGCACAGAGAGAGCTTGCCACATCCTCGCCTGTGTGAAGACACTCAGCTGTTGCACGGGTCGACTGGTGAAAGTGACAAGTGAGCTATACTTCAATTCTGACTTTACCCACTCAAAGCCCTGAACTTAAACACACACACACACACACACACACACACACACACACACACACACACACACACACACACACACACACACACACACACACACACACACACACACACACACACACACACACACACACACACACACACACACACACACACACACACACACACACACACACACACACACACACACACACACACACACACACACACACACACACACACACACACACACACACACACACACACACACACACACACACACACACACACACACACACACACACACACACACACACACACACACACACACACACACACACACACACACACACACACACACACACACACACACACACACACACACACACACACACACACACACACACACACACACACACACACACACACACACACACACACACACACACACACACACACACACACACACACACACACACACACACACACACACACACACACACACACACAGGTAAATCAGTCGGCCATGGTGACATCATCATCAAGCCGACGTGGTCGTGAGACTTTTCCCTTTGCGCTCCGCTCGTGAGCGGTTCTCTCGGCTCCGAAGGGAAGCGAGGTATAAAATCGTACTACACAGCAAGTTCTGGAACCGACACACTGCACGGCGTAGAATGGGCAAAAAAGCGTGTCTCCCGCTTTTCCTTTCTTCGGCGCACACCGCAATCCAACACGGTTTTTGATCCTCTCTCGTCATCCCTTCCTCCTCCTCACGTCGCATGGTTGCGTGCCTTGCTGACCCCTCCTACCCCCCCACCCCCCAATCTCGCTTCCCCCGTTACGAAGAAACGAACATGAGGTGCCAAGCCTGTGTTCGTTTCGAGGGAGGGGGGGGGGCGGAGGGAAAAAAAAGAAGCAGACGATGAAAAAAGATGAACTGTTCGACCATTTCTTGGCGACCCCATGCGGCCGTACCATTCGTGTTCTTCCAGCTCCCTTTTTTTTTTGTATAGGCACCTGCTTTGTAGGAAATACTTGAGTAGTAGACTGCCAGTTGCGAAATGGAGGTAAATGTGCTGCAGCCCACACGAAACACAGGTAAATCTGGGTTTAGTGGCGGGCGTAAGCGTTCAACCGAAAAGACCCACTTCGCAGTTGTAATGTTTTTCTCCCCCTCTAGCCTCCGTCGAAATGAGCACAAGGCAGTCCCTCGAGTGTTTTCTTCCCTCGCTCTCCCGCCTTCAATCGTCAGCTAGCCAGAAACGAGTTGCCTCCTCATCTCATCGGATCTCAGCGGCTTGGTACATCTAGGGCTTATCCGTGTGTTTTAACAGCTTTCGTTTCACACCAAAATTTGTTGACCATTGTGCAGCACTTTTTTTGTATAAGCACCTGCTTTGTAGGAAATACTTGAGGAGGCTGCCAGCGGCAAAAGATCAAAGGAGGTAAATGTGCTGTAGCCCACACGAAACACAGGCGAATCCGGGTTCAGTGGCGGGCGTAAGCGTTCAACAAAAAAGACCCGCTTTGTACTTGTATTGTTTCTCCCCCTCGAGCCTTCTTCGAAGTAAGCACAAGGCAGTCCCTCGAGTATTTTGCCAAGCCCCCATCCGCCCTTGATGAGACTAAGATTTTCTACCCTTGATGAGAATGCTTCCACATCATGAGGAGAGCAAGGCGAAAGACACCAGAACCTCCAAGCGCGTCCCACTCGTCCTCTTCCTCTTGCCCCCGCTAGCCCGCTGCCTCTCCAGGTAGTCGTTTTTTTTTTCTTCCTAGCCCACTCTTAGGCTTTTCACCCGAACCACCGTCTTTTCTTCCCCTCTCTCTACGATAGGTTTCATAATCAGAAGAAGCAGCACATGAATCTCGAACCAACCCACCGCACCGACTCTCAACCGTCCGACGGCAAAACCGGAAAAAAAAAAGAAAATCTCAAAAAAGGCTTCCAAATTTGTTCGGTGCCTCTTTTTGCTGAACGCCTTGTCCGATACGGTAAATGCTTCTTTTTTTTGTATAAGCACCTGCTTTGTAGGGAATGCTTGAGGAGACTGCCAGTTGCGATAGACAAAGGAGGTGAATGTGCTGTAGCCCACGAAACACAGGTAAATCTGGGTTTAGTGGCGGGCGTAAGCGTTCAACAAAAAAGACCCACCTTGTAGCTGTATTGTTTTCTCCCCCTCTAGCCTCCTTCGAAATGAGCACAAGGCAGTCCCTCGAGTATTTTTTTGCTGCGTCTTCTGGTTAAACGTTGCTTTTCTTTTCTTTGCCGTTTGTTAAATTTAGTTTGCTCCCCCCCTCTTTTTTCCCGAGATTTCTTTTGTCTTTGGCCTTTTCCTTTCACCCCCCCCACTCTTCCCCCTTCGGTTTTACGTTGTGTTCTGGTGATGCCAGGTGCAGATTCAACGGCGTTTTACCCTTCGTGCTTGCGAACCACACACAGTCCTGCCTCCGAATGGGCCCCTGTACTCGAAACTCGCGTTCATGCATCAAAGCCCTGCACAAGGGGCCACCAGTAGTCGTAAATTTGTTGCATTAGTGTGTGGGCCTTTGAAACGTGGATGATGCCTCTCGCGCTGCTCCCCTTGAGGTTCCTGGCTCATGCCAAAGCGCCGCCGCCCGGGTTAAGGGGTTGCGGCATCAGGCGTGGGCCAGGGCCAGGGAGACTGTTCGGAGGGGTCACCACCCACCGTTCGCGGGCTTCGTTACTTCACTGCCCCCGGCTCTCCCCGGCCTTCGTCATCCCGGGGGAGGGTTCCACGGCCATCTCCCCCCGCGTGGGGAATGGTCTGGTGCTGTGCCGCGGGTCCTTCCGTGCGTCCTCGCGACGTCGCCGCTGTCGATGTCACTGCCGCTGTTGCTGCCGCTGCAGCCGCTGTCGGGCGGTTGGTTGACGATCCCGGTCTGCACCCCGCCCGTTGCGCGTCGGCTTTCTTCTTCTCGGCGTTCGCTAGGACGTCCCAAAGGTGGCGGCTGCCGCCGCCGCGTGCGCGACGGTGCGTCGCCCGGTCGTGTCTTGCCCGTGCCTTCCACTTCTCGCCGCTGTGTTGCCACCCCCGTGGGTAATGGGCCTGGGGTCGGAAGCTGCCGGTCAGGACACCCGCCTTCTCCCAGTGGCCGCTCTGGTCGCCCCGTCCTTTGTTCGCCATCTTTTTGGGCACGTGCCGTACGGCGGCGACTTCGAACGCCCGCATCACCGCTTCGAAGGCCTCCCGGTTGTTGATCTGCGGCCGTTTGTTGAGGCCATGGAGGATGGGTCCCCCGAGGCTGGTGAGGTGGTTGACGCGCATCTCGAGGGCCGGGTGGACGGCTTTCACGCGCGCAATCTTGCCCAACCTGCTCAGCGCGGTCCTCATCGCCCACCCTTTCGCGGTCGCCGAGTCGCTGTAGGCCTGTGCCGCCTGTCGCTGTGCGGTGTCCATGGCGCGGTTCGACAGTTCGTCCGCATCCTTGTTGAGCTCGCGAGGAATGTGCACCGGCTCGATCGTCGTCCGTCGGTCGTGCAGCTTCGCCAACAGGTTCTGCGCCTGGTCGTAGTATCGCCGGAGTGTTTCGTTGCACCTCTTCGTGCCCTTTATCTGATCAATGACCAGTTCGCTGTCGCCCTTGACGACGATGGTGCGGGGTGTCGGCGGCACGGGGTCCCGCAGCAACCTCGCCAACACGCTGACGAACCCGACGTATTCCGCCACGTTGTTCGTCGCTCTCCCGGCAATGGGCTTCTCAACTTCCCACTGCTTGACGCCTTTGTCGTAGAAGACCGCCCCGGCTCCCGCGACCGCGCCGTTGGTCCCGTTCCCCCGACTGCCGCCGTCGAAGAACGCCGCCGTCTCCTCTCCCGGCAGCGTGTCCGCCACGGTCCAGCGCTCCTTCGGCTGCCGCTGCGCGATGTTCTCCTGCCTCCGCTGTGTGCCGGCCGGCGTGAGGGTCAGGCCGCTGTGCAGCTCAAAATCGACAGCGAGCTCGAAATACGAGATGGAGGCCTGCTTGCCGGTTTCGGACCACCGCTTCGTCAATTTGTTGCATTAGTGTGTGGGTTGCCGCCGGCTGTGGGCCGAAACTCGACGTCGGTCTCCGGATTGCACCAGGAGAGAACTTCGTGGCGGATCACAAAGCACCCGCCCTGCACGAGGCGCGCGCCCAAGACCGTGCACGGCTACCGTAGCACCTTCCATGTTTGCACCTTCCTCGGATGCTACGGTCGGGATGGGGCTTCAATGTAGTTGGGAAAACACGTTTCCCTTCCCGCGTTCTGCGTGTGGGGTTACCACCGGGCAAATGCCGCAGCAGCCGCCACAGGAAACAGGGCGCCCCCTGCCCCCATGTCTCGTCAATGAAGCTTGAGCACAATATCAGATCTGGGCCTGGGGTGTTCGGTAAAACTGATTTCGTGTGAAAACCTCACTAGGTTGTGAGTTTTTCTAATAATCAGTTGTGACCGACTGACTATGTCTGACCCCCCCCCCCCCCAATCATTTGTGACCGATTTAACACCCAGGAAACATCAGCGAACAGAAAAAAAAAAAGGAAAACAGAGAAACAGGATTTATAGCAGAACCACCTCCCGAGGAAGAAAGAATAGCGAGAAAACGAAACGTTCGTCAACCTCGGTTTGACTGTCAGTCCGAAAACGTGTGTATCCCTGACCCAGAAGCGTTGGAAAAGAAAAGAAACGCGAACCCAAACAACTTCCGCCGGTAGAGTAAACCTGCCTAAAGAAATCAACTGCCTTCGGGCGGGCTAGTCTGACACTTGCTGTCGTCGGGGAAATAGAAAAAGGAACGTGCTCGCATGGGACGTGTGGGCAGACTGTTGTTCGTCCTCGGAACGCTACAGGAACACTTCCTCGCCCTGGGCGTGGAAGTGTGCCTGTACAGCGATTCGAACTACGGGGGCGCCGCCTACTGTCGCACGGCGAGCGAACGCCAGTTTTCGCCGTTTTCTACTTGGAACGACGCGCCGTCTTCCGTGTCGGTCTCGGAGGGTGCTTCTGCCGTGTTGTACTGGGACGTCGGCTACAGGTCGACGCGGCTGGTGGTGACCAAGGACATCCCCTCCCTCGCCAGGTTCGGGTTCGACAACGCCGCCAGCTCGTGGACGATTGTGGCCACGGACGACATGCACCACGCAGCTTGCTTCTACTACCACAGCGACTTCAAGGGCGAGAGAATCTGCGTGAATCCCGGCACGTTCAACTCGATGCCTCCCGGGTGGGACGGGCAGGTCAGTTCGGTGAAGCTGGCGGCTGGGTTCAAAGCGCAGCTGTTTGACGCCGTCGGCCTCGGCGGGAATTCTTCCACCCTGCTGTCAAGCAGCGCCGAACTTGGCCCGCAGTCCTTCAACGACGCCACCCGCTCGTTCCTCGTAAGCCGCATCTCCAGCGCGTGCAGTCTGAGCGCAGACTGCTCGTATCTGCCGCTCGCGTCGGTCACTCGCGTCACGGACCGTAACGGGAAGCCCCCGCGGAAAGGCGACGACTTGATGGTCGATATCCGCGTGCAGGGTGCTTCCGGTGTGCAGAGCCTCGTGAAGGTGACGCCATACTTGACGAGCAAACGGTTCACGGACTACGAGAAGGTCGCGCTGCCTGCCGTATTTGTAGACGTCAACTCAGCCGACCGTTTGGTATCCGTGATCGTGGGCACGTTCATCTTCGACAGCCGGACCTACAAACGATACGCCGTCGGCGCCGGGCCGTACGAAATTTTTGCCACGGTCGAGCGGGCGGACGGAATCAGCGAAATGAGCTCCCTCCCCCTTTCGTTCACCGTCGGCGACAGCGACGCGGTGCTCCCTGCCGTGGTGTACGATGACGCGTACTTCGCGAGTGTCACGGGGGGTTACAACCCGCGGCCTTCGACGTACATCAAAGAGGTGTTCACGCGGCCTGTGCAGCAGTACGACCCGTCTACCGGGGCGTACGAAACCTACCGGCGCGGCTTCGACCAAATGCTGGGCATCCAACACCTCAGCAGCCCCGTCCCCGGGTTCTCGGTCGACCGCCTGTCGGGATACTGCGAGCAAGCGGCGGCGTACGTCACGAAGGCCCTCGGCCTGGCCGCCGACTGGAGCGGGGCCGTGGGGACCAACACCGACCACCACGGGTTCGACTACGTCGTCGCCCTCTCGCCGGACGTGCCCGGCGGCGTCGCGTGCGGGTGGCTCAACGTCCAGGTGAGCGGGTTCATTAACAGAGACGTGAAGCGGCAGCAATCGATCGTGCAGCACGAGTCCGGGCACATCTTCGGCGCGCCGCACTGCGACCAGCAAGGGTACGTCATGTGCTCGCCATCGAAGCACGAGCGCTACGTCGAAGACGGCACCTTCGTCTGGCTCGAAAGCTCGAAGCAGCAGCTGACGAATCCCTTTGACTAACACATCGCCAGACTCCTCGCCGGTGTGGTATTCCACAAGTTCGACAGGAGCTGTTGCCAGGTTCTCAGATCCGATGCATGCCGGTTGATTGCACCAAACGCGGTGTTCACGCACCAGTCGAAAGAGTTAGGTACGTCGGCGTCGAAGAGTTGCACATTTCAGCAGCCCCGTTTGCCGCGTCTCAGTAAACTGCCTATCTGGATCCTGCGCCAGACTGCAGCGCGCGTGACTTTGCCTTGTTGAAGTTCTTAGATCCGATGCATGCCGTTGACTTCCATCAAAGAGGTGTTCACGAGGCCGGTGCAGCAGTACCACCCGTCTATCGGGGCGTACGAAACCTACCGGCACGGCTTCGACCAAATACTGGGCATCCAACACCTCAGCAGCCCCGTCCCCGGGATCTCGGTCGACGGCCAAACTCCACCCGGAACGCGAACGGAGGAGCGCCGTCCCCGCCAATTCCACCATCACCAGGAAGGAAGGCATCAGCGCCGGTAAAGCGAAGACGAGACTCTCCAACGGAAGAAGAAGTGCCCAGCGCCGCCCGTGAAAGCGAAGGCAAGGGTCGCAGAAGCATGCAGGGAAGGGTCGCAAAGCGACCGCGAAGACGATGTTTCGAATGAGTCCAAACGCCAGAAGCACGACACGGTACGATCGAAAAGGTAGTCGTCCAGTGGCTAATGCAGGCCATCTCTACAGATATTCTGCATCCTAGCTTCAACTACCACAGGCTATCGTAGACAAGCAGAGTACGACACGGTACGATCCAAGAGGTAGTCATCCAGTGGCTAATGCAGGCCATCGCTACAGATATTCTGCATTCTAGCCTTAACTACCATAGGCTATCGTAGACAAGCAGTGTACGACACGGTACGATCGAAGAGTAGTAGTGACTAATGCAGGCCATCGCTACAGATATTCTGCATTCTATCCCCAACAAGCAAAGCCTGTTACAGTCTATCAGCAGGGGGGCGGGCCGGCTCAGTTTAAATTAGGTCAGTTTCCCCAGTCTCCAACACCAGTTTTAACACCGGTTTTCGGAGACCGGGAAACTTCCAGACGAACAAGATACCGAACGGATCGTCCCGCGGGATGGACGGTAGCACAAAAAGTCCGATGTGCCCCAGCTGGGAACCGGCTTGGCCCCTCTCTGCACTGCTCCAGTGTACCCTGTTCGCTCTGCACCACCATGCTGCACTAAACCGGGCTTTGACTCCAAACACCGGGAATGGAGCTTTAAAGAAAATCCCAGCTTACCCCCCTGATTCAAAGGCAGCAAACAGAAAATGGAAAGCTGAATTTAATATAAGTCTGCATCGCAAACATACAACACCCGATCGAAAGAAGCATTTCAGAGAATCAGAGCAGCAAGAAAGAAATGGAAAGCCCGCGCATTGAAGCCTGCAATCGCAAACATGCAATACCGGTTCGAAAGAAGCATACCGGAGCAGCAGCAACGGAAAAGAAAAGCCAGAAAGAACGCACTGTCCCCCTGGATACGGAGTGCCAAAGAAACACCCGAGGAAGCCCACCAGCTGCAAAAGTCTCAAGACGAAGATGTGCTGCAGCGCACACACAAAACACAAGCAAATCTGGGATTTAGCGCCGGGCGTGATCTTTCGGCAGAAAGGACCCGTTTTCGGTCGTATTTGGGCCACGTTCCTGGACCCGGAGCGGTCTTTTTCTTCTACAAGTCGTCGACAACTAACAAGTGCAAGAATAGTTGAGTCGCAGCTCTTGACAAAGGCAGATGGGAAAAAGAAGGTGTTTTTATTCTTCGCTTTTTCTCACGAACGGGGGGTCCTGCTTTTGGCTTTGCACCCACATCGATTGTGGTGAGCATTGAGTTCGGTCTGTGGTTAGCACAAACTCATGAGGTCCAGTCAAACATTCCCTGCAGTATTAGCATACTTTCAAGAATAGAACCAAACCACGCGCTTCTTTCTTCTTCATTTCCTTCATCGCACCTTTACTCCCGCCTGCAGACGCTTAGCTTCCACGCCCACCAGATGGAACACCGCACTGCAAAAATCTTTCAAGCATCTCCCACATGTTCGTCCTTGCGCCTTGTCTTGTTTCGCTCCAGCCTGCAGACACAGATCCTTACGCTGCTGCCCAGAACCCTAAAGGAACCTAAAAGGAACCTAAAAGGACCTGAAAAGGACCTTCCATGGACCTATCGGCGAGCCTTTCTTCCTGGATGACCCGTCTGCTATGGCAAGCTCCTGGTACTCCGGCGGGAAGAACACCGACCATGAGGCAAGCTATGATCGCCACCAGCAGAGTGAGGAAGGTGAGAGTGCCATTCTTTGATCCCGCTGGGCTTGGTCCATTCAGTAACGCCGGAGTGACTGTCTACATGCAACCCCCGCCTCATCCCGAACTCTCCTGGTGTTGGTTCCTTGTCGACTACCTGGGCATTTGGAGTGTCCGATGCAAATGAGACGACGCCAAAAGGGGGAGGGAAGAAGGTTCAGGCAGACTAATTATACGGCAAAGTACGATGCTGTGGGGTATGCCACCATGTGAAATCAACAGGGACCTCTCAACCCAGATAAATGTGGGGTCATGCTTAGAAATAGGTTTGGTCGATGGATTCTGCCCCATTCGGCTAAAGGGGCACACGTCACATACCGTCACATGCACAGCATAGTACTTTGCCAGAGTATCTCTGCCCAACTCTTTTGGCAACCTGCCATGTGGCTCGGAGAGGCTCTGCGTATCATGCAGGGTCAAAACCTTGTGTCTTTTTGGAAATGGCCAAAAAAAAAAGTTCCAGAAAAAGTTGGGTTTTTTGAATTTTAAAAATTTGGAACAAAAACTGCGGTAATTTCTGAGGAAGTTGAGCAATTTTTTTGTCGTAGAAGACGCTAGTCTTAGAAGATTAATATTAACCGACTAATGATATACTGTGAAACAGGGCCTCTCGCTCCATCACACAACCGCTCACGCTCTTGCTTACCCACCATCCCGCCCCCTAGCTTTCCGTGTCCTGAGGCGCCACGATGGAAATGTGGCAAACACACGAAGATCATTAACAGTTGGTTCGTTTTCTACTTACCCTTTTACGCAGCGGCACTGAGACTGGAGCTAATTGCAGCACGAGACGCACACCAAGGAGGAGAATATTATTTTTCCAAGTTTTTTTTTGTCGTATAAGATCGAAGATCTTAGAAGATTAATACTATTCCGACGAGAACTAACACTTGTACAAAGGTTATTACCCCGTCGCTCTCGAGAAGAACACCGTAATTTTACCCCTCGCTTGGAAGAAGTTCGTGGCATACACACGAGAAGCTCTGCATGACCTTTCTACGTTTGTTACGCACCATCAATCTGACATCACGCAGCAGCAAGGACGAGAGCAGCGAGTACGGAGCAGCGAGACGGGCGAGGAGGAGAGTATTATTTGGGGGGCCATCGGCCCCGCGGCAGCGTTTTAAAAGACACAAGGTTTTGACCCTGCATGGTATCAAAGCCCGCCGACCCCTATCTCCTGGAGAGCGTCGCATTGTCTGCGGCTGACTAGCACGATGCAACGCACCCTGGAGCTACACAGCAGGAATAACTATAGTTTACTGTGGGGATTGGAGCAAAGCGCATGGCAGGATGAGTTTCGATTCACTTTGCCTGTACGTGGAGTACGTGAGCATCATTCGAAGTAGTCCCCCGCACGGCTGCGGTTTGACTACGTCCTGGATAGAGGACAAAGTTCGTTCTCTGTCATTCGCACCCGGGCGAACCAAAACGTCTTCCTCCTTTTGCCTTCCTTTTCACAACAAAACTACGCAATTGTTCCTTGCCCGTCGACTCATATCTCTCTGCCTGCATACGCTCAGATTCCACGCCAAGCCTGGACCTTTGGGTTGAAACCAGGGTGCAGATGGAACACGGCATGCAAGAACCTTCCCGCATCTCTCGCGTGTTCGTCCGTGTGCCTTGTCTTGTTTAGCTTCAGCCTGCAGCAGATCAATCCTTTTCCCGAAGTTACGGATCCAGTTTGCCGACTTCCCTTACCTACATTGTTCTGTCGGCCAGAGGCTTTTAGCCTAGGAGACCTGTTGCGGTTAACGGTACGGCCCGATGCAAGATAATGAGATCTCCCCTTTTTCCCGTACAAGACACCCTACTACACGAAGAAAGTGCAGCTTTCCAGGATAGTTAACCCTGTCAAGGGTCAACCCTTCCTTCAAAAAGAGACGGCTGCATCATCCGGGGCCTGTGGACATGGTCAACAGGATCGTGTGTCACCACTTCAGATCTCTGCATCCGGGTTGCGGAATGTTCACGCATTCCCGGCAATCCTGCACGTCCGAGCAAGCTCGTCAGTGGCAGCTTTGAGGAGCACCACACCGATCCCGTACTGATGCTGGCTGCGTAAAGGACCGAAACCCCGGGATCGGGCCGACGCCACAAAACGAAATGCCTCTGTTTCTAAAAATGACGTGTTTTGATGGTTGATCAGAGTTTGTCTTGAAAAATGAAACAAGGACCACCGGCACGCACAAACAAATCGAATCGCCTGTTTTTTCTCCGTTTCTTCCGTGCTCCTCGGCTCACATCTCTCCAGCCTGCAGACGCTCAGATTCCATGCTCAACAATCCTGGACTTTGGGTTGAAAACAGGGGCAGGTGGGCCATAACACAAGAGTAGAGGCATTTCATTGTTGCGGCCTCCCACCTATTCTACACCTCTCGTGTCACTGCACAAAGTCAGACTAGAGTCAAACTCAACAGGGTCTTCTTTCCCCGCTGACAGTTTCAAGTCCGTTCCCTTGACTGCTGTTTCGCCAGATAGTAGGTAGGGACAGAAGGAATCTCATTGGTCCATTCGCGCGCGTCTTTAATTAGAAGACGAGGCATTTGGCTACCTTAAGAGAGTCATAGTTACTCCCGCCGTTTACCCGCGCTTGACCTGATCTCTCAGCGTTGACATTCAGGGTCCACGTGTTTGTCCTTCGTCTTGCTTGACTTCAACCTGCAGACAAACGTTTGCTGATGTCATCATCGTCTGTGTTGAGGCCTGAAAATACGATTCGGATGGGCTAGCACGTTTTGGTTTTGTTTTCAAACAAAACTCGAAGCAGTCTACAACTGTACATTTCCTTTTTCCGTGCTTTGCAAGTTGTCCACTACAACGTATCGTGAAGGTTGGGCGCAGCGTGTTTTGGTGGTTGACCAGAACTCCTAACCTGAAAACAAAAAAACAGGTAACGCAAGTGGGGAATTGTCACCATCTACGGCACGCGCAGACAGAACGAAGCGCCCGTCTTTGTTTTTAAGTCGCACAATGCAATGTGTGAAGAAACTGAACCGCCCGAGTAGGATTCTTCGATCGTGGTCAATTGCCATCTGCATGATTTGGGTTCAGGGTGCCGTCAACGTAACTCTCTTGTTTTTTTCAGTTGGAATAATGTTGAACTGGAAAAAGCCGGAACGGGTAACTGACAGACCGGGTAAAACCTGGGACACGCGGGGGTGTTCCAGGTAGTCACCTGCGTGACTGCACCAGTGGTGGTCCTGCAGCCTGTCCCAGGTTTTACTCGGGTCAACATTATTCCAATTACGGTACCTTCCTTCCTTCCTCTCGGCTCACATCTCTCCAGCCATCAGAAGCTCACGATGAAACCTTTCAGACCGAAAACACGGAAACCGATAGGACACAGATGCCAATACCTCCCCTAGTACAAGAAATGGGTGGCACGAACTACCACACCAACGGACCACCGCAAACTTTCTTTGCCTTTCCTTATTCCTCAAAACCACCAGAAACAACGGTCCCCTAGTTCAAGAACAGACAGAAAAGAGCCGAAAAAAAGAAAAAGAAAAACAAGGCTTGCACACACCTTCTTTTCCGTTTTTCTCCCTTCCCAGCCGCTGTCTCCGCAGCTTGCGAGACACTCCAGATTCCCGATGATCAGTGCGAGCTGGGCGACTTGCGCCTGCGTGCCGGCCTACACGCCGCATGAACTGGCGTTTTGACGCAAGCTGTCATCGGGGGGGATGTAGAAAGCAGTTTGAAGTCGCACTATTGCACAATTGACAACAAAACAGCAAAGGTACGAGCGACCCGAGTTACGGAGCACTTTACCCCTGGGTGGGTCCGCCTGCGCATGTCATTCGGAGACTAGAAAACATCAACTCTTCCGCAAAAGAACACTCGAGACCGAATTGTGTTTAATCCCGAACCGGTAACAGTCCCCCCACTCAGCACAAGGAAAAGACAGGAGATGGCGACGAAGGTGACGATCCTCGATGGCAGCATGGGCACGACCTTGCGCCAGAGGTACCCAGAGCGGGTGGCGAAGGACCCGCTGTGGTCCGCCCGGCTGCTCGTCGACGACGAGGGCAGCGCGAAGGTGCAGCAGCTGCACGAGGACTACACCGCAGCGGGCGCCGACATCATCACGGCCAACAACTACGCCTGCGTGCCCGTGTACACGGCGCATGCTCCGGAGCTCTCGTTCGAGGACTTGACCGTGCGCGCGGTGAAGATAGCCCGGGAAGCAGCGAAGAAGGCCGGTCGCCCCGTAAAAGTGGCAGCTTCCCTGCCGCCCCTGCGCCAGAGCTACAGCACGACCGAAGGCTCGCTGCCGAGGAGCGCGGATCTCGACACGTACCGGAAGATCGTCGCGGCGGCGGACCCGCTCGCGGACTTGTACATCATCGAGACCATCGCCGCGGGCTGGGCGGCCGAGGCGCCGCTGGCGGCGGCGAAGCCGACGGGGAAGCCGGTGTACGCGTCGTACACGGTGCACGACGACACACCAACGGGGTGCCTCCGCTCCGGAGAGACCCTGAAGGAGGCTCTTTCCGTGTTCTCGCCAGACGGCCCGACCCCCGACGGCGTCCTGTTCAACTGCAGCACGCCGACGGGTCAGTCGGCGGCGCTGGCGGCGCTTCTGTCCGGGATCGCGGAGGGTTCCTTCCCGTTCGAAATCCGGCGGTGCGGCGCGTACGCGAACGCGTTCGCGCCGATCCCGAAGGGCTGGAACCACCACACCGACGGCCACCCGCCCGACGTCCCGGTCCCGGTCGAAGAGTACACCCGGACGGTGAAGGGCTGGCTCGAGCTGCTGGACGCGCACAACGCCAAGCACCCCGACAAGACCGTGTCGTTCATTGTCGGGGGCTGCTGCGGCGTCGGGCCCGAGCACATCGCCGCCGTAGCTGCGGCGCTCGAGAGCCGGAGAGAGAAACCCGCCGCGTGACGTGTCCTGCTGAAACTCCTGTATTTTCTGAGAGCTAAGATTTTGAAAAAAGTTGCCGCAAGTGCATTTTCCCTCAGGCAAAAATAAAAAGTCGAGGAAAACAAAATTTCACAAGGGGGGGGGGGGGGGGGGGGGGCAGTGCTGATACTAAGCCTGAGACCCAAAACGAAGTTGCTAACCCCCCCCCCTACCCCCCCCCTCCTGGTGCAACCCACTGTGGACCTACTGTGGGACCCACCTTAGCTAAATTCTCTAAGGTGAAATGGTGGAAAAAGTGGGTCAATTTTTTTTTTTTCGAGTGCTTTTTTGGCAGGGTATTAGTTTGAAGGCTTCCGGGGTTTGCAGATGTAGACCGTTACTATGGGGTGGTTTTGGGCGGTGTTTCGGTGCCGTTTTCGCCGATGTACGGTCTTTTCGGGGGTTTCCGAATGCTTCTGGGTTCCCTGTGGGGTTGGGTGCCATATGGGGACGCGCTCCAAAAACAGTCAAAATCGTAAACAGACAGTCTCGTCAGGCAGCTGAAGGGGGGTGGACCCGGGGACCTATTTTCCTATGATTCCTATGAGAATAGGTCCACGGTTTTGGTGTGCACCGCCGTGCTTACAACAACATTTTTAGCAACATCGCGCCGAAGGCGCGACGGAAAATTTGGACAAAATAAATCCGCCCCCCCTTTATCATGTGTGGGCAAATCTTAGCTCGTGTGGGATGCTCAACTGTCAAACAGGACCTTGCCCCGGTAATGAAGCACAGTGGCAGCTGCAACCTGCCGGCCCGAAGCTGAACACAATTGAACGGCAGCAGCTGGGTCTCAGCAGCGGAGGCTCAGCAGCCTTCCAGCACCTTCAGCACACTGCTACAAACACCACACCCCCCTCTTTATTTACTTTGAACACCGTTTTTTGAACTGTTTTTTTTTCCCCGGCCAAGTCCGGTTTGCAGATTTAGACCGTCGGTCTAAATCTGCAACGGGGCAAAAAAAAAATTTTTTTTTTTCTTGGTCGCTGCTGAGGAAACCACCTTAGAGCGGTCACCACCCTGCTGCACACAGGCCCTGCAGGAGGGGGGGGGTGGGGTACCCACCCACCCCTCGTTGCCGTCCGGCTGACAACGATGCCGAGTTTAGGGGCCTTAGCATCAGCACTGGGGGGGGGGGGGGGCAAGGGTACCTGTAAATCCAGGGTCTCCGGGGCCCGGGCCCCGGGCCCCGGGCCCCGGGTTAGCGCTAGGGTCCAGATAGGGTCCAGGCCCACGGTAATCACGCCATCCAAGGATGGAATCTTCAATATTGCAGCTTCCACAACAAGCGGAGAGCAAGACGAGAGAAAATCAAGAAATAAACTTGATAAAATTTGATAAAAAAAGCTCACAGTCGTGCATTTACCATAGGGGCTGAGCGGGCGGAGGCTCTAAGGTGAAATGGTCAAAATGCCCTGGGAAAAATGTGGGACAAAAACTTTCCGAAATGCGGGTTTTTAGGGATTCCGGCCCAAAAAAAAAATTTTTTTTTCAACGCCCACCTTGCCACCTGTGACCTTGGGTGGCTGAGCCGTGGTACCCTTTAGGCAGCCAGCTAGACCTGCCAGAACCTGAAAACCTCCTACAGGTTTCGTGGCTGTGTCGAAAAATACATTCCGAGGACGTTTTTGAACGCTTTTGAATCCGTTGAGCTCAAGGACAGTCTGGGGCCCTGGAATGGAATTGTAAACGAATTGCATCTCGTACCAGAGAGTTTTTCCTTTGGTAATCGTTCAGGGCCAAAAACCCTGGATAATTTTCCAGGGCCCGGGCCCCGGATTACAGGTACCCCTGGGGGGGGGGGGGGCCCACCCACCCTCGTTGCCGTCCGGCTGACAACGATGCCGAGTTTAGGGGCCTTAGCATCAGCACTGGGGGGGGGGGTGAAGTCCCTCCCGCCGGGCACCCCTGTTTTTTTCTGTGCTCTGTCAAGAGCTGCGACTCAGCTATTCAACTTTGCCGCCCCCGCCGCGGCCTGAGGCTCGATTCTTTCGAGACTTCGATGCTCGAATTCCACGATTTTACGAACGGAGAAAGGGCATGGTCCCCTAAATCGTGACACCACCGCCTCTAACGTGTCCGGCTGTTTGTCTCGATTCGGTTAATGAAAAGACGAGAAATTCTTGTTGATCCTTGATTCTCACTGATCTTGGCCTGCCTTGTATTGTGAGTGAGCGAACATTCGGTTGTATCTTCGCTCCCAAGAGTCCTGCTCGGCAGGTTCACGGGAGCGGGTGAACGCTGCACAAGAACCCTTCCACACACGTATTTCTTTTTACAATTCTTCGTTGCTCTTCGACTCAAATCTCTCCAGCCTGTGGACGCTCATGCTGAAGCCTGTACTTTCGGACCAAAAACACGGGATCGGATGGACACAGCACAAGAGCCCTTCCAATCACGTCCTTCTTTTTGCATTTCCCCCCTGCTCCTTGACTCAATCTCTGCAGCCTGGCAGACGCTCACGCTGAAGCCTGTTCTTTCGGGCCAAAAGAAACGGGTCGGATGGACACAGCACAAGAGCCCTTCCAAGCCCGTCTTTCGTTTCACATTTCTTCCTTGCTCCTCGACTCAATCTCTGCAGCCTGGCAGATGCTCACAACACGGATCGGGTGGACACCGCACAAGAGCCACAATCGCGGCTTTCTTCTGCGTCTTCCCTGCCCATCTCCCCAGGCTGCAGACACTCAAGATAAAAGCCTGGCCTTTCGGACCGTAAATACGGAGCAGACGGACCGCAGGCGCCCAGTTTCTCCCTAGTTTCTTTGCAGACCACGTTAAAGAACAACACCCCACCTCCAGCGTGCACAGCGGGTTCCACGCAGATGAAATCCTGACAGCGGCTTCACCATTGTTCGCCGGCGTGCAGTCGCCAATCCCCATGGGCCTGGCTGAGGGGCGGTTCTTGTAGAGCGGGGGGAAAACCCCCCTCCATTCCCCCTTGCGACCTTGTCCAGGAACAAGCTCATTTCCGTGAGTCCCCTGTACGGATATCTTCAGCTTGTAAGTGACAGGCTGTTTCCTCGGGTGGTTTTGTTTTGAGTTCCTTCGTTCTTTCAGCAGTGCCCACTTTCAGCTACAAAGGCGAGGGCAGACAAAAACGAGCAGAACTCCCACGGAGCTCAGAGCCCGCGTACCTCCTTGGCGGCTGAGTCGATGCTAATCCCCCTTTCCTTCTGCGTTCGAATCCGCCAATAGGTGCCTTCGGCGAGTCTGCTATGTATCATGATGTGCGGAAAAGGTAGGTTGTCGCTGTGACGGTGTCTCGTCGCGAAAAGCTTTTTTCGCGTCACCGGCATGCGTACAGAGAGGCCGAGAGTCCCTTACCAGGGTTCACGTCCAACAAGCCCGTGAACCCAATTCCTACTGCAGCCCTAGATTTCTGCTTTGGTGTCACAATCCTTAGCAGGGGATTGTGTACGTTGCAGAAAGAAATGATCAGCCATGATCAAACATGATCAGCCTCCCACGCACCCGCCCGCAGCTCCGCCATCGCTCCGCTTGGAAGCCGCAGACCATCGCAGCAGATCACCAGCTATTGGCAGCAACTAAAACAAGCAACTCAATGAACGCGGTCTACAGGCAACTGACTAAGCGAATTTCGCCGGAAACACAAAAGAAGAGGAGCAACCATGGCAGCTATTCCGGCGGCGAAGGATTATTCCCGGGCGAACATCCTGCAGGATGCGACGGAGCTCGTGGGGAAGACGCCGATGATGTTTTTGAACAAGATCGCGGAGGGTTGCCACGCCAAGGTCGCGGTGAAGCTCGAGACGCAGAACCCGCTGTCGAGCGTGAAGGACCGTATCGCGCACGGCATGATCATCGACATGGAGCGCTCGGGTGTTCTGAAGACGGGCGACGTCCTCGTGGAGAGCACGTCCGGGAACACCGGCATCGGCCTCGCGTGGATCGCGGCAGCGAAGGGGTACAAGGCGAAGTTCGTCATGCCGGCGTCGATGTCCTTGGAGAGGAGAGTCCTCCTTTGGCTTTGTAGATTCTCCCGACACCCCAAATCGTGGTCAGCACAAACTCAAGAGGTCCAGTCACCTATTCCCGTGCAGTATCCCGTCTTGTTGCGTTAGTGGGGAGCAGTATTCACATACTTTCAAGAAAACCCCCGGAGACTTTAAAATACCGACCTTCTAGTCCACAAATAACGCTAAAGAAAACAGGGAAACACAAAAGAAGAGGAGCAACCATGGCAGCTATTCCGGCGGCGAAGGATTATTCCCGGGCGAACATCCTGCAGGATGCGACGGAGCTCGTGGGGAAGACGCCGATGGTGTTTTTGAACAAGATCGCGGAGGGTTGCCACGCCAAGGTCGCGGTGAAGCTCGAGACGCAGAACCCGCTGTCGAGCGTGAAGGACCGTATCGCGCACGGCATGATCAGCGACATGGAGCGCTCGGGTGTTCTGAAGACGGGCGACGTCCTCGTGGAGAGCACGTCCGGGAACACCGGCATCGGCCTCGCGTGGATCGCGGCAGCGAAGGGGTACAAGGCGAAGTTCGTCATGCCGGCGTCGATGTCCTTGGAGAGGAGAGTTCTGCTGAAGGCACTCGGCGCGGAGGTCATCCTATCGGACCCGGCGAAGGGGATGGCCGGCGCGAACGACCTCGCCGCACAGCTGTCGAAGAAGCCCGGACACGTGTGGGCCCGGCAGTTCGAAAACCCATCGAACCCCAACGCGCACTTCTCCACCACCGGCCCGGAGCTGTACAAGGACACCGCAGGGCAGATAGACACGTTCGTAGGCGGCGTCGGGACGGGCGGCACCATCACCGGCGTCGCGCGGTTCTTCAAAGGCCTCGGGCACCCCTGCGAGTTCGTGGCCGTGGAGCCCGCCAAGTCGGCGGTGATGTCCGGCGGGAAGAAGGGTCCGCATGGCATCCAAGGGATCGGCGCGGGGTTCATCCCGAAGGTGATGGACATGTCGCTGGCGGACCGTATCGTGACGGTCAAGGACGAAGAAGCCATCGCCACCGCGCAGAAGCTCGCGCAGTCGGAGGGCATCTTCTGCGGCATCTCGGCCGGGGCCAACGTGCACGCGGCCCTCAGGCTCGCCCGGGATCCGGCGAACGCGGTTTGTGCCACAATTCTTTTCTGTACAAGCACCTGCTTTGCAGGAAATGCTTGAGGAGACTGCCAGTTGCGATAGATCAAACGAAGTAAATGTGCTGTAGCCCCACACGAAACACAGGTGAATCTGGGTTCTGTGGCGGGCGTAAGCGTTCAACAAAAAGGACCCACTTTGTAGTTGTATTGTTTTCTCCCCCTCCTTCGAAATGAGCACAAGGCAGTCCCACGAGTATTTTTAGCCACATGCAATGTGTGAGGAAACTGAACCGCCCAAGTAGGACCTTCTGATCATGATCATTCGCAAATTTGCCACCTGAAACCACGTCCAAGATTTGGGCTCAGGGTAGTGCGGTCAACGAAAACTCTAGTTTCCCTTTCTACTTTCTCCTACTCTCGCGGTGAACGGTTTTTGGAAACACTTCTCTCCTTCTTAGGTCACCTCATGGAGGTGGGAGGTAAGTGCTGTGGCCCACACGTAACGCTGGTAAATCTGGGTTTAGTGGCGGGCGCAAGCGGCGTAAACAAAAAAGAAAGAAGGAAGACTCCCCTAACCTGGAGAGATCTGGGTGTCGGTCACAAATTGTTACACACCAGGCTTGCCAAAGCAAGCAAGTAAAGTGTACACGAAAGAAGCCATGCATGCCCCACCCAATTACGTATTAGCTTCGTGAAAGAACCATTCGACAAACGTCACCCGGAGACTCTAAAATCCCGAATTTTCAAGCGAACTAAAACTCTACAAAAATGGTCAAGGCGGCCATAAATTGTCACTATCAAACATTCGCTTCAGAAAGAGCTGGAGTTTTGGGTCAGCTAAATCCGACCAAAGCCTTCTTGGGCTTCGCAATTCGACACCTGAAAGGACCCCTTTCGACGATGTCCCGGAGACTTTAAAAGCCCGCTGGTTCCTCAACCGTTTTTCACTCTAAAAGAACGCCGTCACCGGCAACTTGATTGAGCGATTATCGCCGGGAACGCACCTAACAACTAACAACAACCCACACTCGCAGGGCAAGCTCATCTGCACGACGATTTGCGACACCGGCGAGAGATACCTGACTTCCGCCCTGTTCAAGTCCACCACCGACGCTGCCAAGGCTCTGCCCATAACGACGTCCGTCTGAGGCACCTTCAGCCGAACGGCATGACACCGAACCAAGATGTACGCACCCCCCTCCCTCAGTGGCGCAAGCACCACGCGCTCTTCAAACCCAAGAAACATTTTCCTCCCCATGAAAGGCACACCAGCACGGCCTAAGCATTGCACTGAGGAATTTCCTGTGGGATCGTTGCTCACGTAGCACGCATGAAAAGGAAGGGAAAACTCGTTCAGTAGTCATTCATGAATCAACCGAACCGGTACATGGTAGCTTGCGAGATGGAAGAAAAGGTCTCACCAAGGTTGGAGAAACAACCCACTACCTGTGTTGTTCGTACGTGCACTTCTCTGTACACAAATTCCCTCAGTGGGGTGCTGCAAGTATCCCTCCATCGACGATGGTCCGCCGAGTGCACACCCTGCGCAGTCCGGCGCGGTACTAAACACCGCGTGTCACCCGCTTTTGGCGCGTCACACCTCTTTTAACTCCAGCTTTCTGAGGCTGGACTCGGCCGTGTTTCCGTGGGTCCGAAACACGGTGCCGAAAAGGACACAGTGTCGAGCACATACCACATGGCGGAGTCCAGCTAAAGCTGATGCTAAAGCTTGAGCTGAAAGCTTGAGCTGAAAGCTTGAGCAAAAGCTGGAACTGAAGCTGGAGCTAAAAGAATGAGCTAAAAGCTGGTGCTCATATTAGTACATCGACACCGCTGTCTTTCTTTGTACCATTCACAAGCTAGGCTAGAGACATTCGCGCCATCAAACGATTTTGTGCCGGCGACACCTTTTTAGCCACTTCCGACATCTTCCTCCTGGGCGTGGTGCGGACTGAACAGATGACTTCGCCTTCTCTTTTTTGTGCAGATATCTGGGTTCTGTGGCAGGCGCAAGCGTTCAACGAAGTGTCCGTCGTCCTCCCCTGCTCACGAGGTAAGTTCCCTCCCGCCTTCGCTGCCCGATGCTTCCGACAGCACTGGCCCGACACGCACGCGGGGTGACGATCGCCAGCATCGCACTGCCGAAGTGAAGATCGGCCGAAGTGAAGATTGTCGAAGTGAAGCACCTCCTTTGACAAATCAGTTAACCTCGAGTTCACCCCATTTTTCTTCTTTTTTTGCCGCCCCCGCTGGTTTCTGTTTTTTGAAAGAACATCAAAGAATTGTCCTCAGGAGGGTTGGTGGCAGTTATCCACGAACCCGGGTAGTGAGTGGCCCCGAACTTTCCGAACTTTACTGATACAGTCAAAGCGAAGACCACCACTTCGACAGTCACCCGGAGACTTTTGCAGCCCCTCCAGGAGTTTCAAGCTAGTCTTTCTTTATTTTGAGAAAGCGAAAAGCTGTTACCCAGTGTTTCCAAAAAAAAAAAAAAAAGGAAGAAGAAAACTCCACAAATTTGAAAATCATAGCCACAAGGCGACCGATTGGCAAAAAACTGCCGTCACTAAAAAAAAAAAAAAAAAAAAAACCCCTGTTGTTTTCCACTGCACACTCTCCACCCCACCCACAACGCTCCTGTCTCCTGCCTGTCTCGTCTTCCCTGCGCCGAGCGCAGTGCTTTCCCATCCGACGGGCAGTGCACGCCTTTTGTATCCTCTTCCAATTCTGAAGCGAAAGTTGAGAAGAGTTTTAGATTAGAATGCAAAGGATCTGTAGCGATAATCTGCATCGAGAAGAGAACTTCACACAGCAGGGTCAGATTCAGGGTAACTTTAAAACCCCGGTGTCCCGGTGTGTCAAAAAAAAAAGTCTTTTAAAAAGGGCCGAACGTCGCTCTGCTTTATGTGCAACTCACGGCAATTGCGTGTGTCCTGGCTGTCAACGAGCTTCACGTCGCTGACCGGTCTGTAGGCTCGGCCCCGCGGCGATGATGGTCCGCCTACTAAGCCCATGGCTTGAAACGACCGAACCACGGCGGATGGGACACGGCGTGGTGCTGCGACACCACAAATGGCAGGGACGTAATCAGTGCAAGCTGATGACTTGCGCCTACTAGGCATTCCTCATTCAAGGAGAATAATTGCAATCATCGATCCTCATCACGCACCCGACGCAACCGGGTAACCTGGGACACCCCCAAAAATGGGGGCTGGGCGGGTGTCCCGGTTCGGCATTTTTTAGTACTAACAATCTTGTGGGTTGCCCTTCAATGTATTGTGCAGGCTAAAAAGACGTAGGCAGCGTGTTTTGGTGGTTGATCAGAATTCCTTACCTGTATACACACAGGGTAAATACAAGTGGGAAAACGATCAACCGGCACGCACAAACAAAACGAAGCGCCTGTCTTTTTTCGGGGTTCGCGTACTTTTGCAGAATATCGCGACCCTGGTGCTTGCCCGCGCCTTGGGGTGCTCGATACTCAGCTCGACCCCTAGATGCCGCTGGCATAGGAGGCTGCAGGACCACCACTGGTGCAGTCACGCAGGCGACTACCTGGGACACCCCCCCAGGTTTTACCCGGTCTGTCATTCACCCGTTCCAGCTTTAGTCCAGTTCAACATTATTCCAATTACGGTACAACGTTATCCACCGGCCATCAATGCTATCACTTCGTTTTTAGTGAGTCGCAGTACCAGTGTGGGCTCCCTGAGTTTTTAACTGATTGTTCAGACACAATTGCAGGGGCTTTCTCTCTGAGACGGATTCGTAGTATTGGGTGGTCTTGGCTGTGACGAGCCTCCTGTCTGCAGACTGGTTCTGCGGCGATGATGGTCCGCCTACTATGTCCGTGGCTTGAAACGACCTCTTGATAGACCGTGATAGACGAAGAATACAGCACCGGGCAATTCGATGCAGCTCTAGGGACTAGGGATGATGGACCTGATGGACCGTGGTGGACCGTGATTCACTGTGATAAAACAGCGGCAGGCATTTCGATGCAGTTTCAAGAGATAGGGACGGACCGGCTCACATCCGTTCTTGAACCCTCCCCCCAAAAGAAGACCTGTCGGCTCGTTTTAGAGTCGCAGTCGCCCTGAGTTTTTAACTGACTTTTCAGGGGCTTTCTCTCTGAGACGGATTCGTAGTGTTGGTGGTCCTGGAGCAACGACCAGCGCAGACTCACACCGCCGTCCCGTCTGCCGACACTCCGGGTCTGCGCTGATGGTGGTCCGCCTCATGTGTCCGTGGCTTAAAGTGGCTCCGTGACAAATTCACGGAAAAGTGACATTCGGACAAGCTGGCAGAGTGTGGTTGTACGTATTGGTGCTGACCACCCCTCCACCCTGGGGAGACCCGAAGCACTAAAGCGGATCACCCCCCCTTCCGCGCTGATGATGGTCCGCCTTATGTGTCCGTGGCTTAAAGTGGCTCCGTGACAAATTCACGGAAAAGCGACACGGACAAGCTGGCAGAGTGTGGTTGTACGTATTGGTGTTGACCACCCCTCCACCCTGGGGAGACCCGAAGCACTAAAGCGGATCACCCCCACTTCCGCGCTGATGATGGTCCGCCTTATGTGTCCGTGGCTTAAAGTGGCTCCGTGACAAATTCACGGAAAAGCGACATTCGGACAAGCTGGCAGAGTGTGGTTGTACGTATTGGTGTTGACCACCCCTCCACCCTGGGGAGACCCGAAGCACTAAAGCGGATCACCCCCCCTTCCGCGCTGATGATGGTCCGCCTTATGTGTCCGTGGCTTAAAGTGGCTCCGTGACAAATTCACGGAAAAGCGACATTCGGACAAGCTGGCAGAGTGTGGTTGTACGTATTGGTGTTGACCACCCCTCCACCCTGGGGAGACCCGAAGCACTAAAGCGGATCACCCCCCAGGCATCTTGTTAAGAACCATCCATCCATCCATCAGCCGGCTGACCCCCCCCCCCCCCCCTCAGACCCCCCCCCCCCCCCCCCCCCCCCCTCAGGCTATTTTCACTGTGGAGGGGGGAGACGCTACCTGTCACACTCTAAGGTGGTCACCACGGTGGGCGGTCAGAAAAAAAAAATTTTTTTTTTGCCCCAAATACCCCAAATACCACACTTTGGAAAATTTTTGTGGGCCCACTTTTGCCAGGGAATTTTGACCATTTCACCTTAGAGAATTTGACCACCCAGCCTCCAAGGCAACTGCACTGTAGAGGGGGGGGGGGGGGGTCTGGTTTATCCGGCCATCCGGCCAAAGTGGCTGATCCTTAACAAGAGCGCTGTCACCCCCCCTTCCGCGCTGATGATGGTCCGCCTTATGTGTCCGTGGCATAAAGGACCGAAGCACATCTGCAGATGGGACCCGTGCGAGTGTTGAGCACGTATCCATTCCAACCACGTTCTCGCAAAACCCTCACTGACGCTAGCATCAATCGCGCACAAGAGGCGCGTTCTGTCTAAACATTGGCAGCTCAGATTTTCTCCCCGAACGTCTTTTCCGGCTGGCACTGCCTCAGGCCGCTCGCTCGTCTCTTCACCGGTGACAGGGATTTTTCTAGCGGCATCCGCCTTTTTTTTTTTCCGTTCAAAAGCGGCCGAGCTCTGGGGGTACGCAGTGTTGCTCAATCTCTTGCCGTTGTGGCCGTTCTCTCTGCTTTCTTCACCGCTTCGACCGACACCATTTCGCGCGCTTAACTGTGGTTAAAGACGCACGAACTATTCCGGGCACGAATATAGCTCGAATTTGATTCTCCTTCAGTGCGGTTGCCTTCGGAGCCGACTCGGTTTGCGAATGAAACTCATGTTTCATGCGCTTGCACGAAATTAGCTGACTTCAAACCTCCAGCATCGGGCAGGCATTACCCCGTTGTCACGCTCATGTGTGAAGCCGTCGTCTCGCATCCTATGGGCCCTTTTCCGCACACCGGCGCGTCTTCGCCTTATTTTGCCTGTTGGAGGGGGTGCTGGCTTCTTAGAACTGCCGCGTGCTGCGGAATGGTGCTGTTGGCAATGACGTTCAGAGGTGCCGGCCTGGGAGCAGACAGCGGAGAAAGTGGGTTAGTTTGACTTTAAGCTGCTTCCAGACGTCGACTGTAGGCCTGCTCTGTCGTCTGCGGTTGAGAAATCAGTTGGCACCGTCATGACGTGCGGTGCGTGTGTAGTTTCAACATGCAGATACATGGAATCGCACCTGTTTGACCCAAATGCCCCCAATCTCCCTGAATAGCCGCCTTCTGCCCTCAACACTCTTCATCCTCGTCGTCTCGCATCCTATGGGCCCTTTTCCGCACACCGGCGTGTCTTCGCCTTCTTTTGCCTGTTGGAGGGGGTGCTGGCTTCTTAGAACTGCCGCGTGCTGCGGAATGGTGCTGCTGGCAATGACGTTCAGAGGTGCCGGCCTGGGAGCAGACAGCGGAGAAAGTGGGTTTGTTTGACTTTAAGCTGCTTCCAGACGTCGACTGTAGGCCTGCTCTGTCGTCTGTGGTTGAGAAATCAGTTGGCACCGTCATGACGTGCGGTGCGTGTAGTTTCACATGGAATCCGCACCTGTTTGACCCAAATGCTCCCAATCTCCCTGAATAGCCGCCGTCTGCCCTCAACACTCTTCATCCTCGTCGTCTCGCATCCTATGGGCCCTTTTCCGCACACCGGCGTGTCTTCGCCTTCTTTTGCCTGTTGGAGGGGGTGCTGGCTTCTTAGAACTGCCGCGTGCTGCGGAATGGTGCTGCTGGCAATGATATGCCGGCCTGCCAGCAGACACCGGAGAAAGTGGGTTTGTTTGACTTTAAGCTGCTTCCAGACGTCGACTGTAGGCCTGCTCTGTCGTCTGCGGTTGAGAAATCAGTTGGCACCGTCATGACGTGCGGTGCGTGTGTAGTTTCAACATGCAGATACATGGAATCGCACCTGTTTGACCCAAATGCCCCCAATCTCCCTGAATAGCCGCCTTCTGCCCTCAACACTCTTCATCCTCGTCGTCTCGCATCCTATGGGCCCTTTTCCGCACACCGGCGTGTCTTCGCCTTCTTTTGCCTGTTGGAGGGGGTGCTGGCTTCTTAGAACTGCCGCGTGCTGCGGAATGGTGCTGCTGGCAATGACGTTCAGAGGTGCCGGCCTGGGAGCAGACAGCGGAGAAAGTGGGTTTGTTTGACTTTAAGCTGCTTCCAGACGTCGACTGTAGGCCTGCTCTGTCGTCTGTGGTTGAGAAATCAGTTGGCACCGTCATGACGTGCGGTGCGTGTAGTTTCACATGGAATCCGCACCTGTTTGACCCAAATGCTCCCAATCTCCCTGAATAGCCGCCGTCTGCCCTCAACACTCTTCATCCTCGTCGTCTCGCATCCTATGGGCCCTTTTCCGCACACCGGCGTGTCTTCGCCTTCTTTTGCCTGTTGGAGGGGGTGCTGGCTTCTTAGAACTGCCGCGTGCTGCGGAATGGTGCTGCTGGCAATGATATGCCGGCCTGCCAGCAGACACCGGAGAAAGTGGGTTTGTTTGACTTTAAGCTGCTTCCAGACGTCGACTGTAGGCCTGCTCTGTCGTCTGCGGTTGAGAAATCAGTTGGCACCGTCATGACGTGCGGTGCGTGTAGTTTCAACATGCAGATACATGGAATCCGCACCTGTTTACCCAAATGCTCCTAATCTCCCTGAATAGCCGCCTTCTGCCCTCAACACTCTTCATCCTCGTCGTCTCTCTCTCGCTGTTCATTGCATACGGAATGCTGCAACTAAGAACTTTGGAAGCTCGATCAGCTGTTGGGAAAGTTACTTCAGAATAGCAATGCATCCAGGCTAGCAAGCCACAAAGGCGACTGGACGAGTGTCACGCGCTTGTGTGTGCGCTCTAGCCTTTTTTTGGCGTTTATTGTGGTTTATCGACGAGAAAAGCAGCGGAGCACATTTCGCGGAGCTGTGTGCTCTCCGGAGCAGGGGCCGTCGAGAAAGAAACAGAAAAGAAGAACCCCAAGAACTTCCACTCTAAAAAAGAGCAGAAAATTTTGTGTTGGCGTGTTGGCCGCGACTCAAAAACGAAGGCGGCGTGTCGGCGTTCCACTTCGTGTCGACCATCCACAAGCCGACCGCTGCGAGGCACTGCGCGGTGGGGCGGTTCACCGACGACAATGCGACGAACCTGATCGTGGCCAGTGATCTCGACGGTGATCGACAAAGGGCTCACGCCCGTGTACGACGAACGCGCCGCGTCTGGCACCATAACGACAAGCGAGCTATAAAAAAAGACAGCACCCCAACTCCAACAACAGGCGAAAGAAAGCAAAGACACGCCGGAGTGCGGAAAAGGGCCCATCGCAGGGGCCGCCCTTAAAAAAGAAAAGAAGAAAACACAAGAACTTCCACTCCACAAAAAGCAGAAGCTTTGTGTTTGGCGTGTTCGTCGCGACTCGAAAGAAGGCGGCATGTCGACGTTCCACTTCGTGTCGACCATCCACAAGCCGACCGCTGCGAGGCACTGCGCGGTGGGGCGGTTCACCGACGAGAATGCGACGAACCTGATCGTGGCCTACGGAGACCGGCTGGTGATCTCGACGGTGACCGACGAAGGGCTCACGCCCGTGTACGACGAGAACATGTGGGAACGCGTCGTAATGCTGCGCACTTTCCGACCCCGGAAGGGCAAGCGGGGGAGGGAGTGCCTGCTCGTACTGTTCAGCGACGAGGTCTGCTGCGTGTTGGAGTGGGACGACGCGACCGCGACGCTGAAGGTCGTGTCGAAGGTCAGCTTGAACGATCCGTCGGAGGTTGGGTACGCAGCGTCGACGGAAATGCGCGCGGCGTGGGACGAAAACGCACAGGTCGCCGTGTTCCAAATCTTCGACGGGCAGCTGAAAGCGGTGAACGTAGACCCGGACGGCACTTTGTCACCCCCGCAAACCCTCCGGCTCGAAGAAACCCGCGTGATCGACATCGCCTTCGTCGACAACGACGTCTTCGGCACCGACGCGTCTGTGACAGCGCTCGCCGTGCTTTACCCGCACGCGGGCATGGTCAACGTCAAGACGTACTGCCTCCTCAGCGACGCGAAAATGGTCGACGGGAGCTTTGCGCAAAAAAACCTCGAGCCCGCCGCCACCCGCGTGACGGCAGCCCCCGGCGGGCTGCTGGTGCTCGGGTCGATGCTCATCGCGTATCTCACGCCGACGACGAAGCGGACGCTCGAAGTGTCCGACTTCAGCTCCACGACGGAGACCGGCGGCAAGCCGCCGAGGGCTGGGTACGCGGCGGGATCCAGCCAGGCCAGGGGCGGCGGAGCGTTGGATTCCGGGGCGGGAGGTTGGCGGTCGGTCGTGGATGACCCGGCGGAGCCCACGGGGTTTACCGCGGTCTGCCAGGTGTCCGCGCAGCACTATTTGCTGGGCAACGCGTCCGGGAAGCTGTACGGGCTCACAGTCACTCCGGCCAAGCGCGGGGGGCAGGTCACGGCGGACCTGAAGCTCGAATGCTTGGGGCACTCGCCGTCACCGTCGTGTCTCGCGTGGACTGGCGTGGCGAGTCTCGCGTACGTCGGCAGCGACTGCGGGGACTGCCTGTTGATCCAGCTGCTTCCGGAGCCGAATGCGCAAGGGGGTAGGTTCGAGGTGGTTGAATCGTGTGACAACCTCGGGTCGGTCGTGCACTTTGCAGTGGTGCCGTCGCCAACCGGCGCTGACCAGATCGTGGGGTGCTCCGGACGCGGGGCGGACGGATCCCTGCGGATCGTGCGCAACGGCATCGGGATCTCGCGCATCGCGGCGCTGCCGCTGCCTGGGGTGCGGGGGATGTGGACGCTCCCGCTGGGCGACGTGGCGGCGGAGGAGGTCATCATCCTGTCCTTCCCGACCGCGACGAAAGCCCTCGTGCTCAGCGGCGACGAAGTCTCCGAGACAGACGTCCCCGGGTTCAGTCCCGATGAACCGACGCTGCACGCGGGGACGGTGTTCCCCAAAGGGGAATCCAGCGGTAGGGCGTACTACTGGCTGCAGGTGACGCCGTCAGGCGTGCGAGTCGCGTCTCCGGAGAGCCGGGCTGCCGTGCACTGCGCCGCGGCCGACGACCCGTCGATCACCGCAGCCGCAGCGAGTGGCTCACGGGTGCTGTCGGCCCGCGGGAAGAAGCTGTGCCTGCACGAGCTGACCCGGGAAGGCGGCGCCGCCGACGGCGTGGCGCTGGCCTTGCGGGGCGAGCGGACGCTGGAGCACGAGGTCTCGTGCCTGTCGCTGGTGGGGCCGGCGGTGCTGCCCGCCGTCGACCAGCTGAAACGCGCCGCGCAAGCCGCCGACTCCGGCATGCCAATAGACCCGCCTACCCCCGACGAGGCCGCCGACGACACGGCGGCGAAGGGCTACTGCGTCGTCGGCTTCTGGGAGGCCAACTCCGTCGGGGTCCTGTCGATCCCGGACCTCGCTTTGGTCTTCGTCGAGCCGGTGGGGATGGCCCTCCCTCGGTCGGTTCTGATCCACTCGTTCTCCAACAAGCCGCACCTCCTCTGCGGGCTGGGCGACGGGAGCCTCGTGATGTGGGAGCTCGGCACGACGGCGCCGCCGCCGAACGAGCCGAAGGGTGCGAGGGACCTGTGCATCGTCGGCGAGACGAAAAAAACGCTCAACCTCGGGACGCAGCCGGCGTACCTGACGGTCATCGCGACTGCGACGCAGGAGCGGTCCCAGTCGCAGGAGGTCACGCAGGACGCTGTCTTCGTCTGCACCGACAAGCCGGCAGTCGTCTTCGCGCACAACAAGAGGCTGCAGGTATGTTTTGCAAGGAGAACTGGCCAGATCCTCACGTTTGGATCACCAAAACGACCGTTTGAGGCTGGTCTTCAGTTTTTGGATTGCCAAAACTGACGTTTGAGGGTTGTCCTCAGTTTTTGGATCACCAAAACGGCCGCTTGAGGATGGTCCTCAGTTTTGGATCGCCAAAAAGTGAGAACAACTTGTATCACCAAAACTGACGTTTGAGGGTTGTCGCACTTTTTCGCGAGCGAGGACAACCCGCAAACGTCAGTTTTGGCCATCCAAAAACTGAGGAAAACCCTCAAACGTCAGTTTTGGCCATCCAAAAACTGAGGAAAACCCTCAAACGTCAGTTTTGGCCATCCAAAAACTGAGGACAACCCGCAAACGTCAGTTTTGGCCATCCAAAAACTGAGGAAAACCCTCAAACGTCAGTTTTGGCCATCCAAAAACTGAGGACAACCCGCAAACGTCAGTTTTGGCCATCCAAAAGCTGAGGAAAACCCTCGAACGTCAGTTTTGGTGATCTAAAAAGTGTGGACAACCCTCAAACTTCAGCTTTGGCGAGGGGCGTCGGCCACAGTAGCCTTGGACAAAGCCATGGTTTGCCATGCCGTCATTTGTCCGTCAGAAAATATAGTAGTATAAAAGGCGGGGGAGGGGGGCAGCCTAGAACATTGCTTGGCCCTTGGCCCAGAGGCCCAGATCTTATGTTCCACCCTGGAGGGGGGTTCTCCGCTATGTCGGCAAGTGTCCGCCAAAGTCTAACTGACACGTTCCCTACACACAATGAAAACTCACTCATTACTTATAATGAAAGTGTACGCCAAAGAAACAACCCACACCCACGTAGCCCTTACTTGCTCTAAGAGAACCCATGCGCAAAGGCCACCCGGAGACCCTAGAATACCGAACTCTCGTTCTTGGCAACAAGCTCAGCGCCCGAATCCAAGCAATGTTTCTTATTACTATGTTTACTTCACAGAAGGACGGTGCCACGGTGCGACTCGGCAGCCCCTGCTAAACGAGCGCCACGTGGGGGGTGAAGTGAACGGATTCATCCCTTCCTTCAGCACCAAAAGTCCAGGAATACCGGTATTCCCAGCAATAGAGAGCAAAAGACGCATAAAAGGAGAGAATAGCCGTAAAAGGAACAAAAAGAAAGTTTGCCACGATTACCATTTCTCAGCTAGAGGAAGCAAAAGTCGTAACAAGGTTGCTGTAGGTGAACCTGCAGCAGGATCATTACCAAAGATCTCAATTCTGAATGGAAGCGAGCTGTTTAACTCCAAGAATTCCCTGCAGGTCTCGCCGCTCTGCGTGAAGTCGGCGACGGCGATTTGCCCGTTCAACGCGTCGGCGCTCGGCGCCGCGAGGAACCACCTGGCGCTGATATCGGAGGACCAGCTGATCATCGGGAGCATGGACCGGGTGCAGAAGCTGCAGGTGACCACGATCCCGCTGGGGCGCGGCCCCGTCTGCGTCTCGCCCCTGGCAAAGCCCGAGGGCCACTGCGTCGTCGTCGCCGACGGCACGCCCACCGCGAACGGCGCCGTGCAGCTGATGTCCGAAGACACCGGAGAGGTTCTGTGCACCTTCGCTCTGGACCACGAGGAAGTCGGCTTCTCCGTGACTCCCGTCACCTTCACCGGTGATCCGGCGGAGTACGTTGCCGTCGGCACCGCTTACATCGTCGAGGAGGAGGAGGAACCCAAAACAGGCCGCATCCTCCTCCTCTCGGTGACCACCCTCGCCGCCGCCGCGAGCGCGAAGCCGCAGCAGCAGCAGCAGTACGGGCTGACGCTGGTGGTCGAAAAAGAGGTGCAGGGCGCCGTGTTCCAGCTGCGGCCGTTCCAGGGGAAGCTGGTCGTGTCGGTCAACGCAATGCTTCACCTGTTCCGCTGGCAGGACGCTGGGCACACGAAGGAGCTGTCCCTCGAGTGCAGCCAGAACTGCCACTGCCTCGTCTCGACCGTCTGCGTCTTCAACGCATACGTCGTCGCCTGCGACGAGCACTACAGCGTGACGATGTTCCTGTACAACGCGGAGGAGTCTTCCTTCGAAGAAGTCGGCCACGACCCCATGCTCCGGGGCGTCGTCGCCGCCTACGCGTCCCCCGGCCTCATTCTCGTCGCCGACGGCAACACCAACCTCCTGACCCTCTGGCATGAAGAAAACAAGGTCGACAGCCGGAGCCTGGCTATGACCAGTGGGTTCCACCTCGGTTACGACGTCACATACTTCGAAAAAGGTCGGTTTTCTATTTTGTACTGTGAAGCGGCGCTCCCGCTAACCTCACTTTTAGTGAGGCACCCAAAAACCTGGTGGGGGGTTTTTTTTACATAAGCGCCAGCTTGAAAGGAAATGCTCGACGATGCTGCCCGACAAAGAACAGAAGGGATCCCAAGTGCTGTAACTACCGAACCACGTGTTGAACGGACGTGAGGTCATGCGGGTCTACCCCTACACGACAAATCACACAAACACAACAGGTCAAAAAATCCTGGTGTAAGCGAAGAACAAATCAGATTGTGTTTGTATTGTATTTGCCCCTTACCTCTATATTTCCCCCCTTCCATTCGGAGTCGAAGCAGCTACGTCGAGTATTTTTGTATAAGCACCTGCTTTGTAGGAAATGCTTGAGGAGACTGCCAGTTGCGATAGATCAAAGGAGGTAAATGTGCTGTAGCCCACACGAAACACAGGTAAATCTGGGTTTAGTGGCGGGCGTGAGCGTTCAACAAAAAAGACCCACTTTGTAGCTGTATTGTTTTCTCCCCCTCTAGCCTCCTTCGAAATGAGCACAAGGCAGTCCCTCGACTATTTCTCCCCCTGGTGCAGGCTATCAGCATCTTTTTCCAGGGGGGCACCCAAATCTTTCAAAGGGGGCTCGGCCCCCCGGCGAACGGTACAGGACATCCAGGTGGAGAAGACCGTTTGTAGGACGGCCAAGATCAATTATTGCGTTGATCAGGCACAGCATCGCAGCTGCAACGAGGGCAACCTGGCTCGGGAGCATCTTGTTAACCCCTTGATTCCCCTTCCTGCAGTCGTTTTGCATTCGGAAGACCAGCAGTAATAGTAGTAGTAGTAGTAGTAGTAGTAGTAGTAGTAGTAGTAGTAGTAGTAGTAGTAGTAGTAGTAGTAGTAGTAGTAGTAGTAGTAGTAGTAGTAGTAGTAGTAGTAGTAGTAGTAGTAGTAGTAGTAGTAGTAGTAGTAGTAGTAGTAGTAGTAGTAGTAGTAGTAGTAGTAGTAGTAGTAGTAGTAGTAGTAGTAGTAGTAGTAGTAGTAGTAGTAGTAGTTTGTGTCATCCTAATCCGGGAACAAGTCAAGGAGAAGAACGGAGCAATCTTTACGAACAAACGAGTGACATAAGGTGGCCGCTTGAGCGGAGCCAATCCGAGCGCACACAGCAGCAGTGACCCGTCGGCAGTATTTGCACTTCAGGACGGGGCTGCCGTCACGAGCGTCGACGGCTAGCAAGTGTCGGCAGAGGGTGCAGTGGTCGGAGCAAGCTTGAACGTTGCAGGTCGGTGCCGCACAAATGAGTTGGCCGATGTACTTCAGCGCATTAACCTGGCGCAGCCTGCGAGATCACGCGCCGGGGTCGTCTAGATCAGGTCCCACGTGCCTTCATCGGGCTTCATGTCTTTCCGCGTCTTCCGCGGCGGTTCTCTGCCTGGTGGCCTCCACCACCCGCTGGACCTTCGCGTCCCACGCTACCCTGTCTGCCATCAGCTCCCGGATCTCCTCCGTGTTCGACATGCCGAGGTCGCGTTGGAGCACATCGAAAGAAAGCGGAGGTCGACCGCGTTTCTTCTTTTGACGCGTCGTTGCAAGAAGCACGCTCGACGCGGGCTGGTCCGCCCTCAGTCAGGCAGTGCCCAGCAAAGCGAAGCCGCTTTCTTTGCAACTCAACTTCGTCCTCGGGAACTGATCCGCAAAGAGGTCATTGTTGCTACAGCGCGTTTCGCGACTGTAGACCTTAATGCTTCGAACAAACCGAACTGGACCAGTGTATGCTCCCGTGATCTCAGGAAGCAGGGAAGTGCCAACGATCCAAGTTTCGGCGCCTGACAGAAAGACGGGAACCACGAGCATCTTGAAAAACAAAACCTTTAGGTCGAGCCTAATCGTGAACCGCCAAACAGACTTCAGTCTGCGTACTGCTACCCAGGCCAAAGACTTGTTCCGTAGGAAAATCCGCTCTGCTGTCCACGAGCATGGACCGAGGTATTTGTAGTCCGGAACCTCACGGAGGGAGGCCCCATCTGGACGTACAACTGGCGAACCCAGGACCAGCAGAAGAAAGAAGAAGAAGAAAATGGCCGCTCCTGGTCCAGGAACGGTGACGGTCAACCACAGCTTGCAAAGCTTGAGTCGGAGGCAGCACAGCTACAACCCGCGCTGTGGCTGACCGTCTCGACGAGCTTGCGTTCAGCGCGAGCGCCAAGCCCCAAGGTGCGCCAAGCCTTGATGCTTTAGTTTGGGCCGGATTTCTCAAGCTACCGGTAACTCTGAGAAAGAGTTCGCACCTCATCGCCCGGAGACTCTAAAATCCCGGATTTCTCAAGCTACCGGTAACTATAACTCTGAGAAAGAGTTCGCACCTCATCGCCCGGAGACTCTAAAATCCCGGATTTCTAAATATAACTCTGAGAAGAGTTCGCACCTCATCGCCCGGAGACTCTAAAATCCCAGATTTCTCAAGCTACCGGTAACTATAACTCTGAGAAAGAGTTCGCACCTCATCGTCCGGAGACTCTAAAATCCCGGATTTCTCAAGCTACCGGTAACTATAACTCTGAGAAGAGTTCGCACCTCATCGCCCCGAGACTCTAAAATCCCGGATTTCTCAAGCTACCGGTAACTATAACTCTGAGAAAGAGTTCGCACCTCATCGCCCGGAGACTCCAAAATCCCGGATTTCTCAAGCTACCGGTAACTATAACGCTGAGAAAGAGTTCGCACCTCATCGCCCGGAGACTCTAGAATCCCGGATTTCTCAAGCTACCGATAACTATAACTCTGAGAAAGAGTTCGCACCTCATCGCCCGGAGACTCCAAAATCCCGGATTTCTCAAGCTACCGGTAACTATAACGCTGAGAAAGAGTTCGCACCTCATCGTCCGGAGACTCTAAAATCCCGGATTTCTCAAGCTACCGGTAACTATAACTCTGAGAAGAGTTCGCACCTCATTCAAAACTGCGCAGGGTGCTTGACGAACCCGGCGCCGTATTCCGCGGAATCCCAGCCGGAGACCGCCGTTGCGTATGCGGAGGAAGCCACGCCCATAGTCATTGACGTCGCGAATGGGCTCCTCTTCGGCACCGTTGAAGGGTCCATAGGAGCCGTCATCCCGCTCACGGCCCCGCAGTACGAGTTTCTCGACATCGTGCAGAAGGCAGCCGCAACCGAGGTAGGTCCTTTTCTTTTCTTGTGTAAACACCCGCTTTGTAGGAAATGCTCGAGGAGACCGCCACACGAACCACAGGTAGTAAATCTGGGTTTAGCGGCGGGCGCAAGCGTCATCCCCCTCGAGCCTCCTTTCGAAATGAGCACAAGGCAGTCCCTCGAGTATTTTTGACACGGAGTGTAGCATCCCTCAAAGAGTGACCCCCCCCGCGGGAGAGCGAGATTGCCAGGTGAGCGCGTGCAACCCCATCCCCAGCTCTCGGATCAGCCTGCGTAAACCACCACGGGGGGAGTGAGGGCGGGCTTGCCGTCAAGTTCTGCGAGAAGCGCCGGATGACGATCTGCGCGACGTGCGTGACGGTCGCAGACCGTGCTGCGGAGGGTCGCACCACGGGTGTCTGGACCACGACATGCCGGTGTGCGAAGACTGCAAGAGGACATCGGACCTGCGCAACCGGCGGCCTGGCCAGTGCTGCAAACGAGGCCACCACCAGGTATTGCAGCCCCGCAGAACGCGCGGATCCGCCAGCGCCTGACACACCCGGGGCTGAATCGAAGGAACAGGGGGGACGAGCCCCACTAGGCATAGTGGTCAAACGATTCGCATGCGATAATAATCATCGCAGTATCGCACAAACTTATCGCATATCATCGGCGTGCGATAATATGCGATAGGTCCATTTTACTGTATTTGCCCAGGTTTTAAGCGTGCGATCATGCGAATGAAAATGCGATAATTGACGCCAAACCCCCAAATGCGATAAAATGCGATAATGCGAATCGTTTGACCACTATGACTAGGACGCCGCAGCAAAGCAGCGAGACCGGCAGCGACCGCAGAGCAGAGCCCAACCACGCCCTCGAGGAGAACACAAGAAAGTGCAGCAAACTCCACCCCGAACGCGGACGGGCGGGCGCCGGCCCCGCCAATTACGCCGTCACTAGCAAGGAAGGCATCAGCGCCCCAGTATAGCGAAGACGAGAGACGACGACCGCCCGTAAAAGCGAAGGCAAAGGCCGCGGAAGCATGCAAACCGGCAAGGGAAGGGAAGCGTCGCAAAGCGACCGCGCGAGCTGAGGTAAGCTCAACGCCGCGTGTCCGTACGGCGTCCCGATGGTGGTCAGTGCGGGGACGGCGGCACACGCGACGATGCCGCGGAGCCCCGTGGCCTCCGCCCAGAAGCGGCTTACCGAGGCTGCGAGCGGGTGGGCCTTCGTGAGCGAGGAGGCGGACTTGATGATTCGAATGGGTGCAAAACGCCAGAACCACGACATGGTACGATCGAAGAGGTAGTCATCCAGTGGCTAATGCAGATTATCGCCACCGATTCTTTGCAATTCTAACCCAAAACAGCCTGCGTCGAATGCAGCCGTGGTACGAAATCGCCTAAACGACGAACACTCGTAGCCGCGACTTTCTTGTGCAGCTTGCTGCTGCGGCCGCCAGGGTGGCAGTCAGGTTAAGTGGCGGGGTCGTCGGCGACCTTTCTAGTGGCTGAGCGCATCCAGGGCTGCATCTTCGTGTTGTAGCCGTGTTGCACATAAGACGGACATGGGTCCAAAGTTTGGATTGCCATACCGTAATGGCTTCAAAGTTCGGACCATACTGTAATTCGTTCAAAGTTTGGTTACATGGGTTCAGAGTTTGTTACCATACCGTAATGGGCTTTGGCCCGTCAAGGAGGCCCTCGCGTAACCGCGCCTCCGCCAGCTCATTTAAAGAGACATCCTATTGGTGAAGTGCCCGCAGGCACACTGCGGGCATATCTCACGTGGTTGGGGGCCTGGTCAGCCGAACGACGAGTAGGGAAAACGGAGGGGAATTGTCGCTCGAGCACCTCGGCGATTAGTCTCCGGAATGGCTTGTTGGCAACTTCTACCTCATCTGCACGCAAGGCCCAACAGCATAGTTTCAATGGACAGTGCATCTCCTCTAAGTCTGCATCCTGGAAGTCGTCATCGTCCAGGCATTTGGAATAGCCGTAGACTACCTCGGAGTACGCTGAACCGCAACGCGAGCGGTACAGTGTAACATAGAGGTCTGGACCTCCGAGGTACTGAAACAGAAAATGCTTCCTCTTCCCTTGTTCTTGATTCGGTTCGGCAGAAGCGATCATGCAGGTTGTTCGAAAAAGGCCACGTATTACAACACTTTTGCAACGTACAACTTGCGGAAGGGATGGAAAGACTCGCCAGTTGGGGGATAGGAATCGACCGCATAAGAATGTTGAGTACTCAGACCACCCACATGTACCTGGGGTAATGTGTGCGTATTTGGCCTCCATTGCTGGCGACTATTCCCATCGATCGTAAACTTGCAAAAGTCCACGGCACGTACTCCGCAAGTAACGTAGCGGGAAACATTTGCAGTTTTCAACTAAGATCCTCGCCCGCCTTTTCTGAAACGGTAACATACCCAGTTTCACTGGACAGCCCGTACGAGGGAACGAGTGCCAACGCTACCCTTTCTACAATGTACTATTCATGACAACCAACTACATTTTAAAGGTGTCACGGAATAAGCCGGCAGCCGCTGCTTAACGGTGCATGCTAATCCATGTGGTCCATGTACTTAAAAGTTCCCAGTGCTTAACGGCTTTATCACGTGGGCTGCCCTGAGAATACCCCCCTCAGGTGACACCACTGCATTATCTTTAACCATACTTCAACTCTCGTGGGTTGCCACCCATGGGTAGTACTACCAGCCACGTTGTGGACTGGACACTCTGTCGCCACCAAAATTGGGCAGTTCCTCACTAAACTTCACGCGTGTCATTCGGAAACTTCAACACCGGCTTCTCAAAACAACCTGAACCTCGACAGGTGCGCGCGGCGTACGGGTACGACTGCATGCGGTACCGCCGGTACAGGCCGCTGCAAGAGAGGGCCGCGAACTACTCGATGGACAGCCGCAATTTCGTGGACGGCAGCCTGATAGAAGCGATCATCAACATGACGCCCGACAAGCAACAGCGCGTTTTGGGCGCCGTCCTGGAGGAGATGAAGACCAAAGCCGAGGTATCCACCCCCACGCTTTGTGCACTCTGATTCAATGCAGGGTCTTAGCTCTCCTTGGTGTACCAGCCTCAGAATCTGGGTGCTAAAGCTGGAGTTAAAACCCCCCAGCTAGACCCCAGAGGCTTGACCCCAAAGTGCCAAAAAAAGCTCAAGCGAACTATAACTCTAAAAAAGGGGGGCCATCAGAACCTCAAACCGGGGTGGCCTCAATACGCTCCGGAAATCAAGAAAAAGTGGTCGGATGCTCGTTTAGGCTCAAGAAATGGCCTCAAAATGCGAATCCCTCGGCGGAAACTCAAACCTGACTGGCGAACGTGGTCTTCGCTTCAGACATTATCCACTTTTAAGCATGAACTTTAACGCACACACATCCACTTTTAAGCGTGAACTTTAACGCACACACATCCACTTTTAACCATGAACTTTAACGCACACACATCCACTTTTAACCATGAATTTTATCGCACACACATCCACTTTTAACCATGAATTTTAACGCACACGCACGCTCACCTCACCTACGCAGGCACTCCCGGTCCCGCCTCCAACGATGACTCTGGGCGCCTTCATTGACAAATTGGACACACTCATGCGGTCGCACTGAACCCGTTTCTCTTCTCCTTTTCTGCCTCGCGCGCGTTCCGCCGCCTCCTGGCATCGCTTCGGCAGCTTTCGCACCAGACGGTCGAACCCAGCGCACGTCCAATCCAGCCTGAAGCCAGCTCTGCAGTAAGGTGCATTGGATGTTGAACGAGAACCGACGGCCCACAGCCGTTGTTACCAGGAACTATGAAAGGACGTTGTGCTCGTGCCTACCCGCTGTCGGAGTACGCTGGCCCGATCGGCTATCAATCGGTGGGTAGGATGAAGCCAACCTTTCTCACAGTAAATCAGGATCGGGCTGTGCTGCGCCTCAAATAGGGAACATCTCCTTTCAGTGGCCTGTGGGGTTTACCCCCTAAGCCTGGACTCCTTGATCCGACGGTCTATGCCCAGCTGACGGCACTGTCTGAACGAACAGTCGGTGATACCAGGAACTATGAAAGCCGGACTGTGCTCGTGCCTACCTATCGGAGTAGGAGTACGCTGGCCCGATGGGCTATCAATCGGTAGGACGAAGCTTACCTGTCTCACAGTAAATCAGGATCGGGCTGTGCTGCATCCTCAAGGGGTTGGCACATTTCCCTTCAGTGCGGCTTGTGGGTTTGACACCTAAACCTCGCACACTTTTGTTGCAGGCTGTCCAGGCTGGTCGGACTGGTCTGGCCAACTAGTCTGGCCAGTCTGGTCAGGCTGACTGGTTTGGCCAGGCTGTCCAGATTGGTCGGACTGGTCTGGCCAGGTTGTTAGCCTCCTCGGTCCGTGTTTCGAGACAGACGACGGTCTATACCCAGCTCACGTTCCCCGCTCGTGGAATGCACAACCCAGCCCTTTGACAGGTCTGCTTGTCTGCGTCAGGAAGAGCCGACATCGAAGGATCAAAAAGAACAAACGTTGCTTTGAACGCTTGGCTGCCACAAAGCAGAGGTGTCCCCTGTGGAACTTCTTTTCTGTTTCCCCCGGCTTTATCCCTTGAACGGAAAGCGAGACTCGAGAATCCATGGGTTTACACCAACGTCGGTACTGGAGATTGCGCATCGAGTAAGCTTCCACCCTGCTAGCGGTAGTCTGCATAAGCCAAGAACCCGGAAAAAGCTGCCCTAAAAATATCGCGTTGAGCATGTGCTTGCATGCACCAGGGGTCAATGAAGAACAACCCGAGCCTTTCACGCCCATTTGAATCTCGAGAACACGGCCCGGTGTGTGGCTCCCTTTTTTAGTACTAGCAATCTTGCGGGTTGCCCTTCAATGTATTGTGCAGGCTAAAAAGACGTAGGCAGCGTGCTTTGGCGGTTGATCAGAATTCCTTACAAGGGAAAACGATCAACCGGCACGCACAAACAAAACGAAGCGCCTGTCTTTTTTGGTTCTAACTATCCCGAGGGAACCCTCAGAGCGTGAACCTGCTTCCAAATGGACTCGCCCCAAGCACCCAGCTTAGACGAGCGATTGGCACGCCCACACCACGACTTTGTCCTGTCCAGACATCGTTCGCCATCCATCTTTCAGGTCCCTACATTCTTTTGCTCCAACGATCCTCGAGGAGGTTGGCAGTATTTGGCTCCTCCCCCTGGCCGCACGCGTCTTTTCATCCTTCCCCATTCCCGCGAAGGGAAACTGGCAGGGTGCAGGAAACAGGCGACGAAAGCGCCTGGATTTACACCCCGCCCCCCTCCCCCAAACGGGTCTTCTCCCCGTGACGGATTCGCCTGTGCTCTAGTAGCACGGGTGGTCCTGGCTGTGACGAGCTACGAACAGCCGCCTGACAAACCAGACTCACACCGCAGTCCTGTCTGCAGACACTCAGGTTCCGCGCTGATGATGGTCCGCCTTATGTGTCCGTGGCTTAAAGGACCGAAACACGGCGCAGACGGGACCAGTGCGGTGTTGAGCACACCACCCATCCCAAGCACGTTCTTGCATTTCCCCCTAACGGGTCAATTTGCGGAGTTTACTTCGCAGATTGCCACTGTAAAAAGAAGACAAGTCAGTGCTGCCTGGCGGGTCGCAGTCACAATCAGGGCGGGCCCTGAGTTTTTTAACTGATTGCTAAGACACGGTTGTTAGGGGACTCCTCCCCGTTAAGGATTCGGCTCTGGTAGCACGGGTGGTCCTGGCTGTGACCCGGTCCGCCTTATGTGTCCGTGGCTTAAACGACCGAAACACGGCTCAGACGGGAGCAGTGCGGGTGTTGAGCGCCTATCTATTCCAAGCACTAAGCCGGTCCATCCCTATCTCCTGGATCTGCATCGAATTGCCTGCCGCTGTTCATTGTAGCGAATCGAGGTCCACCACAGTCTATCAGGTCCATCCCGATCCCCTAGAGCTGCATAGAATTGCCGGAACTGCATTCTTCTGTCTATCACAGTCCATGGTTAAGAAGACGACTGAAAGCATAGACACAAAAGATAGCTCAAAGCATCTGCAGAATACCACGAAAAGCCTCTAGGCAAAACCCCGTTTTCACAATTCTTCTGTCTATCACAGTCTATCAGGAGGGGATGGACCGGCTTAAACACGTTCTTGCAATCCCCCAAACGAGCGGTTCGCAGTCACACACGCCGGGCGGGGGTCCTGATCATATTCACTGTTTGCTCAGACACGGTTGTAGGAGCCTTCTCCCCACGACGGATTTTCCTGCTACCTGGTAGGCGGGTGGTCCGGTGGCTGTGACGAGCTACGAACCGCCGCCTGGCAAACCCACACCGGGTGTCCTGTCTGCAGACACTCAGGTTCCGTGCTGACGGTGGTCCGCCTTCGGTGTCCATGGCTTTTAAAAAAAGAACCGAAACACGACGGACCGGAACTAGTGCGGTATTGAGCATACATATCCATCGCAAGCACGTTCTTGCAACACCCCCCACCCCCAAACCCGCCGTTTCTTGCCTTTCACTCTTCTAATTCCCACTAGCAGCTAACCTCCTTCCCGCTCGAAGCGACACCAAAGAACGTCACCCTCTTCCCCGATTCATATTCCTGACCCTTTTTTTTTGTACAAGCACCTGCTTCGTAGGAAATACTTTACTACACTACAGTTGCGAAATCTCAAAGTCTGACTGCGAACTTGTCACAAGCAACCAGCAGCAGTTGCAACCGTCGTGGATTGCACCACGACGAAAGCGTGCCAAGAGTGACCCTCCGGTGTCACGTAGCGAAAGGCAGGCATAGTGTGCCGATGACTCCCCACTATCGCAACAACATTCCAATCTCAAAGGAAAAGAAATGTGCTGTAGGCCACACGAAACACCGGTACATCTAGGACCCCCAGCGAGACGAGCTCAGCCGCCGGCCAGAGCGCACGAACCCGCTGCAGCACCAACTCCCGTGCCGCCACTCACTGTAGCAGAGCCGCAACCTGCAGCGCGCCTCCGGAGCGACTTACGCCCGCCGTAGCAGTGCGAAGAGAAGTGAGGAGACCGGAAACTCCCCGGAGAGATGGTCCCTGCACTCTAACTCGTCTCTCTCTCTCTCTAGGTTTAGTGGCGTTCAACAAGTATAAGCGCCAGTTTGAAAGGAAATGCTCGACAAAAGCTGCCAGCCAAAGCAGCGAAGCGATCTTACGTGCTGTAACTACCGGACTACGTGTTGAACGGAGGTGAGGTCATGCGGGTCCCCTGCTCGACAAGACACCCAAACACAACAGGTCAAAGTCCTCAGTGAGCAAACAACACACGATGTGTACGTGAAGAAAGAAGAAAGAAGAAGAAGAAAAAGGCCGCTCCTGGTCCAGGAACGTGACAGTCAGCCACAGCTTGCAAAGCTTGAGTCGGAGGCAGCACAGTGCCACAACCCCGTCCGCTCTGCCCTGCGGCTGACCGTGGCCCCAAGGTGCGCCAAGCCTTGATGCTTTCGTTTGGGAAATCGGTAGCCACTTGACCGTAGGCACGTGGCTCAGCAGTACCGCCGAACACGTGAAGCTTGGCTCCCGTGCAGCAGACTTTCCCTCACGTGAACAACAAAAAAACATGCTTTCGTTTGGGAAATCGGTAGCCAATTGACCGTAGGCCCGTGGCTCAGCAGTACCGCCGAACACGTGAAGCTTGGCTCCCGTGTAGCAGGCTTTCCCTGGTACCTGTGTACGTGAACAACAAAAAAGAGTCGAAAGAAGCGCACTCGAAGAGTTCCGTCTGTGAACCGACGCCGCTCTCGCCACAAAGAGAGCAAAACGGAGAAGGTGGGGCAGAGAAAAACGCAGTGGTCATTGGGAATGGAAGCAAAGAAACAGTGGCGACGGCCCTGCATGCAACGTCACAAGGTGGGCGTTTGTTGCAGTAGAGTGATTGTCAGGCCTTCGACTACCCTGAGCAACGCACTGTGCACAGTCGGTGTGTCTACGTAACAGCAGATGGGTCGCGCTGCGGGGGCGGCTCACGGGTGAACGTCGTTGTGCCGCAGAAGGGGGTCGTGCCGTGTCGGTGGGTGTCTGCCGCCTTCTCACAGCGTTTGCGGAGCCCTCGCTTTAAGAGCTTTAAGTACACTCGGGTGACCGATGAAGCCCTTTGTCAATACCACCCAACGACTGTAACACGCATGCACACTGCCGGACGCTAGCGTTTGCCAACAGAGCACGCGTGGTAGATGAGAGGCATCGGCTCACTCTGTCAATAGGACAATACCACAACACTCAACAACTGTCCAGCCTTGAAGAAAAGGAAAGCGAACGAAAAAAATAAGTATGGACACGATGGGCGAGCCGTCGCTGACCGAATCCTTCATGGAAGTCGCCTGCTGCGACTCTTCGACCGCGCAGCGGTACCTGCGGAGCAACGCTGGGGACATGACGAAGGCGATGGCCCGGTATTTTCGCGACCAAGAGCACCGGTGGGACGCCGCCGGCAAAAATAAGGACGCCGCAGCCGGGGCGCCGCGAACGCAACCCGCCGCCGGCGAAGGGGCCGGCGCGGTCGGAAAGCACCCCGAAGAGGAGGAAGAGGAGGCAGAACGACAAGGGCACGAGGGCAACCCCGCAGCCACGACGCGGCAAGTCGCACACTCCGGGAGCAAACGGCCCGCCAGCGTGCTGGAGGATCCCGACGAGCTGGATCACCTGGACCCCAGCCTGCCCTGGAACAAGGTCAAGTTCGGTGAGCCGTGCCAGCCAGGCGGCAAGGAAGAGTTCGCCTACGACGCGATCAAGACCAAGGTGCAGATGACCAACTTCGCTGGCCCGAAGGAGGGGTCCACCTGGCACTGGTTCCTAGTCGCTGACCAGAAGGTCTTCCCCGCTGGGGACGCCGCTCAGCCCGCGCCCGACGGCAGTACGAACGGAACTAACGGGATTTCGAAACCAGTGAAAGTATGCGTGTGTGTGGAATTCAATTATGGATAACCCCTGTTGCGGAATATAGCCCAGGCTTTTAGCATTCTCACGTCACCGCTGAGGTTCCTGCCGACTGCTGTCCGCGTGATGTTCGGAACTGCAGCCTTGCTTGATCTAGGCTTCCTGCTCCTTGGCGTGTGTGTGCTATAGGGGGGGGTCGATCAATAACACTGTGTTATTATTCAGGGGACTTTAGAAACCCGGTTTTTCGGTTTTCGAAACTGGGTTTTTCCGGTTTCGGTTTTTCAAAAAAATAAAAAGAATTTATAAATTTCGATTTCAAAATTTTTTTGGGGTTTTTTTTTTACCAGCAAATCTCGCATGGATCGACAAACTCCTTTTCAGAAGTTGTTGGATTTGCCCATTTTCTTTCACATCTTGAAGAAAAAAAAAGATCTTGAAATTTAGTGTGGTACTCATTTGCTTGCAAATGACTCCCCACTAACGCAACAAGACGACGAAATTTTGTGAAAAAACGTCAAGGTAGTAGCTGCAGTTTCTGTGCTTTAATGGTTGCTCACACGGCCAATAAAGCTGGGTGAGGGCTCGCAGACGCGGTGAGAAGAAGCGGCGGACACCCGCCGACACGGCACGACGCCCTTCTGCGGACAACGACGTTCACCCGTGAGCCGCCCCCGCAGCGCGACCCATCTGCTGTTACGTAGACACCGACTGTGTGCACAGTGCGTTGCTCAGGGTAGTCGAAGGCCTGGCAATCACTCTACTGCAACAAACGCCCACCCTGTGACAGTCACGACGAGCCTGATCATAAGGTGCCTGTAACGAACAGATGCGAGGGACAAATGTCTGGGAAAACGATTGTCTGTAGTCACTACTGAGCGAGGCCTACAGCGAGCTGATTCCTGCAATGAACAGTTGCCTGCTATGCGCAGATGCCTGTCTACAGATCCTGTAATGAACAGACGGAACGCTCGGATGGAATGATGCAAGTGCGTAAACACCACAGGAGAAAAAGTACATGTGCGCCCGTAAGGCGAGACTACAGGCGGCAGTTAAAGTTCGGGAAACCGTAAAGTTCGGGCGAAGCAAAGTTCGGGCGATGCTAAGGTCTACCAGAATCTGGTAGACTGACTCAAATTACCCAAGGGGACCCAAACGCCACGAGATATTGAGAAACTCGGCAAACAAACGCAAATGTCGGGCACATTTAGACCCCGAAACCCAAACTGCTGCCTCTACGCGCGAAGCGCAGCACTTTTTATAGTGTCATTTCAACTTCAAGGGTCTCCATAGGAAGTTATCCCCCTGGAAATGACACCGTGATGGCAGAGTGAACAGCGCAAGGGCGAGGCACTTTTCCGGGTCGACAGTGCTTTACGGGGTTTGTAAAGCTCGGAAAGCAGCAAAGTTCGGGCGAAACCAAGTTGCTAAGTTGTGGTGATGCAGAAGCAAAGTTCGGGCGAAGCTAACTTCTGGTGAAGCAAAGTTTGGGCGATGCTCAGTTCTGGTAGACTGACTCACGTTACCCAAGGGACCCAAATACCGCGAGTTATTGAAACTCTGCAAAAAACGCAACTTTCGGGCATGATAGACCCCGAAAACCAACAACCCCCGAAAATCATTTTCGACCGGAAAAGTGCCTCGCCCGGGTGTCCTCGGCCGGGTTCGAACCCGGGCCTTCAGGCCTGAATTGTGCGGCAAATACCCGGTGCCGAGTCACGGATCGAGAAAAACCCGGAGCGGGGGAAATGGACTACTAGAAAAACGCGTACGACGGTAGGCTAAAAAAGTGCCCCGGGCTTCGCCCCCGACCCCCCTAAAAAGTGGGGTTGGCTACAGAGCTATTAGCATATCCTCGTCTCGGACCAAGTAAACAATGTCCGATTCCACTGATTCCGACTCACTGATTCGAAATCCGCTGGCTCTGTGGCAACAACAGATTTCGTCGCGGACCCGGAGCCCGATCACGAGCCTGAGGCTCGTGCAGACCCGATGAATCTTGAGGACCGTAACCTCGATGAGATGCCGGAGGCCGCAAAGCTCTTCTATGGCAAAACCCATCGCATGTATATGCGAAGGGGTAAGAAGCAGTGTCTGCAGGATGCTCTGACACGTGCTTTAGTCACAAAGAAGTGGAGTGACACTGTGAAGCGGAAACGCGAGCAGGGTGGAGAGAGCAGCGTGTGTGTCGAACCAACCCAAGCTGAGAAGCGTTGTCGGCTTGTTCAGTCTGTTGCCTTACCTACATGTGAAACTGGACTAGGTTATAGTCTACCAGAACCGAAAAATGATTCCGGGTGCTACGGTGGCCGGCCACCGTAGCACGTTCTTGGGCGCGTGCCTCGTGTTGGGCGGGTGTTTTGTAACCCGTGAAGTTCTTTTCTGGTGCAATCCGACGAGACTGGCGCCGAGTTATGTCTCACAGCTGGTTTCCTTGGCTGCAACCTTAAGGGAGAGGCAACGACAGGCGCAATTCACCTCAAAAAATACCACACACCCCCACTCACAAGGACAACGCACAGTCACTATTTTTTACAAAATTTTAAGATCTTTCTTTTTTCTTTTTTACACAAAGATGTAAAAAAGAAGTAGATAATTTTGAAAAACATGTGGAAAAATGCAAAGATCTTTGTAAATCCATGATCTCGCCGGAAACAAAGAAAAGTGGCTCCCGCAGTACTGTACTGTACTGTACTGTGCAGTACTGCTGTTACGTGGCACGTCACGGTGTGGCACGTGATGCGCACGTGATCACGTGATGTGTCCGTGTCACCATGCGGTGTACCGTGCAGAAATGCGCTGTTGGTCAGTGGAACACAGTTCGTGGGCACCCAGCTAGACTAAAATATCAAAAAGGCGGTGAGTGAAGGTATGCAAAGCCCCAAGATGGGCGAAGCATTATGGCCACATTCAGAATGCCACCATCCCAGCTTTTGTGTGTATAAAATCCGCGCTGGGAGTTTTTTGGCAACGTCGAAAAAGTCCAAAGAACAGGTTGCTCCTCTTGTGAACCACCTGAAAACACACGCACAAGCTCACCCCATGGATGACATTACATACACTGCCACCTGTGCACTCGCACACGACCTCGCTAGAGGAACTGATCCAGGCACGGGGGTGGACGGAGTTCCACCCAGTTACGAATGCTGTACCCAGATGCTGCTGGTTGTAGCAAGGAACTGCCGGTGCGGAGAGGATGTTTCCGCCCCTGAAACTTGTCAAGAGCCGTCTCCGAACCACTGTACACAATGATACATTGAAGGACATCATGTGTGGACTGGAGCTTCTGTCGAGGACCTCGAAAACAACGGAAGAACACGAGCAACTTGTTTCTGCTCATTCAAAAACTACAAGGAAGCCTTGGTGCGCACAGGCACAGTGCCCCCCTGAATACTGTTACTGCCATCAAAGCTTTTTTCACTTACCACCTCCGTAGCTTGATGACGTGCACACCGCCACCGCAGGCCTCTCCTCTCCGTTCCCGTGTTTGTGTGTGTGGGGCGACAGTTCCAGGCACTCAGGCACCACAGAGCCGAAAAGCCGGGGTTTTCGCTGAAACCGGCTTTTTTGCTCGGTCAGGCAAAGAGCTAAAGTCCCCTGTTATTATTCGATGTGTCGAATAATAAAAAAAGTTCTGGGTAGCCGAACAGTAGCAGGATCAAATCGTGGTAGTGTTTATAGACAACCAGACGTGTGTCAAATAACTGCTATTATTCGACCCGCCCCCCCTTTACCACAGCAGCTTTGCAAATGATTCAAAAAAATCGGACACCAGATTTCCGAAAGAATGTGCCCCAAAACATCCGAAGGTTCGACAAAAGGGGCTGCGAGAACTTTGTGTATAACGCCGCTGGTACTTGCCACTATGTGCGTGTGCACGCCTGCTTGAAGTTAGCTACAAAACGATTCATGCGTGGGTAACCCCTGCTGCGGAGTATGGCCAGGCCGCAGGCTTCCTCACGCTCACAGCTGACGCTCCTTTTTTGCTGCCCGGTTTCTGAAGGATTTCCTCTGAGGAATTGCCTTGCGGGTGATTTCTCCTTGTCTTTGCTTTCTGCGGCCATTATTCGAGCCAAAACGAGCATCCAAGGTGCCAGTGAGAAGAGAAGAAAGAAGAAGAAGAAAATGGCCGCTCCTGGTCCAGGAACGTGACAGTCAACCACAGCTTGCAAAGCTTGAGTCGGAGGCAGCACAGTGCCACAACCCCGTCCGCTCTGCCCTGCGGCTGACCGTCTTGACGAGCTTGTGTTCAGCGCAAGCGTCAAGCCCCAAGGTGCGCCAAGCCTTGATGCTTTAGTTTGGGAAATCGGTAGCCACTTGACCCGTAGGCCCGTGGCTCTGCAGTACCGCCGAACACGTGAAGCTTGGCTCCCGTGTAGCAGGCTTTCCCTGGTACCAATGAGGTGCCAGTGAGAAGTAGAAGAATGGTCGTCGTTTGCTTTGTTGGAAAGATATGACACGAATCTTCAAAATGCGTCGTTGATGCTTGTTGGAATCAGAGGATGAAACGTAGGGTACGGAGGCGGACGGCGTGCTGGGCTTGCTCAACTCCCAGCAGATCAGCAGGTTTACTTTGGTGTGCGTAGGAGAACAGCCACAGGGAAAATGCGCGTCGTTGCCAGGGTTGGCACGCCATCTGCGCAACGAGCACAAGGGGGTAGAGGAGACACAAAGCAGGGTGCCATTGTGTCAACAGTTCCGGACAGCGCGCATTCACAACGCATAAAGGACCCACAAAGCCCAACTTTTGGCGAAAAAACGTCAGAAACCCCAAACCAGCCACCCAGGTTGCCCTACAACCCTCCGGAAATCCAGAAGAAGTGGGAACCTTTTCGCATTAGCCACCACTACAGTAGTTCGTCCGCAAGGTGGTTAATACTTGAAAGGGACAGTCCTCAATCGTATCTCTTACGACGCCCCACGCTTTCAAAACAGGAGGCAACGACGTACATCACTGGCGACAAGTTTCAGGCGGGCTGGACGCCGGACCCGTCCGAGAAAGTCAGCGGAACCGTGATGGCCAACCGCAAGGCTTCGATGATCGAGAGCATCCTGCACAGCAAGATCAACTCCTACGGCAAGAACCGGCGCGGGTGCAAGCCGGGCTATTCTCACCGGTGGACGTACGCAAACTCGGAGTGGGCGGACGCCGGTAACGACGCGCGGGAAACCGCAGGGCTTGCAACCAGCGAAGCGAAGAAACTCGGCGGGCTTCAAACCACGGAAGCGAAGAAAACTGGAGGGTTCCAAACCAGCAAAGCGAAGAAAAGTGGAGGGCTTGAAACCACCGAGTGCTTTTGGGACGAGCAGAAGAACGAGGACCGCTGGCTCGTCAGCGTCTCCATGCGCTGGACGGCGCCGACGGCCCGCATCGTGCCCGGCGCGTACGTCGTCGTGGCGGACCAGGTCGCGTCGAAGATGAACAAAAACCAGTACAGCACCGCCATGCGGGGCGCCCGGTACCGCCTGGGCTCCGTCGACACGCCGCCTGAGCAGCTTGCCGCGGCGAAGCAGGACCTCCTCGCTTCCGTCCTCCGCGAGCTCCGGCCCGCGAAGCCTGCATCGTCGCCGTTGAAGAAGAAGCAGAAGAAAAGCTTGTGATCGCAACACTTACGAACTATTCAGTCCGTCCCTGCAGAAGCAAAGTCTGTGATCGCAACACTTACGAACTATTCAGTCCGTCCCTGCAGAAGCAAAGTCTGTGATCGCAACACTTACGAACTATTCAGTCCGTCCCTGCAGAAGCAAAGTCTGTGATCGCAACACGTACGAACTATTCAAGCCGGTCCGCAAAGTCGGTGATCGTATAGCCAACACACGTACGTATATGAGCCGGCCTACAGTCATTGATCGCAGCACGTACGGAAACAAGCTGATGCATCCTGGGTCCCACCGTACACTTTTCCTTTGTGCCAAGGCTGTCACTCCACGTACCTGCCACCGTTTTCGGCCAGGTTGTCAATGGATGGTCTTCTCAATTTGGCCATCTATTAAATACGCTACCAGCGCGCTCTCTCAAGCCACACACACACAATCTATCGCGAATTTCGTCTCCACCCGCCGCAATCCCGTTCTTCTTCCTCTCTCGTTTTCCTAGCGCCGAATTTAATTCCGTTGCTGCACCTTTTCTGCTGCAAAACCTCAAAGATCACGATGTCGTCTCACGTGGCCTCTCCGCTGGCGGGACCTTACCAAAGCAGGTGAGCTCCGCCCGTGCGCACAAACAAAAGAAAAACGCCCGCACTGGGGTTGCTTCACCAGAACTTAGCTTCTCCCGAACTCTGCTTCGTTCGAACTTATCTTCACCAGAACTTTTGCTTCACCCAGAACTTAGCTTTGCGCTTCTTTTCCTCCGAAGTAACCACACCGCAAGTGCCCCCTTTTTTTCGCTGCCGCAGCCAATTTCCCCCAATTACTCGAATCTGCGAGCAGTAAAAAAGAGGGACCAAAAGCAGAGGAGGCGTTCTTTTCTTCTTTCGTCTTGTTCCCTCTCTCTGCCGAGCCTTCTAGCCTTCGAGTTTCTTTCTCCCCAGTCGTTGCACCTCGTTTGTTCCGCTTCAGAGTCGTTCAAAGCAGTATTGACGAATATCATCAGCGCAGCGACGGCGTCTTCGGACAACGTCCTTGCTCCCGCTGACCTGACGTGGTTAAACGCTCGCAGGCTCATGTCAGACACAGCGATCGACGTAACCCCGCGGTGACCTCGCCCAAGCTGATAATCTTGGCTGTAAACCAGCGTAACACGAGCGTATCAGCAGCGGCAAGGCGGCAGCAGCAAGGCAGCAGCCGCAGCAAGGCAGCCACAGCAAGACAGCCGCAGTAAGGCAGCCGCAGCAAGGCAGCAGCAGTAAGGCAGCAGCAAGGCAGCAGCAGCAAGGCAGCAGCGGCACAGCGGCAAGGCGGCAGCATCGCGATGGCAGCGGCAAGGCGGCATCAGCAAGGCAGCAGCAGCAGCATGATAGTTTTCAGCGTAACACGAGCGTAACATGCCCAATTTGGCTGTAAAGCAGCGTAGCACGAGTCGTTTCCCCAGGTTAAGGCAGTCAGTCAACATTCCCGTCAAGTTCACTTCGGAACCATGCGTTACCATGCGTAGTGCAAAATGAGTCAGTGCTACCTACCCCGCTGGAACACGCATTGCTGAGTGCAACGGAAACTAACCGCGAAAAAGGTTAAAGTTTAGACAGAACACTGGACTCAGGGTAGTCGAAGGCCTGACAAACACACAAATGCAACAAATTTTTGTAATCACCAAAGGTGATAATAAGCATTTATTCAGCCGAATAAATATCGTTTATTTCACCGAGGGGTCGGTTTTAGTCCCGAGGGAGGGTTTTCAACCCCGAGCCCCGAGCGGGAAAGAAACACCCCCATCATCCGGCAACCGCCCGAGACTCAAAAGAAACACCTCCAATAAACGCCCGAGACTCAAAGAACACCCCCATCATCCAGTAAACGCCCGAGACTCAAAAGAAATTGTCGACCGCACAAAAATACCCCCATCATCCATCCTGCGTCTTAACCTCGCTGCTACACTCCATTCCGGCAAGCATCTTTGGCTTTGGCTTTCTCTTTCACCGCGGCAGTACGTGGGAAAATAACGGTTTGCAGAAACGTGCCGGGAATATATAACCGAAATGATGAAAACTCTCGGTGCTCAGGCAGTCCATTGCGGAAGTGCGGAAAGATTGATGTTGTAGTTCACGGTTTACGTAGATTTTTGGGTGGCCATAGATGCTGCTGGCATCGGGAGGTTCGGCGCCAGGCGGGGCTGGTTCGGGCACTGTTGTGACTTTGGTGCTGGTGGATGAAGGCTGCAGTTGTGTTCTTCATCCTTTGACTGGCGGATATCTCCGCCGCTTCGTCTCTTACGCTTGGCTGACATTTTTGGCAGCATTTTTGGCCAGGTTCTTGACCCGAAAAAGAGTGTAGGTTTCCTTACTGGTGTTGGGAGTTTCCGAAAGTAAACTTGAGTGTCAGGGCTACAACGCGGTCGCTTCCGAGACGTTGAGCGGGTCATCGATATCATCATGTTGTGTTTCCGGCGATAATCACGCAATTTCTTTTGAGTTTTTTTTATTGGTGATATTTTTTGGGTTGCCGAGAATTTTTTTTTTGGAATTAGACTAACCCAAAACACGTGTAAAAAAATAAACGAATTTATTACACGCACTTTTCTGAGAGTATCTCAGTGTAAAAACGCGTCGGGGCAATAAACGAATTTATTGCCCCGCAGACCCCAGTATATTTCACGCTCCCACACGTTTTGGATGTAATCATGCGGGACAATAAACGCCGATTTACCGCCCCGCATCCCAACACATTTTGGGTCGAGGGCGTTTATTTTGCAGAATAAAATACCTGTTTAAGTACCTTTTCAAAGGAAATGAGCAGGCCAGCCTTGAGCTTGAGAACGGTGACAGGTGCGAGGTGCTTCACTACTTCACTTCAATGTATATGGGGTCCTTGGAAGCAGCCCTATCCAGAACCTCCTGCGCTCTAACCGTCCCCCAAAAGATCCCGCCCCACCCACCCTTCGGAGAGGATTCACAGGACCCAAAAGCAGCATGTCGGAAGCTCTAAACCGACTTGTGAAATTGACAAGTGGGCTCTACCTCACTTCAGACGTCACCCACTTCGAGCCACGAACTTCAACACGCACACAGGGAAACAGAAACAACACACATACCGACAGAACCATACACAACACGCATAGTGGTTCGTTGCCTGGCGAATGCTCTCGGCGTTTGCAGACGAATAGGACAACTTCTGAAAGGGGGCTGTTCTCCCTGAAGGAATACCCCAAACGTGTGTGAGGCGAGTCGCAACCCCGCCTATCTTCCGAAAGGTTCTCAGACCCGTGACACAACTCTTTTCCTTCGTTCTTGCGCCACTGTTCCGGCGGGATGTCGACCGCTTTGCTTTGCACTGCCCTGATCACCACCGCCGCGTTGCAACCCACGTCGCAACTTACCGACAGGTGGGAACCTCTCGACGGTGCTATTTCGCCGGATGGCTACAGCTACGTCATGTTCGCAGGCGCCCCGGCGTTCAACGAGTTCATAGTGGTCGTCTACAGAATTTCGGAGACAGGTCTGACCGAAGCGCTGGGATACGCCGAGACCCCCTCCTCCGTTTCTTCCACGAGATCGTTGCAGTTCTACGAAGACGGCACACAGTACCTCGTCTTGAACACAGTGGATGGTGCTTATATAGCCCGGCTCGACGACCCCTCCGCGGACTTGAACTTCCAGATGGTCCTAACGTGCGCGAGCGAATACTCGACGGTAGTTGCTGGCTACCTGCTGTGTTTCGACACCGAGGGCTTTGTCTCTTTGTATGATTTCAACGCTTCGTCCCTACAAGGTGTGTTCCAAGCGGATCTTGCATCTGATCTCGCTTTCATCAGCCACCATGTAGTCTACGAAGACGTCGTTTTCATAACTGACTTCGATAGTGTTGAAGCTGTGAACTTGACCGATGCTACCATCACATCGTATGCGGATTCTTTCAACCTGGACTCCTGCACCTTTAAGGGCGGCTTCGCCTACTGTCACGAGGATGGTATTGTGTACGTGTTTCATCTTGCGAACAAGACTCGTTCCTCCTCCTTCTCCTTCCTTTTAGATGAAGAGGATCCGCAGATCGAGCGAGTGTTCTCCTTCGACGCAGATCGTGTCTGCGTGTTGGCTGTGAGCCTGTCCGGCGAAATCTACGGTCCCACGTGCATCGATTTGCGGTGGCTGCCGCAGACTTTCGGGCTGGCCAATCCTGGTCTCATGCCGCCGGCTTCTGTCATGAGCATGATCCGCTTTGTCAACCAGACAGCTGGCTACGTCATCCGGCCGCATCCAGACGGAACTGTCGCTGATTTTGCTTACTTCCTCCTCCCCTTCTCCATCCCCTTCCAGCCCGCCATCAACGGAAGGCAACCAGTCATCAACTTCCCGACTTCTCCGTCGTTCCCTGTCGGGAGCTTCAGCAAAGGCAGCTATGCGTACGTGGTGTACGGCGCGGACTTCAGTCCTTTTCTACACATACTGGTATACGACATCGACGGGGGCTCTACTCGAACGGCGCTTGGCATGTTCGAAATCACGGATTCGAATCTTCAGTGCTTCGTGGCTGTGCACGAAGAGACCAACCACGTTGTCGTCTCCACGAATACTGCCGTCTACGTCGCAGATCTCGCCGAGGCCCCGTTTTTGAGGTTTTACGCGGTGGAGGTTGACTGCAAGATGCCTATCGTGGCCGGGGCGTTCCTGTTCTGTTACGTAGACGGCGCCCTCGCCCGGTTTGCTCTCAACGCTACGGCGCGAACGGCTGCGCGGGACGAGGGTTTTGGTGTTCAGGGAACCTTCACATATCAGTCTGCCCACGTGTACGATGGCCACACGTTCATTGCGCTCCAAGCGCCCGACTTCACGTGCAACATCCTCACCGTCGACGCAGCCGGATCCCATTCTTTAGTAGCCACCGGGTTGTCGTACCCAGAGCAAGGGCTGACCTTCCAGCCGCAGTGGGGCTCGACCGGAACTGTCGTGTTCGCCCCCGTCGGCTCTTCCGTCTTCGTGTACCATTACGTGACCGGCGCTTCGTCGGTGTCCTCAGGCTCGGTCGCCAATTTCCACGCTGTTTCGGTCCTCGACAACCGAACGGTTGCCTTCGTCGGCACCGACAAGTTCGGCAGCGTGACAATGGATGTCTGGGACGTAGCTGCCCTCCCGGCAACCGTGAGCTCCCGACCCTTCTGGGAAGTGACTGTCAGCGAAGGCCCCGCTTTCGCGGTCTTTTTTGCTGAGCCGACGAGGGCCTTCACCGCCGCGCCCAGGTTCGGGGGGGTAGAAAGCCAGGACCACTTGGAGCTCGGCGAGGTGAGCTTCGTCTCGCTCGCGACGACTGCTCCCGACACGTTGGCTCCTCCTACATTAGCTCCTGCGACGATCGCTCCTGATACGTCTGCTCCATCGGTTGCTCCTGCTACGGTTGCTCCGGATACGTCAGTTCCAACGGTTGCACCTGCGACGACTGCTCCTGATACGTCTGCTCCATCGGTTGCTCCTGCTACGACTGCTCCTGATACGTCGGCTCCATCGGCTGCTCCTGCTACGATTGCTCCTGATACGTCAGTTCCATCGGTTGCTCCTGCTACGATTGTTCCTGATACGTCTGCTCCATCGGTTGCTCCTGCTACGATTGCTCCTGATACGTCTGCTCCATCGGTTGCACCCGCCACGACTGCTCCTGATACGTCTGCTCCGTCGCTTGCGCCCGCCACGACTGCTCCTGATACGTCTGCTCCATCGGTTGCACCCGCCACGACTGCTCCTGATACGTCTGCTCCGTCGCTTGCGCCCGCCACGACTGCTCCTGATACGTCTGCTCCATCGGTTGCACCCGCCACGACTGCTCCTGATACGTCTGCTCCGTCGCTTGCGCCCGCCACGATCGCCCCCGACACGTCCGCTCCCACGGCCGCGCCCGCCACGGCGGTACCCGACACGCTTCCTCCGGCGGACCCGCCGACCCCCGCGCCCGAGGTCCAACCGACGCAGGTCCCGATCCTTCTGCCCGAAGAATCGGCGGCGCCGGACGTCGTCCAGCAGCCGACCCCGGTGCCCGCTCAGGCCCCGGCGGTTGCGGCGGGGTTCTCGGTATCGGCCTCCGGCGTCATCGTGAAGCAGGCGGTGCTCTCGGCCCCGTTTGCGGCCGGCTTCGCCCTCGTCCTCCGCGGGCGCGCGGGCGAGGTGAGCGGCGCCGCCGCCGCGGCCGCGTCCTTCCTCCCGGAGTTGTCGCTGGTCGTCGCGAAGACGGGCGTCGTGCTCGAAACGTTGGTCCTCAGCGCCCGCAACCAGTCGGGCGAGTCGCTGGTCTTCACGCACCTTTTCCCCGTCGCTGGCAGCTACGTGTACATTACCACCGCAACCCAGCTCCTGGTAGTCTCCGTCACCGTTACGGTCGACGTGGAGCGGAGAACACGCGTGTTCGCCATGTCTCAGGTTCCCGCCGACAACCTGAAGCAGCTCGACGGCGTCGGCGGCGTCGGGTACGCCCTCGGGAACAGCGACGGGATGAATTACCTGATTCTGTGGGCGGACGCGGGGACGTCGGAGTTCGCAGCGTCGGTTGTGCATTTGCTGAACGTCGGCACGCCGCGTTCGCCGGGGCTCGTTGGGTCGCCGGTGGAGCTGCCGGTAGGGGCTGCGAAGAGTGTCGCGGCGGCGGAAGACGTCGTTTGTTTGCTGTCCGGCGATGTGCTGTGGGTGCTCAGCCTGGCTGGGGGGGTGGCGGCGCGCGAGGCGTCGGTGCAGATCGCGGCCCGCGGAAATGCGGTGTCGCTGTTCTCGGCGCCGTGGGCCGAGCGCGGCGCGCTGGTCGCGTCAGAGGCAGGGCTCGTCGTGGTCAACCTCGCCTCCCGCGCCGCGCACTACTTCGTCGTCACCAACGGTGACGGATCCGTCACCCTCCCGGACCGCCCTTCGAACCACCAGTCTCCCGACTGGCTTGCCGCCATCGCGGCGCACAACGGCACCGTCATCCGCAAGACCGGGCCGGCTTCCATCCCCTTCGCGTACGAGTACGCGGCTTTGTCCGTCAAACCCGTCCCTTCGGCAGGGCTCGTTTCCGAGGCGTCGACGGAGATCATGGCGTACCGTGGGGTGAGCCAGCCGTTGATCGCGGTCATTCGGTTGGACTTCCAGAGTGAAAAGGCGGTCGCGGCCGACGTAACCCGCCTGCTGCTGATGGACGCGCCGACGACGGCGCGCGGTGAATCGTTGGACCTGTCGGTGTTCGATACCGCGAGCGACCTGCGGCTGACCGTCTTCTCGAACGGATCCCTCGTCGAAGGCTTCGGCGCGTCATCGACGCTCGCATCGTTCGCGTTCGTGCGCTCGGAAGCCGCGAGCTACGTCGCGGCCGCCACCGGCGGCGTCACCGTCGTGAATACGACGGACCCCAACGCCCTCCGCACCACGAACGGGACCCTCTCCTTTCCCGACGCGCCGACGGATCTCGTCATCTCTTCGCCCGACACCGACGCCGCCGTCCTCTGGGTCGCGTCTCTCTCGGGGATCTACGCGTTCTCCGTTGCGAATCCGTTCGAGCCCCGGAGCCTCGCCCCGGTCGCGACCGACCCAGTCTCGCCGTTCGTGTGCAGCAGCCTGGCGCTCCTCTCGGAGGGGTCCGCCGGATGCGTCACCGAGCAGCCGTCCGCCGCCGGCGGCCCACCGCCCGACGGCCTCCGCCGCTGCGCGCGGAGCCTCGCGGTAGCGGACGACGACGAGGACGGCGTCGACCGGTTCCTGTGGCTGCTGAACGTTTCCGACCCGCGCAGCGTCGCCGCACAGTCGAACGCGCCGGTGGCGCTGGGCGCCGGGCCTATCGAACTGGTCGCGTCGAGCACCGGCGTCCTCGAAGGCGCGAAGGTGGTCAGCGACGCGGCCCGTGCTCTTCTGGAACCGCAGGTGTCGTGGACGCCTTGCGCGCGGTGCGCGTTCATAGTCCAGGGATCTTCGGTCAAAATCGTGAACACCACCGCGGGCAACGACCTCGTCGTCGTCGGCGAAGCGGCGAACTTGTGCTCCGGCGGCGGGATCAGCGCCCTCGACGTGCTGGAAGGGTCGTTGATCATCGCCGCCTGCGGTGAGCGGGGTGTGGCCGTCGCCCAGGTGAAGTACGACGGCAGCGGCCGGTTTCTGTCGGTGTCCCGTTCGGCATCGTTCGTGCAGGCGGACTTCTCGTGCTTCGCAGTCGCGACCAGCCTGTCGGAGGGCGGGGACGTGCTGACGGTTGCAGGCGGCGACAGCATCGTGGTGGCGTTGCAGGTAGGCCCCGGTGCTACCTTCACGAAGGTGAACCAGGTCGATCTGACCACGAATGCGCCCGTCGGAAGTTTGCCGGCGCCCATAGGCCAGGTCGTAGACCTCTCCGTCGGCACGACGTCGAGCGACGGATTCGCGCTGTCCGAGAACCATTTCGTCTCGTACAACCTCACCACGCAGCCACCCGTGGCCGCCCCGAGCGACACTCCGTCTTCCGAACCTTCCCTGGCCCTGGCGATACCCATCATCGTCGTCGGCACGTGCATCTGCCTGCTTCTCCTCGCGTACGCGGGCCACTCCGCGTACAAAACCCGGCAGATAACCCGCCGCGACAGGTTCGAGGAGGCCAAAACGGTCAACACCTCCACCGGCGAAGACTGCGAGCCGCACCTCGACCCATCGTGCCCTCTCGCCATGGAAGGCACCCTGTGCGGGGGCTGGAGTGTCCTCCGAGAGCTAGGGAGAGGCTCCTACGGGGCAGTGTACCTAGGGCTGACGGAGGAGCGGGAGTTGATCGCGCTTAAAATCGCGCACGTGTCGCAGATCAGCGACCTAGACGGGCTTTCTCGCGAGGTTGACATCATGGCGGCCTTGCAGCACCCGAACGTCATTTGCTACATAGGCTCGGAGCGAGTTCTGGACCGGTTTGTGATCCTCATGGAGTACATCGAAGGCGGCTCCCTCGCTTCGTTCGCGAAGCGAGCCGAGCTGTCGGAGGTGGTGGCCAGCGGGTACATTTCGCAAGTTTGCAGCGGGGTGGCGTACATCCACAGCAAACGGGTGCTGCACCGGGACATTAAAGGAGAGAACGTCCTCGTCGCGAAGGACGGCCGCGCCGTGCTTGCGGACTTCGGGTGCAGCAAGCTGATGACCGTCGGCGCTTCTTCGGGCAGCAGCACATTCATCGGCACCCCGTGTTGGATGGCACCTGAAGTCATCACGTGCGGGCCGCAGGGCGAGTACAAGACGAGCGCCGACATCTGGTCCCTTGGCATCACGATCATCGAGGTGCTCAACAGTGGGCAAGCACCGTGGCCCGCGTTGCCGACCATGTACGCGGTCATGCAGCACATCTCCACCAACCACCTCCCGACTATCCCGGCTCACGTCTCTCCGCTGTGCAGAGACCTGCTCCAGCAGGTCTTTGTCGAAGACAGCAAACGGCCCACGGCCGCGCAACTGCTGCAGCATCCTTGGTTTCAACTGGCGAATGGTCGCGAGGAATGATGCCTTCCTAAAGAGAGAAAGAGACCGGACAAAACACGCGAGACTCCCCCAACTGTGCCCTGCGATTTCCTCCTTCCACGGTGGGTCCGTGTTGGCCTGGTACATTGCGCACAGCGCGTCGAAGTCCCCAAGTGTGCCATACCGCAGCCTCAACGGTCAACTGGAGACTCGAAGATACCGGCTTCGTAAAAGCTTAGAACAGTCTAAGAAAAGCGTCCCAAATGCTTGCACGTGTCAAAATATGCCAAGCGCTTTTCTTCTTGAAGGCCTTCCGAGAACACCGAACATTGCTTGGATTCGGGCGCTGAACTGTTGCCAAGTACGAGCTTCCCTCTCCCAAGCTCTACAACTGGCAGGGACGTAATCAGTGCAAGCTGATGACTTCGCGCCTACCAGGCATTTCTCATTCAAGGAGAATAATTGCAATCATCGATCCGCAAGTTCAAAAGACTCCCTGGAACCCGTCTACACTCGGGTCGTCGGGGTAAGAAACGTGGTGGAACGGAAAAAAGGTCTCTGAAGGTCTTGAAGTGCAAAAAAAAGCAGATTCACGTCTGTATCGTCTGGGGACGGTGATGCTGGAGGGATTCACACACTCAAACCACGCACGAGGCACGACCATGCCTGCTGGTAAGGTCTTCCGTGGACAAGCCGGGCCGTCTCGAGCTATTGCAATGCCAGCAGGGGAAGGAGCAGGCAGAAAGTGCCACACAGCACCATTTTATTCTTTGTATAAGCACCTGCTTTGTAGGAAATACTTGAGGAGGCTGCCAGTTGCAAAAGATCAAAGGAGGTAAATGTGCTGTAGCCCACACGAAACACAGGTGAATCTGGGTTCAGTGGCGGGCGTAAGCGTTCAACAAAAAGACCCATTTTGTAGTTGTATTGTTTCTCCCCCTCGAGCCTCCTTCGAAGTAAGCACAAGGCAGCCCCTCGTAGTATTTTAGTGGCAATATGCGAGGAAGCGAGGGATCCGCCAGTTGCAAGGTCCATCTTGTATTACGGCAGCAGTCTCAATCTTGCAGTTGGTACCCATTAGCAGTCTCAATCTTGTAGGTCAACTCTGCGGTTCACTGGAGACCTTAAAGGGGTTTCCGGACTCAAAGATTACGCCACACAGCACAAGCACATCGGTGTGCCGGACAGCAGCGCGACCATGCCTATGGCAACGCAAGCCTACCCCCTCGTCCCTCTGCTGGCTCTCCACTGCATCTCGGCGTACCAGCTGCAACCTTTGAACATCGACGCGCAGCGGGTCGTGGCGGCCGGGTGGAGCCACGCGGCTGATTTCTCGCATCAGTTCCACGTCGCGTTCAGCAGCATGGTGTCCGGGGGTGTGCGTGTACAGCGGACAGCCGTACGCCTGCGCGGCGACTCGTTTTCCGGTGGCGGGCGAGTCGCGACTCGCCCCAGACTCACCCTAGGGCCCTCGAGCCCCCAAACTCGCCTTTTGACTCGCCCACTCGCCCCAGACTCGCCCCAGACTCGCCCCAGACTCGCCCCAGACTCGCCCCAGACTCGCCCTAGGGCCCTCGAGCCCCCAAACTCGCCTTTTGACTCGCCCACTCGCCCCAGACTCGCCCCAGACTCGCCCCAGACTCGCCCCAGACTCACCCTAGGGCCCTCGAGCCCCCAAACTCGCCTTTTGACTCGCCCACTCGCCCCAGACTCGCCCAACTCGCCCTAGACTCGCCCTCCGTGGACCATGGTGACACACGTCGAAGAGCGCACTCTGCCTCGATTCCGACCTGTTTTGCCGCTGCCACCGTGCTCATGAAGCCCGAGGGGCTGCCAATCCTGTTACGGCGCATGAACCCAAGTGCATGAGAAGGGGTAGGGGTGAGAACATCTTGATGTTTTGACAGAATACTGCCTAGTGTGCTGAAGGCCTGCCTCACACAATGCACATGTCGGGAGCTTCCAGGTCGTCATCGTCGGCGTCGTTGTCGTCGTCGTCAGCGACAAAGACAAATGCGTCATCACCATGCATCCGCAGAAACAGTTTTGTGTTGTGCGGATCCATGTGGCGCAGCGTTCATCACCGAGAGGACGCCGTCAACCTGCGTCACCCTCAGGCCAGCACCGCCGTGGGTCGACAGCGCGGGAAACATCTCTGCTGCCATTCCCCCCCAACACGTGTTTCTTCACCATAATGGGGGATATTTTGGGCGACGGGGGATTTGCCGAGATTTTTGTGGTCAAACCCCCCACACCTGAGTGGGTCGGAGAAGGCACAAACTTTTGACCCTGTATGGTACTGAGGGCGAGTGAAGCGCGAGTGAGGGCGAGTGACAGGGCGAGTGACAGGGCGAGTGACAGGGCGAGTGAAGACGAGTCTGGGGCGAGTCGTCACTCGCCCGCCACCTATGCCTAGTAGTACCTCCATTTCTAGTTCACACAGCGCTTCGTGTAGAACGTGGGGGGCCCAAGCCAGCATCCCCACCGGACGTGAACTTGGCTAGCCGACGATAGTAATGAACGTGTTCACCAAAGAATCAACACTACCTCTCGTCAGCTCCCCTATCGCCGTTTTGTTTTGACATGCCACCTGACAAAGGTCACCCGGAGATTTCAGCATCCCGGAATCTCAGAATAGAGGAAAAATGCACTCGAGTTGCCGGCACTCGTGGCCAAAAACTAAAAAACTCGAGTGTATCTTTCCTCTATTATTCACACAGTGAATAAATAGCTATTTGAGACGTACGTTCATATTCCTCCGTTCCATTTGGCGCCAAAGCAGCTACGCTGAGTATTTTTGCGGCACGTTTTTGCTTTCAGAGTCGCCACTAGGAGGCGTTATAGAAGCCGACACGCCACGGGTGCGATGGCGCGTGCAGGCTCTGCCATTTCGTTTGTGTAGTGCAATGAATTGTTGGGCAGGCCTTTCGTTCAGCATGCTGAACGCACTGATTTCAGCACGTTAATTTTCTTAGTTTCTCCTTTCCTCCTTTACTTTGATCATAGGTGTCACGGCAAGTTTTGGCAGCCGCTGCTTAACAAAATTTGACGTGGGCGGCTTTGGATTTACATCTGAGTGACACCTCAATACAAAAAAAGTTGTCGACAACTAACAAGTAAAAGAATAAAACAAAACTACGCATTTCTTTTTGTACACATGCTGAATCAGTCGTGTACACGTGCTGAAGTCAGTACGTCATCAGTACGTACTATCTTTTCTGCCGATTCATCTGGGGAATCAACCGCAGTACCGGGGATTCCGGTCGGCAGATCCTGCTGTTGCTTACCACCCGCGACACTGGAGGGTTGAGGCCGGAGAGGAGGCAGAGGCAAAGACATGCAACACTGGTGCTATTGGCTCGCTCTTCCGCGCGCTATAAGTCGCACGCAGTCCCCCTAAGAAGTAGTGCGCGTCTCGGGTAAGCAGCAAGCCGCCGATGCCAAAAGACACCCCCTGCAACGACACGCCCACCTATTTAAGGTTCGAGATCTCGTTCGTTAACGGAATCAACCTCCCTAAGCTCTATTTCCTTTTTGTCTGACCCTATATACTGATTTTCAGTAGGTATTTAGCTCCAAGACAAAAGAGCTGCGTAAGCCCTGTTGTTGGGACGTACGAATACATATTTGTTGACGGGGGGCCTGCGTTGGTCAGTTTTTGCTTACCCCTTCAACCTCGCTTTTGGCGAGTGGATATGGGAGCTCGCTCAGAAACGTAAGGTTTCCAACTTGACGCGCCGAAGGCGCTCAAGCAAGCTTGCTAGGTGTGTTTAAGTTCAGGGCTTTAAGTGGTATCAGAAACTCGCCAACGCAGGTGTGAGTTCTGCACCGGCACAAACAAAAAGAAAGCGCCAGTTGTGTTATCCGACAGCCAAGTCCCCAACAAGGTCCTGTATTTCCATTTAGGAGTCTCAGCCTTTTGGCTACCCACCGTTCGGTATCAGGGATAAAGCCGAAAGAAATTCCTACACAACAGACCTACGTATGTTGCGATTCGGATAACACCAGGCCATTTCTAGTCTTCAAAAAAATCCCATTCGTTTCTCCAAATTATCATAAAGAACGCACACTAGTCTTAGGAAACCCCTTTCTTTTCTCCAAGAAAATCGAAAACCGAACACGAACAGCCACAAGCCCTGCACACGGCCCTTTCGCTGGGAGGTCGCGCTGCTTCCTAGTACACACCTTTTCCGCCTCGCCGAGTCCTCACCGAAGTGAACATTTTTCTTTCTTTTTTTACCTACCTACCCCCCCCCGTGAACATGTCACCCCCCATAAACCCCTTGAGTATGTCACCCCCCAAGGCCTGAGAGGGGGGGGTGACATACTCAAGGTTTTGTCCTGTTGTCCCAGTGGGGAGTGGCCCCGCGCAGCGAAATTTTTTTTTGAACGTTTTTTTTTTGTGAGTTTTCCGCTTTCACCGCCGCCTTCCGCACCAGTGAGCATGCACAGCAGCAGACTACAATCGGAGCGGTCATCCTCGCCTCTTTGGTTGCTTGCGCGACCGCCAAAGTGACACGTGGTCTTGAAGCAGCCAACAACGTTGTAAATGAGAGGTTTCGCGGGATTCAAAACTTGGGCAACAGCTGCTAATTGGGGGCCATCCTAGAGTTCCTTCAATGCACAACATGGTCAACCGCATTGCGTCGGTTGCGAATGACGCTTGCAACGACCTCACGAAATTTCTTCAGCAAGACGTCGAGACAGGAACACTGTCCGCCATATTGTCCCGAATCCGCAAGTGTATGCCTGAGAAATTTCAAGGAAACGCCCATCAGGATGCATCGGAACTTCTTGAGAGTGGATTGTTCGGCTTGTTCCTGGTGGCTGCAACTGATGGAT